>JBAJHX010000011.1:1408600-1418883 GCA_037176925.1 Amniataba percoides | reverse complement strand
ACACCCTCTGTCCTTAGACCCCCGAACCGGGTCAGGAAAAACTTCAAAAAACCCTTCAAGGGAAAAGAAGAAACCTGTGTGCAGCAAGAGGCTCAGTGTTTCACAAATATAAACACATGTGAGTACAAAAACTCGTCACTGTGGTTGTCTCGCTGCTTCCTGTTTTCATTTGTTGCCCTTTTCGATTTGTCTTACTTGTTGTTCCTGAAGCAGGCTTTGCTTTTTAGGGCATTGTGCTCATTTAATGAAATATCCTGCAGCCATGCTGTGTACAAAGAGCATAATTGAGAACTAAATGTTGGGAAAATACTCTCTAACGCTGTAGTAAGATTCATCATTAATTTAAGGCCTCATCTATGCTTTCAATCACTTATTCACTTTCATAACAATCTGAACAAATACTAGAGAATAAATCCATGTTAATTATCCAGGAAATCCTGGAGTATTCTATTAATAGAAATATGTAAGCAGTTCGCTTCTGTGTATTTCGAGACACATTATAGAGACACATCCTCCACCCAATAGGAGATATAACATACAATCTCTAATCGTGTGTAAAAATAAAGATGCACACACGCACACACCTTAAGTCCTTTGACGCCCACCACAGCCACTGCCCTACTTAACTTTCTTTGATCTGACTGGGACGAAGGAGACGGGGAGGAGCAGGAGCATCAGACAGGAAAGGAGGAAGAGGAGGGAGGCGACAAGGAGGAGGACAAAGAAAGTGGACAGAGGAGGAGGAGTGGGGAAGTAAGGAAGGACTATAAGTGGAGAGACATGGTCATAAAAGAAAGGAAGGAAGGAGGAGAGGGAGGAAAACAGGAATAGAGAAAGTGACAAAAAGATGAGTTAGCAGGAATGTGAGGAGAGAGGCAGTATAGGAGAGAGGAACAGGCAGTGGCACAAGATCGAGAGGCAAGAAGTAGAAAAGATGATGAGTCATTAAAGAAAAAGAGTAAGTATATCAAAATAAATGTTACACGGTTCTTCAAAATAAATGGCATGAAATCTCAAGCTGGTGCGATTGTAACACACAAAACAAAGAACTGACATGATCATGTTAAAGAAACAAGATGTGAGTAAAGTACAGTCGATCACACAATATTGAAATTTAAGAAATATTTCAAATTAAGATAGATACGATAGATAAAACAATAAAATAACATAGCAAATGCTCACAATTGGAGCCTGCCACAGATATATCTGCACTGGCATATGTAGGCCAATCAGTGAGCAGAAATTACAGTCCAGAAAAGGCATAAAGATGTGTCTGAAGATGCTTTTACACTGGAGTCCAATCTGTAGACAAAGATGTGGTTGAAGACAGCTTCACCATTGCCATCGTTACAAAGACAAAGACGGGGCACCAACAGATGATGTGTGAATGAAAGCATGAGGATGAATAAGTCATTGCTTTGTCCACAAACAGGTTACTTCATTTCCCCACAGTTCAGCACAGTTTCAGCAGTGATTAGGCTGAGGTATATTTATTTAAGTGTGACCAAAATTAATCCCATACTTTTATTTTAGATAGTCACCCAGAAATGCCCCAGAAAAATGTGCCTTCTGCTGCACAAACAGTAGTAAGCATGGGCAGCGATACAGTGGGTAATGTTTTAGCTGTTCCCTGAGGAGGATGAATTTTTAATTGAATCTTGCAGACTTGGTATTGATACTGTCAGTTACTGGCTCAGTGTCATCTCTGTACTCTCTATAGCATCTATTGGTGGATGGACGTAGCATCAGCTGCTATCATTAGTTTCTCTACTTTGACTGCTCCTCTCTGCAACTAATATTTGAGTATAATGATTATGGATTAACAATTTCAATTTTTTTTTCCTTTTTAAAATAGTTATATATGCTGAGTGTTGTGTTTTTGATGTTTACTGTTAAATGTATCACTTAGTATCACCACTCTAATATATTTCAATTTGAACACATTTAAGGTATTTATATAAAATAATTGTAAAAACTCACATGATTATTAATATTTTTGAAGATCTAAAATATTTTGGGAGACCAATCAGAGACCAATCCAGAGATCTGTCAGTGGAGTCCCTCCTCCTTAGACTGCTATATCACATCTCTCTCGCTTTTAAGGGGCAAAAACGATTAAAAGATTATAGGAGCAACAAGAGTGCAGAAAGAGAACGATGGAGAGAGATGGAGAAAAGGTAGACTGATCCTCGATCTCTCCCTGGAGACCACAGAGCCCTTGAGCATTATTTCCTCTTTTGCTCTCTATCGCTTGCCGTTATTCCTCCCCCGTTCTCTCCACCATCTTTTCACTCTCCCGCCCTCACTGTCTCCATCTACCTCTCTCTCTCCTTCTCTTCCTCTCTCCCTCCCTCCCTCTCTCTCCCTCTCTGGGACATCTTCAAAGTGAAGCCCTTTGGCCAATCAGCCAGCTGCGGAGATCTGCACCGCTGCTTGTCTTTTCTTTCTCTGCCTGTGTGTGTGTGTATGAGTGTGTGTGTGTGTGTGTGTGTGTGTGTGTGTGTGTGTGTGTGTGTGGGTGCGGGTGCGTGTGGGTGCGTGTGGGTGCGCACGCACGTAATCTTTCAAGTGTTCAAGTGTGTGCATCCGAGTCGAACATTTTGAGTTGACCCCACATGGAGCAACCCCTCCTCTGAAGCACACACAGACACACAAAAGCGCACACTGACAATGTTCAAGCTTCAAGCTGAGCAGTTTTCAAGAACCCCTTCTACTCGCCTTAGGGGACGCAATGTCGGTGTGTGTGTGTGTGCGTGTGTGTTACGAGCACACCCGCAAACTGGCAAGTCTCCCAAGGTTCCAGCTGTATCTTGAATGTTTCAGACGTGTTGTGGTATTTCTGCCTGTACTGGGATCTTCTATGAGGACGTATATGGAAATGCCAGGTCTCACCAGCACATTTACTATTAAATAATTCAGTGTTTGAGTGATTTTTGTAGATGGGTGGTAACATAAATATGGAGTGGCCAGAGGAAAAAAAGATGTCAGCTTATGAGCGGAGTCGGACCAGTCTAAAGATTTACCAGTGTCCTCTTTCCTCAGTGGTGTTTTATATCATTAAGTCCTTTACAATAATCACAGTTTTTTATGGGAAACTGATTTTCTCTTTATTAAAAATTATACTTAAGGCTCTCATTCCAGTGGGCTCTTCTTTAATCTGCCTTCACTGAGAACCAGAGACAAAGCCAGTCCTCAAACTTTTAAATCATGTTATGTGGAGAACTCCTTTGGAATTTCAAAGAGTATTATTCAGATAGTTGTAAATGTTCATTAGACTTGCAGAGCTGCCTCACACTCACTGCCTCTCACTGTAATTGTGTGGGGTGTGTTCCCGTTCTTGTTTTCACTTCTAAATAAGTGGTTTACATGATTTGGTATAAATTGGACGCTTGTTTAAAGCCATTTGACATTTTCAGCTCTCTGCGCTGAAATTGTTGGGTAAATATTAGAACTTAGGACCAAACATGTAAAAAAAGGAAACACTACACATATCTGTAGAGAGGAATAGCCTCTGAAATGATGTGGTGATTAGTATCTTGCGGCTCGCTTCCTCATGTAAGCACCTGTTATGTAGAACATTTTTTGCCTGGGCCTTGGAAAGTGTTTAATGTTCCTGTTCGTTTGAAAAAGACTGATTGGCTCACTTACAGCTCGCCAGTGCCAAGACTCAGGGAAGATGTTTCCCATCCACGCCGTGTTTATGTAGCCAGAGTGCATGTATTATACAGTGCGTTGTCATATGACAGCATGAGTTATGCAGCATTCTCGGGGAATCTGTCAGAACATCTTAGATGTTACGTTAGAGAGGACTTGAAAGTGTCCACACACTGAAAATATGATACGACTGTAGCTTAGCATAGTTGCTATCCATCAACTATTTCACCCTCGAACATGAATGGATTTGTACATTAGAGTTAATGATTTACAGACTGCTGTCAAACATAAACATTCAGCTAGAAGTAATGTCTTTAAAGTGCATTTATAGCAATCAGATAACTCTGGGCGCTGCTTGATTGGTCCAAGAATAGCACTTAGTACGTCTGCACGTCCATCTGCTCGAGTTGGGAGCCAAATATTACACGCCTGCTGACCCCCCTCCTTAACCTTTACTCCAATACCACATTCAGTCAAAGTTTGACAAGAAAAATCAAAATGTAGACGTGTTGATCTGTCACAGTAGGAAATGGACAAGTGTAGATAATAAAATTTGAGATGAAGTTAAATGTCAATTTTGCACAATATCTAATACTTGACTGACGGGTAATCTAATAGGTAACTCCCTTGAAATGAATTGAGAAGAATGACTTCATGAGTCCACGGCCTCTTCTGCAGTCCTGTCCAAGAGTGTCATGAACCTTGTAGCCTCCAGAGGCTTAAGACATTTTTTATTCTTATTAATTCTAACCTGCTTCCATGTCCTTCACACAGCCAGCATCTTTGGAAAATCAGCTGAACTTTGAGAGGGAGGGGAAGCGATGAAAATGTTCTCTGTGCCAGGCTACTTTATAGCACCACACATTGAGTGTAGAGTTCTGTATGGGCCCAAAACTGAGATGCAGAACCAGGCTGCACACACCTGAGTACATTCGACACCAAGACCCAATCCAAAGCTATATTTCTGTTGTATTTCATCCATTATCGAGACGCTTCCAGGCCAATGTAACGGATTGGCTGTCTTTCGATCTTCCCACTGAGCAACACTTGACATGCAAGCCAGACTCACTGTCAGCAGTTGGGGGTCTGAACATTTTTTGAGGACTTGTATGGAAATCCACACCTAAATCTTCCACATGGCTTCATTTAACTGCGGTTTCAACCTCCGGTATTACTAGAGAGTTTATCTGCGTTGCTTATTATTAGAGTTATCCATATGCATTGTATCCAAATGTGTTAACAGCTTGAGACATTTTCTTGTGTTTAGATGCTCTTTAATCTATTTTTGTCTCTCTTTTTATCTACGCCACAGCTGTTTCCTCCTAGTTGATTTCAGCATATCAGAGAAATCGCAGACTGTGACTTTAAGCAGTGTTTACTATCTGAACACAATTTTCTCCCGCTTAGCTCACATCTACTGCCGCTCCTCAGGGACACGAATGCAGAATTATCGTATATGTAGGTTTAAAAACAGTCTGTGTTTAAATGAATCCTTTTATCTCTGTTAAGTTTCTCTGATGTTTGCCGTCTGTGTCAAGTGTTTTTTGAGCTTTATTTTCTGAGCTCCTGTGTTGGTGTTGCAGGCCCATCCTTCTCCATCGCCATCGAATCAGACGCCAGCAGTGTTTATCCATGGGAAACGGCCAAGATGGAGTGTTCGCTCAGCGCCTCTGGATCCTCACCAAAGACTGGTACAGCACACACACACACACACACACACACACACACACACACACACACACACACACACACACACACACAGGTAGACCACACATACTTAGATAGATGTTTTCTCATGCATACTCATAAATCACTCTCAGTTTTTCTCTTGAGTTTTTTCTCCTTTTTTACTACACATAGAAGAAACACAGCTGTAACACACACACCCATGCACACACTTCTTCTGGACGTCCTCCATGTTCCTTATTTGCCAACCTGTCAGCAGCACTGCTAATAAGAATGACGTGACTTCCGCATTTCAAATGACTGTAAGATGAAATAGAGCTGCTGTCTCTCCCTCTTGTGTGACAAACACACACGGCCTTCTGAATATGTTCACTTTCTTTTAAGGGGCGTGTGTGTTTGCGGCTTGAAATGCAGGTTCGTGCTTGTGCTATAGATTATAACGATAACATGTCCAACTCTACTGTTTATTTCACAACTTAAAAGAGCCCAACATCATCAGGTCATGGTTGATTGCTTCATCAAATTCATAGAGATAAGATAATGTAGGTAAAAAAAAAAAAAAATTGTGTCCCAGAATATAATTATTGACCGAATTATTTGCCACAAATTCTTTTTTTTCTTTCTTAAAGCTTCTGCAGTCAGTGTTTTTGTGTTAGTGATGGCTCTGATGTGAAACGTGTCACTGGTAGATGGCATTGTCTTTTTATGTTAAACTCTCTACCTGTTAACTATAGCTGTCATAAATGAAGTGTGATAAAAACTGTATGCATTTCCTCTGAAATGTCATGACGTGAAATGAGAGATACCATAAAATAGAAATATCACAATGGTACAGTAAAATAAATGCACTTAGTTACATTTGAGCTCTTGAAATTCCCCGCAGAACAGAAATGCTGGATGCTGTAAAAAGAAATGAATTATTTGCGATGCAACCTCCACTGCTCCTTCCCTCCTTTAGCAACCAACCATCTGCGGTGTAACCCACTGCTATTTCTCCCTATTTCTCCTTCTCTCCCACCCACTCATTTCATTCCCTCTTTCACTCTAAACATCCATCCATCTTCTGTCCTCCCTCCCTTTCCTCACCACTCCATCATACTCTCTAACTTAAACACATTGCATGACGTCATGAGCCCCTCGCCACCTCCCTCCTTCCATCTGTCACCATCTCTCTCCGTTTCTTCGTCTTTACTGTCCAGCATGTGTTTTCTATTACATCCTGATAGTAAGCACATAAAACACACGACAGACCTCCTCACTCAGCACATGTATGTGTGTGTTTGATCGTTTGGAAATCCCTCTGCAGACACAAGCCGAGCAGAGTACCATGTAGCGTCTGAACACATGTAAACATGTTTCTTTGCACCTGTGTCCTCGCAGGAATGTGTGTATGCGTGCATGTAATGTATGCAACACACATAAACACAAATGTTCTCGTGCAGCACTGCAACACTGCTGGGGTTTGTGGGTTGGTGGTTGTAGAGTGTGCTCTCACAGACAGCTGCACCATGGGAAGAAATCCCCCTCAGCATCACAGCTGACAGTGAAGTTTACGCATGGACGTGTTCACTATGAGAGGGAAGGAGGGAGGACAGGAACATTGTACTATGCAGGAATATACTCAGTTAGTGTTCTTGGCAGCTAGAGAGTTGCAGTCAACACTGTTTTTAAAAAGGTGTGTTTCATACACCAGCTTCTACTGGGCAGGCTTGGCCCATCAAAATAATAAATATAATTCAAAAAAACATTTTCTCCCTTATAGCTCTTTTTAAACTAAAACTCTTGCACCAGAAGAACTAAATTCATGTTTCAGATGCATTTCCACCTCATCTAAAGACCTATGAAGATCTGAAGAACTATGAAGGCAAATTAGACCGATCAAATGACACTTGCGCACAGCGTTTCAGCACTGACAGTTTGTGAACTTTCTAACTATCATTATTTAAATATCTCCTGGAGAGAAGTAAATCCTGCATGAATACAACACATAATTCAGTTCAGTAGGTGCAGTGTTCAACCAGAACAGGTTTACCTGCTAAATATCAGAGACAGGCAGCATTGGTTGAGGCATTTTTGGGAGGTGGCACTGAAATATTAAGTAGACATTTTTTATTTGCAGACAACAGTGTCCTGTTTGTCTGTTTGTTTAGTTCTCACTGTGAACAGATTTCACTGGGACTACTTTTTGCTGAAAAAGTCAGGAATTATCCACACTAACAGCTTGAATTGATGCTTCCATTGAATGTTGTTTGTGTACCTATTGTTTTTCTGGGTGCCGGCCCATGTTTGACAGACAAATATCTAAAAACATTTGCATAAAACTGACTAAACGCAAAGCTAGATACCGCTTGAGGTGAAATGCGTTTGCTGTTGTGCTGAAGAATGTGGTTCCATTATTTTAAGCTGTTTCTTCTGGCTCAGGTTGTTTCATGGCGTGTGTGACGTGTGTCTCCAGGTTTCAAGGTAAACTGTATCTAAAGTGCTGTCCAGTCATATGCCCATATAATTTCTCACTTCAGCACATCTGTGAGTTTTGGGCAAAGGGTTACACATCATGCATTAATGCTAAAACAGTGGGAACACGTGTTGATGTGACATTGACTGACCTGGGGGGAAGTTAGACATCAGTGCGTCCACAGCCGGTCGTGGCAGCGTGCTCTCAACAGTACATCTGGTTCCACTTTGTGTGCTAGTGTAGGTCTTTTGTTCTGCTTAACATCTGATATGCTTTTGTAAGTTACCGAGTTACCTCCGTGGTAATCACAGTGTAAACAAAGGAAAAGGCTGGCTCATATTTTAAAACGGTGATTTTCAGTATATGTTACTCAAACAGGAGTACTAACTGCATGTGTTCAGTATAATTTTGACTTGCAGATTGATATTAGTGCTTCAGTGAGTTTTTCTGGCTGCAGGACGTTGGGGGATTGACCTGCAATAAACTCCATCTTAAGTGCATTGAAGGAATATATCACCAACTGTGTCTTTTTAGGAAGATTTGTTTGATCCTATCAATAAGAAATATCGTGTAGACTTTTCCAATGCTAATTATATTTCCACTGCTGTTTTTTCTCACAGATGTGACTTTGAGTACACACAGAATCATTGAGGGTATTTTGGTGACTCAGACAGGCTGGTTAACTCAAAGGTGACAAAGTGTCACGAGTGCTCATGACACATGTGTTACAGTTACAGTAATGGACCGGTATCGAGTGACATGCATCAACAAAGGTGTGGTGCTTCAGTTGGCTCGGTTTGGACGCCGGCCAGACATTCACCTCCTCAGGTGTTCACGTACACGCACGCACAGTAAAAAGATCTGTTTGTTGGGCGTGACTGCACATTACACTGTGAAGCAGCACCTTTGTCCCTGCATGTGCCGGTCTGAGGGCAGGTCAAGCACATTCATTCCTGTTGAGTAATATTAGCTGTGCCTACAGTGTTTTTTTTTTTGTGTGTGTACGTGTGCATATTCCTATATAAATTTTGGTTTTTTTTTTGTTTTTTTTTTTAGTTATTACCTCACCTTTGTACCTTTTTGTTCTGACACAATAAGAAGAAAAGGGAACTGCAGGAAATTACTGAAAAGGTTGAGCAACTGTGTGTGTGTGTGTGTGTGTGTGTGTGGCGCATTCCTTAGAGATGGTTGAAAACAGCTCTCCTGTTGGAGCTTGTTTTTATGACAGGCATTGTGAAACACACTCACACACGATATATTCCTCATTGTTCCTCTCAGCTGAGTCAGTTGGTGATCATATTTAGTGTGGTATTGATTGAGCCTTTTGTTAGTTAAACTATCACCCACAGGTAAATACGTAACTCTGTCTCTGTGTCACCTTAATTAACTGTGGTCTTAAACTAAACAACTACAGTTTATGCAACCAATCTAAGTGGTGCATTATACTCTATGTAGGATTAGTAGATCCTGAGAGAATCAACTTCTTAATTGCGCGTCTGCTTTCTAGGTTACATGAGCTTTCATGTTGTGCCTTTGCCAGACCAGAATCTCCGGTTGGATTCAAGCTGTATAATAATTAAAGTGTAACACTGTCACAACATGTCTGATGATTTTGTCTTTTTAGCTAGTTCCATGGTTAGCACAGCTTCAGGGATGATAGACAAATACCTCAACAACTATTTAATGTAATGTGATAGGGTTATGTGCAGACATGCATGGTACCCAGAAGATGAATCCCAGTGTCTTTGATGGACTTTTCACACAATGCCATTATCATATTACATATCAATTACATATCATGTTGATATGTCATGTCAGCATGTAAGCATGATGGTATTGTGTGCCAGAGTCTCTGAGAATAGTTCGATAATCAGTACAGTGTTTGTTCCATCCAACATTTCAATATTGTTGGGTGTAAACATTGCAGCTTCGAGAGACTTCTTGCAAGGCTTTAGACTGTTAATCTTGTTTATGTAAGTTGCACATAGCAGTTTCACACATTGATACCCCCAGACAGCAGATGGTGGGTAATTGGTTCACAAAAATCTGGTGTGGTGCGTTCCTGAGAGAGGTTCAGACATGATCAGTGGCTTTCACTTTGTCTTCAAACTTTTAGTCACTACTTTCATTGATTTACCACCAGTGACAGTATTGGCAGCAGAATTGAATGTGAACAAATAAATCAAATCTGAAGGTTTCATATTCTGTTTACCAGTTTCTGATATCTAGATTTTTCTCTTTTCTTTCTCTTTTTCTTTTTTTTTTTTTTTTAGTAATTAGAGTTCAGTTTAGAGCTATTTTCCAGATCAAACAAGAGAACATTCTCTGTGGTATACATTATGTAATAAATCATCAAATTAATTAAAGTTTATAGAAGGAATATATTAGCTAACATTTAACACAGAAGCATGGAGTGCGTGTGTGTGTGTGTGTGTGTGTGTGTGTGTGTGTGTGTGTGTGTGTGTGTGTGTGTGTGTGTGTGTGTGTG
>JBAJHX010000011.1:1388707-1398806 GCA_037176925.1 Amniataba percoides | reverse complement strand
TGTGTGTGTGTGTGTGTGTGTGTGTGTGTGTGTGTGTGTGTGTGTGTGTGTGTGTGTGTGTGTGTGTGTGTAGGAGGTACAGTGCTAATAGTCCCTCTCTCCCTGACAGACTAATGACTAGTTTGTGCTTCTCTGTCTGTCCCTCTCGCTCCCTGTCTCTCTCTCTCTCTCTCTCTCTACGTCTTGGAAATAATTAGCTCGCTCGTCCCCCTTTCCAAAGATTACATCTATTATTACAAATTCTCTCTTGTCCCTCTTTTCTTTCTTTTGTCACCACTATCCTCCTTTTTATGTCACATGTCCATCTCTCTTGTCTTTTTTATCTCTTACAGTGGAAGAAGGAACAGCAGTGTGTGTGTGTGTGTGTTGTAATGTGGTGATAATGGAGATTTGCTTATCTTCCTTTGCTCGGCAGTCATCATAGTGAAATTAGGGCTGCATAGTACATCCAAAAATAACACGCTCTCTTTCTCAGTTTCAGTACAGTAACACTTTTTTGTAAATGTCAGACCTGAGGTATAGAAAAGAGCTAAACATCACAATGTAAAATAAATCAGTCTATAAGCTATGATCATGTTTTGAGGTGGATAAAAGTAATTTGTTTAGTACTGGGGACTCGTATGACAAATCAGAGTTCATAGTTGCCTTGTTTTAATAGGCTACCACTGTTATGATAATTCCATTAAAATGTTAGTTAAAGATGGTAACAATTTCTTAAAATGGACACTTGTTCTTTCTGGAAAATTGCTACTTCAGCCTCTTCAGGACGGTGATGTCATGCTGCACAGGGAAACCGATAACGCTCTGACAACTCTGTCATCAGTCAGGCTTTTAGACCGTTCAGTCAAATAAAACTGCCCTTTTCTCACATAACCGCCCTGTGACTTACAGACCTGTGTTTGAGCGTCACTCCTCTGAGGACATTTGTAAAGGCATTTATTCTTAAAATCTTCAGAATGGTAAAAGGGGATGTTTTGGGAGGTTTCGTTCTGAGAGATGCTGCTCACCTTGCTCTATCAAAGAAATGCATCCAATCAGGCAAACGATGGGAAACGTATCGCAGCTTTACTTAAGCGGATCTGTCCGTCCATCTGTCCCTCTCAGATGACCTGGCGTACGAGGTGCGTTGGTTTTTCACCAGGCTGCGCGGCGGACAGACGACGACCCAGGTGGCCAGCGTCGACCGCTTCGGCATTGTGAGGAAAGACGCTCGTAACTCATCCAGCGACATTTCCATTGAGCGCAAAGACACACACACCTACATGCTGAACATTCACGGCACTCAGGACAGGTGAGTGTGAGGGGTTATGGGTAAGCAGTGGTGGGTCATCAGCCAACAGATCTTCTTATCAGTGAGCTAATTTGTCTCTTTTCCTGCTGTTGGCTCAGAGAGTTGCAGTATGTCGCCGTTACAGCGACAGTAACGTCAGCTGCAGTGTCTTTACTGTGTGTTTCATGTGCTCTGTGGTTTCCAGCGACAGTGGCGAGTATCACTGCGTCGCCACTCCCTGGTACCTGTCGGCGTCAACGGGGGCCTGGACTCAAGCCGGAGAGCTGACGTCAGCCCGAGTCTTCCTCACAGTCCGATTTGCAGGTGAGGAGTGTGTGCTGGAGTTTACTGTGGTGCCAGCTTTGTGTGTGTGGAAAGCCCCAAAAAAGCAGAAAAAGATGTGTTAGTGTGGGCATGTTGCACGTGTTTAAAGACAAAATGGAAAAAAAAAGGTGCTGTAGAAAAGAGATTTCCTGCTGGACTAATGTCTTGTGGTGGATACTTTAATCCATCCGATCCAAAACACGATTTGCTTTTTTTAAACACCAAATCTCTCTTTCTCTCTGCAGTGTGGGAGTCGCTAAAGTTGCCTCTTCTATACGGTGTAGCAGCCTCAATAGGTAATGTAGCATCTTACATTCTCAAGTAACAACTTCGGTAATGTGGGTGTTGTATTTTCAGGTGTCAGTGATTCCAGACAGTCCTTAAATGTTGAACATTTGCTAATGAGCTGGACTCAGCATTTTAAAATGTTGCAGATTTTCAATGACATATACAAATGAGAGCATTATTTATTTCAGTATAGTGTACAGAGAAAGGGAAAAACTAAATAAATGAGGATGAAAACTGAGACTTGGAGAATCAATGAGCTCTGAAGCTGGTCTGTAGACACGTGCTGGTCTAACTCATTACTAAGACACTTGATGTTGGTTTTTCCTTTGATTTGTCACCCGCCTGTATATTGGAAGATGGGTGTGTGTAGGTAGTTTTTGAACAATAGTGCAACTGGGCACTGTAAACCATCAACATCTGCAGTCAACATCCTCTTTTTCTGAATTGTTGAGGCAACACAGACAAAACATTAAATGCAGCGCTCAGCCGAGAAGAGCAAAACATCAAGTTCAAGTTTGGTCTTTTTTTGTTCACTTGGCTCTTCAATTAAACTGTAAAATAAAATATATCATAAAAAATAATTTATACTTTATGCTTTTTTCTGTGCTGCTCTGCACTCGACTAGCTGCTGTGCTTGTGCTTATTTAGGACACGTGTCTGACAACTGGCATTGCCTGCACACTGTTAAATATGACAAGAATATATGAATTTGATCAGCTTAATATAGCCAGTAACAATCAATAAAATATAACTTTAACTGGCACTAAAACAGATCCTATAGAAAGGGCTGGGGACATTTTTAGTTGTGATTAATGAAGGATAGTGGAGTTAATAGGCATATATAATGTCAGTAGTAGTTGTAGTGGTAGCTGTAACATCCACAGAGGCATCGAATAGTCCTTCTTCTATTAACTGGTGCTAATTTGGAGCCAGTGAGACTGAAGATGAGATTATCTCTGCACGTTAGCCGACTCTAATTGTAACAACAGGCAGGTCAGTCACTATGAGCAGTGTGATCAGAGCAGAGGTGAGGCATTAGTGCTGGTAACATGCTGCTCTCTCCTTCTCTGACCTTGTGGCATCTCTCCAGGTGTCGGTCTCTTCTCTCTGGTCCTGGGTCTGGTTTGTGCCCAGTGCTGCTGCCGTAACACCACACACACCCCGCGTTCCCGCAACAAACTGATGGACCTGGAGATGGACTGACAAACACTTTCCCCCGCACCCACACACTGCAGCGCTCACAGGAAATGCCACACACACAACAGACACACGCCCGTAGATGATTTCTGGGACACCCAGTTGTTTCCAGGCGACGGACGTTGGGAGTAAACCGACACATCGCTTTGGAAACAGAAGCCTGGCTGATCAATCGCAGCGCTTTGAGGGGTGCTCAGGGTTTTTTTTTCCAGCTCTGCAGTGGAGGAGGAGCAGGGGACCTTTTACAAGCACCAATGGGAAAATAGCCTTTGAGACTTCAGTTTCTGTGAAGATCCGTTGAAATCTGTGGAGCTTCCAGTGATTTTTACACAGATAAATTTGCTCCCCATGAAGACCACAGCACTAAAAAAACTCTGAAGAATCCAGAGTTTCATTTTTGAGGAACAGGAGGCCTCTGAGACATCACTGCCACTTGGGAATAAAGGACCACTAAACAGATCTGCTGCCTCTGTAACCACTGGGGATAACAAATGAAGCGCTCAGGCTGGACTACTTTTTCTTTTTTTTTTATGTTAGTTTATTATTTTTTTCTTCTGATGCAAAGGCTCCCTGTAAAGTACAACCACTCCTGATAGTAACTGAGTCTCTCAGAGTAACGGCACACCAGCGCACGCTGTTGAATTTTCTTTTTTGAGGAAGCACGGAAAATTCTGGGGGTGGTTGGTGTTGGAGAAGCGGAGGTGGCATTTTATTTATGTATCTGCATCTCGACATAACCCTGCTAAATCATGCGGCTAAAGTTATTTTGTATTTGCGGTGACTTGCAGTTTAGGCAGCCTGAGCCTTATTTGTGTCCTGGAGAAGGTGGTGGAGCAGACGTCATGTTCCTACAGGCGGTGCAGGCCAAAGAACATGAAGCTGCTCCACCTGCTTTCAACACTAGAGGCATTGCACTAGAACTACCACCTGAGAGTATTCCTACCTTAACACGAGGACAATATTCTCAACTCTAGTTTTATGAAAATTGAGAGATTTTAAAATGAGAGACATTTTTAAGCTTTACAAGGAGAATATGCAGTTAGTGTGTTTGTGTGTGAGATATACTGTACGTGGTGCCAATATTTGAACTAACAGAGGTGTGCTTGGTTCATATAGACAGATCAACACTTGACACTAAAGGTGGTGACAGCAACCACTCTTTTTTTCTAAATATTCAGAAATGTATCCAGCTGTTATTTTGCCTGAGTCTCGTGTGTGTTACTGTGTGAGTGCCGTGCTACAGTGTGTGAGACAAAGAGTTGCATGTTCTGTTTTATAATGGCAGACTGATGTCACTGATGAGCAACACAAGCCTTTTTCCATGGTCACATCTCGCTGACATCAAAGTCTCCTCCATCCAGATTTTTAAACCCAACCTTCACTCCTCTAATCCGACTGTTAGAACAACACTCCCAGAAACTCACTCACTCCCAGGGTTTGCATCCGCAGCGTTGTGAAAAAGAAAATCATGCATGTTTCTCAGCTCTAATTTTGCTTTTTAAATGTTCTGGGAAAGTTTGCAGCTCGAGTCAGGATGGAGTTTGGTTAGCTTAGCATAAAGACTGGAAGCAGAGGGAGACAGCTAGCCGGGCTCGACACAGAGCGAATAAAGCCTCTAAAGTTCACTAATGTTGTAGCTTGTTTGTTTAACCTGGACTCAAACTCAAATATGAAAAGCACATTTTTAATAGGAAAACAGAGGCTGTGACTGTTTCTTGGCTCGGCGGACGGATGAACTGTTTATAAGAATATCAAGAGCCTGAAGAGCTTCTGCAGTTAGTGTTTGTGATTAAACAGACAACATAGGTGTTAATCTTTAATTATAGCTACTGGCAGGCATTTTTATAAACCCTGTACACCACCATGCAGCTCTTTCTCCTAATTCCAGTCTTTATGCTAAGCTAAGATAACCGTGTTCAGACTCCAGCTCTGTTTAACACACAGATGTGATTTCAGCCTTCTTATCTGACTCTGACGACCACTTTGAGCACCACATAGCTTCAGGTAGAAGAGGCAGTCTTAACATTTTGGGAAATCCTCTTCGTCAGTTGTCTCACCCACACTGGGATGAAAAGATCCATCATCTGACCTGAACCGTAACCTGGCGACCTGAAGCAGGGGGACACTGCTCAGCTAGCTCCATGGGAAATTAAACAGACTGACAAAAACATTCATACGCATTTCTACTGAAGTCACAGTCCATCTGATGAGTATGGGAGTGTAGGTATGTCTCTGTGTCACTGCTCTTTTAGTAATCCCAGTAACAAGCCAGCAGCTCCCCCTGTTTCCACTTTTAAACCAAACTCAACACGTCCCAGAACTATTATTCTATAAATGTTGCAAACGAGCTCAAAAATTAACCAGAAAACTTAGTAAAGTGCGTACAGAGATGTCAGATCTGAAGTGTTTCATCTCTGCCTTTTCAGAGCAAAGTTGTCGGAAAGTTTTAGGATTCAGACCTGTCGAAGAAAATCAAAGCGAACTCTGTTGTTACCAGTGAGTCAATTGAGAGACAAGTGAGTCAGCTTCGCCCGACGTGCATCAGCTGACATGTGTTGAGTCTCTGCTGTTTTTATAGCAAGCGAATGAATTGTGATTTTTATCATGTCGACTGCGGTGTGAACGTGCACTTGCAGTTCCGGCAGCGACACACACACACACACACACACACACACAAAGCGGGGAAGCTTCTGTCCAAACCCAGCAGGATCCAAACAGACCTGTTAGGTTTGGTTGTGAGATGTGCCAGGCTGCGTTTCCTCCTCAGCCGCCTGGGCTCGGATAGGACCGCTGTTTGATGTTTTTAAATAGTTTTTTTCAGAGTATTTTAAGCAACTGTCAGAACTTAATGAGCAATATCAGGCTGTAGTCAGGTCACAGCTCGCGTGGAACTGTAGTTTTCACCCTCAGTCAGCTAAAACACGCAAAAGTAAGACGAATAATGCCTTAAAACTAGAGGGTTGTTTTCTGATTGGCTGTTACATATTCAAGCAATGCATCTATCAAACACCCTGCTCTGACTTTGTGGCATAAAGCTGCCTCAATTTCTTCCTGGTCAGACCACCAGCGCAGAACTTTAACTATTATCCAATCAGAAGTCAAAGCACAACGCCATGAATTAAAATTTGAGATTCATATTTTGGCTCTTAGTTGTTCAGAAGGATTCAGTTCAGAATAGCAGGAAACTTAAACTTTGTGAACCAGATTTGTTGCTGCAAATTCCAACACGAAGAAATATGACGCTCCCATTGGATACCACAGGGATCCTGCATTCCTGCTGCTGTTCTAGTTTCTTCCACTTTGAGGGGCGTTAATACAGTATGCGTGTTTTGGCTTGATTGATGGTGACAATTACTTCAGAAACTTCCAATAAGTCTCCATGTTTGTGGGTGTGTGTGTGTGTGTGTGTGTGTGCGCGCCTCTCTGTGATAGTGCTGTTGCAGTGTTCAAAATGGGTTTCACCACTATCATTAACACACACATTCACAGCACTTGAGCACACAGGTGAATAATAGGGCTCTGTGCCAAATGTTTTAAACCACCATCAAAACACACACACACACACACACACACACACACACGTAGCATTGATACACACCACTGAACATGTCACTGCAAGGCTTCCCCAGTGTCTTTTTACTTTGTCATTTTATTGAACTGAGTATGATGAACCATGTTTTTTTAATAAATGGATTTGTAAGATGTATTCATTTTGTAAATGATTTTATATGTTCTGATTTTATTGTGTTTTTACGGTGATGATAATGAGTTGCAGTTTTTGATATTATACCGAGAAACAAAAGGTGATCTGGGTGTGTGCTGCTTCATCTTGAACATGCTTGAAACTGAGGAGACTGTAGGAAAACAGTCCAGATCCTGTAAATCACTGTTAATCTGACAAAGAAAAGTTATTTGACAAAACAAGAGAGAAAGACACTTCTTTTTAATGTCTGGATAAAAACAAGTAGAAGTGAGTCCCTCCTCTTGGCCAGCAGAAAACTAAAACTTCACAGGTGTAATGAGTAGAACAAATATAATCTAATGACCCATTAAAAAGTGTGTGATGGTGTCTGTACCTGCAGAGACTCTGCTCTCTGCCTGGCATTTCTTATGTTGCTGTCTTCAGGATGTTTCCGGACATCAACCTTTGGGCAGCGGTGTGTATCCTCCAGCTGATAACAACGTGCGGTGAGACCCTATAAAGACCCTATAAAACTTTTGTATTTCAGCTGATAATCATAGTTCAGTCACACACACACACACCTGGATGACACAGGCTGCCTGTTAAATGAGGACGTCAGTTGTGATGTAAAAGCTGCAGCATGTTTGGGGCTGCCAGCTGGGCATCACACAGTCACTGTACTTCACCCAGAGCAATATCTGTGCTTTTATTACACGTTTCTGCTGTTAGAGTTGATGTATTGTGTGAATCCAGCGGCAGATATTGGATTGTGGAGGTTTGCCCTGGCTGGCCCACATTTGCCCTCTTTCTTCCTTGAAATGTGGTTGCTGAGTTTTTCCAGAGGCTCTGATGTGGTCGTGATCAGAGTTCCTGCTCTGAGACTTGTGACAAATGTGGGCCAATTTGGTTTTCTTCTCCGTCTCTGGGCAAGCCATCAATCAGCTTTTTTCTATGCTTCCAAACATCTGAAAAAAAAAAAAACAACTTCAAAAACTTCTAGCAGAATAAATGTTTTATAATTCTGCATTGGACCGCAGCTATGTCTCTTCCTCTTCCCTCCGTGTCTCTCTCACTGTGTCACCGATGCTCTTGTTAGTCTTATGGGATTTATTTTCTGTCTGTTTAATAATCTCTCTCTCCATTTGTCACACTCTTCTCCTCACTCCATCTTCTCTCTACCGTTTTTCTGCATTCCTCCTTTCTCTTTCCTCCCTCCATCTCTCCCGTCGCGTCTCCCCTCACACACACACACACGCACACACACAATCTCTCCTCCACTCTCGCTCTTCATTAGAAATGCAGATGAGCTGAAACCTCGGTCGCTCTCCAGGGTTTTGGTTTTTACACCTCTTTAACAACAGTCTCTCCATCCCTCTCTCTCTCTCTCTCTCTCTTTCTCCACCACTCGCTCCACATGAGATGGAGATGAGAGAGATCCAGTGTCGATTGGCTCTGTCTGTGGCTGCTCTAAGTTGCACTCGTTCTCTCTCAGGGTCCATTTGACCCAGTTTTCTCGTCCCTCTGTCTGTGTGTGTGTGTGTGTGTGTGTGTGTGTGTGTGTGTGTTCATGCCTCTCATGGATCATTTGCTAATTTGGCCTTGTCACAACTTCAACCATTGTCTTCCTTAATTGACTCAGTGCTGTGTGTGTATGTGTGCGATTAAAAAAAAAAATTGCAGCACAGGATATTTTTCATTAGGTTGTCATTCACGCCGCCGTACCCCCGCTGCTCTGGAGATGGCACATTTCGTGGTGTCACCCCCGGCTCTGACTCCAGCGTGTCACAGCTTGAGGGTTGCTCCACATAACAAAAATTTCAGACAGAAAAATTTAGCAGTGCGTTGAGAGAAGTAAGCAGCCCGTTCTCCCCAGAGTCGACCAGCGGCGACACGTTTTCTCCCCTTCATTGTGATCAACACTGATGTTTACAGCAGCTTCAAACTGCCTCGCCTCTGCTGTCGGTTTCTCGCCTGCATGTTCGCTCTTTGCCAAAATCAACCCTCCCTCCCCCTCCAAAAAAAACTTGGATTGAGCAAATCACTTACTAAATTGATTGTAAGTAGAATTTGACATCCCACAAAGTTGTTGCTCCTCCTGTAATAGAAATTAAAATGGAAATTATAAAGTGTTTTTTCACCCATTTTTTAGATAAATAGATTAACAGTTTGATTGTCCTAATCATGTACATTAATCTAATGACTTTGTAAACTGTTCAGACCGTCAGCAGGTCAGAGTTTTAATATATCCACTGAAACATGTCGACATTTGAACGTGTAGACCTGCATGGTTCTCAAAAGATGAACTTTTGCTAAAATGAAGTCAGATCTGGTCTTGTAAGATTACCTGATTAGTGCCAGCCAGGGAGCCGATCTAACCTGAACTCACTACAATGTGAACATTTAGGCCTTAAACTGTCCCCGTGTGATTCTGACTTCCATCCCAACATTTCTCAGGAATTGTCGCCCAAATCTGCTCCTGTTTCCTAGGAAACCACTTGGACGTATTGAAACTAATGATGCTGAGAGAATCTGCTGATACACAGAGGCAGTGTGTGTCTCAGACGTTGGAAAATCTAAATGGCCTCTAGTTGCACTTGACACCCATTTTTTCACTTGTAATTTCGCCATATGACAATTTTTTCCCGACCGTCTCGCAGCACACAGGTCAGCTCTGACAAGTACCTCAGCAGCTGTTTCCCTGCAGGAGCTGCTGTGCTCCTTTGGCTCGGGCGTGTCTGCAGCGCAATGACACCATGTGATGAAGGACCCAAAAGCCCCCAAAGCAGATCTTTCCAGCGCTGACTGAAGCGAGCAGTCGGTCCGAGGTCACGACTCGCTGACGGTGTCGATGTCGCTCGTCACCAGCAGCAGGTGGTTCACTTCAATTAACCTCCAACCCTGCAGCGTGGAGAGCTGAGGCCGACACCCTGCTGCCTCACACCAGCGCTCATCTCTTCTGTCACCCACAGGTGCTGCTGCACCTTCCACTCTGGCTCAGATCGCTTCACTCCTCACCCACAGTTTACCCACAATGCTCCACGGTGGCCCCAAGTCAGGCGGAGCTCCTGTGCAGCATGTGGGATAATAAACTGAAGTATTTATACAAGTGAAGCCTGCTCAGCCCTGTAGCTTTGCCTTAGATTATTGTGGTAAGTTGAAGAATTTAAACCTGGATGTAAGTGTGTGTGTGTGTGTGTGTGTGTGTGTGTGTGTGTGTGTGTGTGCGTGCGTGCGTGCGTGCGTGTGTCATTTCATAAGAGGCGTGTCTTTAGTCTGGCTTCCATCAACCAATTTCCTGAGTAACTAAAAACCCAAACAGTGTCTGTGCAGCAGGACAG
>JBAJHX010000011.1:1370811-1387364 GCA_037176925.1 Amniataba percoides | reverse complement strand
TGACTCGTCAACACCTTCCCCTCACCATGGAAACTATGTCAACACTCGGGTGGGGGATGGGAGAGAGAGAGAGAGAGAGAGTGTATATGAGACGAGGGGTGGCTCTGTGTGTGTGTGTGTGTGTGTGTGTGTGTGAGTGTGTGAGTGTGTGTGTGATTTATTATTAGGTAGAAGATATTTGACCTTACTTCTCCATAAATCTCTCTCTTGTGCTTTCTCTCTCACTCTCTCTCTCTCTCTCACACACACATACACACACACACAGATATGGACTTCAGAGCAGTTAGATGATTTTCAGAGTCACTTTCATCTTCTGTAGACTCTCAGTTGATTTATAAAACATTCAAACACAGGCACATTAAGAGAGTAACACGCTCAGAGACGGCAGGAAAAAGAAAAGGGGGGATCGCTGGGATTGTACTTTGATTACAAGTCAGATGTTGCCCGGTCAATTTTGCCCCCCCTAAAGGGATTAATATTGTGCAGCTTTAATTGATAATTCATCGCAGAGCGGATCACTACCACACCGACTGTACACAGAAAACATCTCTATCCTGTTTGCTTCCAGTGAGAAAGTCCACACAAGCTGCACAAGAAGAAACTGTTTCAGCGCCTTTTCTATTCTGATTGAAGCACGATGCTGAATGTTGTATTTTTGTAAGAAACAGTCGTTTGCGAAATCATGTTTGTTGACTTGACTTCGTTAATTTTTAAGTGCAACATCAGTTTCGTGACTTGAGGCGGGGGGGTGGGGGGGGGCTGTTAGCTCAAGATAAGTGAAAAAAAATGCAACTTTCAGCAACCACAGAGCTGTTTTTGTTTTTGCTGATGGGCTGGACACTAATCTGCCCAAGAACTTCTCAGGTTCTTGTCTGAGAAGCAAAGGCAGCACAGTCATTTAAAACTTCAAAGTTGAATGGCGTTACAGTTTAGATTTGTTTAAATAAAACCGGTGTGATGAGTGAGAAGTTGCTCTGAAATATCAGCCATCTAAACGGTCAGAAGCTGCAGCACACACTCAGCGGTGCCACCCTGCAGACGGCCTGATCCTCCAGCACGACTTGTCCTTGTATGGTGCTGAGTCTTCAGCGTGGCACCTCTCCAGCTCTTCAGCCAGCACATAATACATACACATCCAAGTATACACAAATAACTGGTACTGTAAGTATGACTCCACATTGTCTCCCTCTCGCTCGCCCTCTCTCTGTGGCACAGTGCCAGCTAATATCTCTCTGAAAGACCAGGCTGCAGCAACTGCTGCGCTCCAATACTGCAAATACTGTTTACCTCAGCTTCCAGATGGTAAGTAAACCTCAGGCTTCACCGAGAGGGAAACCATCTTAGGCCATCAGGAGCCAAGAATGACGAAAGAGGTGTGGTATTAAATATCAATTCATCCAGCATAAATATGAATCTCCAAAATGACATAAGATGATGTGATGTGAAAATGATTTGAATAATGTCAGATATTACAGTCATGGATCGATTGTTGTTGATGTTTTGTAATGCATCCAGCATCATAAAATATCTGCTTGTGGTGAAGCTAACGTTTATCTTGTAGCTCAGGAACCTGCATTGTTAATTTACTCTCATGCATGCACCAATGTTCGAGGGCCATCATAGATGTGAAGAAGGACCCGTGTTTGCTTTAGTCCCCCTCAAAAACCACTGTCGTCTGCCTCTGTGGACTCAAAGATTTTAGGATCACAGCTCTTAAAATAGGTAGAGAAAGTGATGATGAGTACTGCAGGCACACACACACACTAATCACCAACAATGTGTATTGACATCAGCGCTGTAATTCCGGGGCTGCAGGGATCCAAGCTAATGCTCCATGAGGGAGCATTAAAGCAAAAAGAGATGAGGGGAGTCAGAATGACTTCGACGTGTCTGTGTGTTTGAAGTCGTTTGAAGTTGTCAAGACGCTGCAACTGTCGTTTTCTGCAGACTTTGGTTGCCCCTGATCAGCTTGTTCACGCTTTTCCACTCAGCGAAGACACATTCAGGTTCATTTTTGAGAGCAAACTAAGCACAGTAATATTCACAACAAACAACAGATCAGTGAGATTATTAAGTATATTTGCAGGAATTATTTCAAAATATGTAAAAGACTACTGTAAAAAACTAAAATTCAATGAAAGTACCTCAAATGAGAATTTAAATCCCACAGGCCTGGACAGCCTTTTATTGTTGCTGCATACGTTCATACTCACACGACAGATTGTTTTATCCCTCCCATTTTTAAGATGAAGGAATCTGAAAATAAAGACAGAATAAAGTAAGTGACTTGAGCTGGCAGCTCAGAGAGCGTCCATATCAGCTTACTGAGTTGTAAACTTCCACATAAAACTCGACTCGACCTTGTAATCCTGTGCCCAGACTTCTCCAACACTTTAAAGGGCTCACAACTCATTGAACAGCGTGTCTTGGGCTGGATTTACACAGAGCATCAGATTTGATTTTTTATGGGAAATTCTCAGCTTTATTAGATCTTGTGCAGCGTTTCAAAGAGGTCGACGTGCTTCGCTCAGGTCAGCCCGCGGACGTGAACTCATCACATCCCTGCATGCTTTGCGCCTGTGTAATGGACTTGTAACCTCCTGAGGTTTTGTTTTAACGCATCACCACGGCCGGCTGATCTGAGGCAGCGAGGAAGCAGCGATGTAAAGAGCAAGTCTGACTTCAAACTGTCAGAATATGCACTAAAATATAACATGTATATCCCGTTATTAGAATTTAATGCTGCAGTTCACTGAGAACCTTCACTTAAATGAGCATTTTCCTCCTCAATCCAAACAAATATCTACAGCAGAAAAATAGAAATTTACTTCACTGAATATATATGTGGAAACATTGCCATGATTTGTTTAGTCCTTCCTGCCAACATCCTTCTTTTGCAGCACGTTCACAGATTTCAACATTACAGAGTATATTTGTGGTTTTTTTATATGTGACAAGTCAAAGTAAAGTAAGAAGTATAACACCTAAAACCAAAAGGGTCTGCCCACACCACCAAGAGAAAATGACAAAAAGTATAAATTGGTGATATGACCTTTTCATTAAAGTTAATATGGTATTATTTTATGAAAATCTGTCACCGTGGTTACATCTGTAGTCGTGTTAAGTCAGCTGGTGGGTGCTTGCTGTAGTCTAACGTAGTTTGTATGTTCTGTGCATTGACCTTGTGTGACCCAGACCTGCTGCCTCTGCCGTGTTTGGACAGCAGAGTGAAGATGTGGATCCCGTCATCTTCAAAGTGCGATGCAGTGTGTGTGTGTGTGTGAGTGTGTAAGAGTAGTCGACACACCATCAATTGCAGCATTTCACGGTCACATAAACCCTGGGAGTGTTTGGGGGGGGGGACAGCGATTGGAAAACATGTCACACTTCAAACACAATCACCAACCATTAAATTGTGTATATCATTACACACACTACACACACTCCCCACTCACGCATGACAGCACAGGAGGACAGCATGGGAGATACATGCAAACACATTCAGGAAATATCATTTGGTGTTATGTTATTGTCAAGACAGTTGTTTAAACAGGGTTCACACACGTCGACTTTTAGGACACAGAAATGCCTTTAAATCCACAGATTTAAGTGCTGTTTCTGAAAAAGACAACTTCTGTTTCAAATGGGATTAAAGACATTTTCATTTATTATTATAATTATTGTTATTGTTACATTTCATGTTCACAAATTTTAATAGTTTTTTTGGTACTGTATTTGAAAGTGTTTGCTAACTGCTAAAAATGCCAAAAGAGGGTTAACTTTGTCTTACGTGAAAGGCAACGTTGGCTTTTAGCTGCACCGGTCACATCTTTTGCACTTTGTATGACAGAGAACGACTATAAAAACAGGAGCACACTTAATAGTGAGAAATATCACTGAGAAAATGAGGCCTCTGCACAGCGGTTGGATATCAGTCAATGTTGACCAAACAGGCTGACCATTTCTGAAAACTGAAAAAGTAAACACACAAGTCATTACAACAATTTTATTCTCCACGGAGTGTTTTATGTGGCTGCACGGCCACTTCCTTTATCCGCTCTAGTTTACACCTCACAGAGCAGTGTATAAGTATTATCATATACACAGAGTGTCAGATCCCATTATTATCAAGCCGACCCTTCATTATTCTGGCTGTTATGATGCTCTGTGGATGCTCATATCCAGCCTGAGGCCAACTTACATTAACCTCTTTTTAAGTGAGAGATGCAGGCGTACACTGAGAGTTTGGCCCAGTCCTGTTTCTTCACATGATAAGAGAGCAGGGGCGAGTCAGTAGGTATCAGGACGTCCCCTTTATGAATACAGTCATCTTTCAGTCACTGAATAAGGAACCCAGCAAATCTTAAGTACTCATATGACAAAAAATATTTCTCAGAATACCTTTGAGGTCAGTAGAGCCGTTGTTGGAGCCTGCAGAGGGTCAGTGTGGCAGCGAGCCTATTGGTTGACTCAGTCTTCTACTTATGTCTTACTTAAGTAGCACAGCATTCATGCGTGGAAAGCAGCTATTTGTTGAACAAATCAATAAACATATTTTGGAGCTGCTGGCACACCCACTTGTTCCTGCAAGAATGAAGCTCAGAGCACTTCAGCACTGTCTGCTGAACAAGAAGCCCAAGGAGCGAATTATATTTTGTGACCCCCTCAAACTTCTGCAATACATTTTGCAGTCACCATTTTCATCAGAGCCACCTTTTTTTTGTCAAAAACAGCAAAAAAGGTCGTGCAGGGAGAGCAGCAGCGCATTTGTCCTCCATCTTTATAGAAGCAGACACTTTTATATCACACTATCTCAGTTTAGCAGTCTGCAATCTAACATGAGCTCATTAAGGCTGATGAGAATGTCAGTAGTTTTCAGGTATTTGGACATAAAACCAAAGCAAAAACAAGTTGGAATTTTGATGCAGTGATGGTGGATGATTAATCCTCTGGAGATCATTCAAATCTAAAAGTAAGCCATCTAATATTTGTTGAGATATTTCATTCGAGACTCTGAAGAGAAAGACCCACCAACAAGCTGCCACTCATATACTCCAAACTCCATTAAATCTGCCTCTGAGACATTACTGTTTAAAGACTAGCTCGTTCTGCTAAAAGAGAAAATACGTCAAGTTAACCAAATAACTCCAAAGTAATATGAGTACATATTAACTTTAAACAGCAGCATAATATGTTGTTTATGTTGTTGTCCTTTATAGATGTACTGTACAACGCTGCATTGGTTGGTTGACTGGTTGTGATGATGTACAGCATCTTGGAGAATTCACATTAGATTGATTTTTTTCCTTTGGGCCCCCCCACACCAGAATTGAAGTCAAACTGTGCCTGAGGTTATAAAACACGCCGACCTCCTTTCTTTCATACATGTTCTCTGTGTCTGCGCAGCACCTCCTGTTCTCCTGGGTCATCTCCTCCAACGCTGCACTGATTCTCCCTACAGCTACCCCTCAAATGAAAGAGCAGCTTCATTTTTTAAATATAGGCCTTCATTCATTCCTGTTTCACACTTAAGCCACAACTGGTTCACTGGTTGAAATTGAATTCATTATTATGGAAAACACAATCATTTAACAGCATGTTTTTTCAGGACATAAAACTAATTAAAAAATGAAAAAACATCACGATTAATGTGACTTTAAAAAACACAGAGTGGTGGATGATGTTGGCGCCTGCTTTGACCTGCTGCAGCATCCTTCCATCATCTCAGCAACGACACCTTGTGATTACTGACAGTGCACTGTGAGACCTTATTTCGCTGACCATCGTCTTAGTAAATTGAACACTGTGTTCAGTCAACACTCAGAGCAAAGCAAGTCCGGTCATGATGCTGTTTCCTGCAGCTCTGTGGACAGAAACAGATGTTCCTGGAGGTGCAGCAGCATTTTCACCAGTGGTGGAAGACCTATTCAGATCCTTAGATTAAGTTTAAGTATGAAAGTATCGTCAGCAAAAATTGACTTACATGGAAATAAGAATAACTCATTGTGCAGATAAAGTTCATTGCCAAAATTTTACTTAAGGTTGTGCTAATATTATTTTACATACTGTTGGATAGATAATACATCATGGTCTATAATATAATTGTATGTTTGATGATCAGACAAGCCAGAGGTGAATGTTAAAGGTGTCCTGTAGAAGACACTATGATAAATATATGCAGGGTTTTCTGTGGTTTACAGTGGTAATAATGCATCTGCCATGTTTCGTTCCTTGTGCTGTTTGTTCTTGGGTTAGTGTCAGGTTATATCTAGTCCTGTCTGGTTCTCACATCTGTCATGTTTTGGTTATGTCTCGTCATGTCCGTAGATCTTGGCACCGAAGTGAGTTTTGTTGAGTTTGAGCTCAAGTGTGTTTTTGGTTAGTTAGTTTTTTAACAGTGCTCAGGCCATTTTTCTGAGCTTTGTTTTTTGAAAGACTTGTGGGATGTATTACAAGGAGCCAGAGTCACCTTTCAACAGTTCACTCTTTCTAACCTTTATTTAGCCAGCTGTGTATTTAAAGCAACAGCCTGCAGCAGTAACTGCACACACTCTTTAAGCTGCCCAGTATAACTAGTCTCAGATTGTTGGCAGATGAACTACAAATTGACCAGAGGACATATTCTAAACATAGCTGAAACTTCAGTGATGCTGTGAGACGTGGACAGTTATCCTGAAACTCCCAGCAGCCACAGCATATCACTGGATATGAATCATTCACATGCTGAACGTTGCTCTTATGTCTCCCAGTAGGATGAATCACTAAAAGGTTTCTCAGGAACAAATTTCCACGTTTAAACACACTGTGATATATCTGCTCCCCATTATAATAGAAATCTTTTGGCAGTGGTGGAAGAAGTATCACGTTTTTTTTAATGAGTTGAAGAAGAAATATAAATTAAACAAATCTTTATCATTAGATCATTAAATTCTTATTACCAGTATGGACTAAGGTTTTGTTTCTGGTTTATAGCTGTATTACAGTGAACAAAAATACAAAACTCATGTAGGTTTTGTAAAGAATGTATAATCTGAGTAGTAACCATAGTCTAGCTAAATGGGTGAACATAATGGAGTAGAAAGTACAATGTGTCTCTGAAGTGTAAAGAAAAACAAATGAATTAAAAGTGAATCATCTTTAAGAAAGCACTTAACCTTTATACCGTTGCTGCTGACAGTGGTTAATGTTCAGTATTCAGTACAAAATAAATGCTGATGTGTAATGTTAAATCAGTACTCAGGAAGAATAAAGCTTCTGACTTATTCCCGAGCTCCTGCAAAGGTTATCACAGGTTATGGCAGTTTATAGGGTCTCAATCTGGCTTTCCATTAATGTCCTGAACACTGATGAATGATGTATTAATGTTAAAATGTTCCACATCAGGGCCTTTCTGTTTATAGTAAAGTCACTTACCGAGAAGAGGCCTGACTGAGGGTTACAGCTGCGGGAGAATCGATTCTTGTGTATGAATAATAACTTAAGTTTGCAGCAGGAACAAGCCTTCATCATGTTTGATGTATGCTCTTTACTTTCTCTTTATGTCTGAGACCATTAAGCCATGAATGTGAGTATAGCTGCTCACACAGTCCGCTGAAGGCAGGAGGTTATTTAAATCCACACACATACAGGTTGACTGAGGTCGGGCTTATAGCAGCTGACTGGCCTTCATCACTCAGATGGTCTAAATGACTGTCTGAACCCAGGACTTACCGGATTAACCTCACACACACGCACACAGGGGGAGGTTGTTGGAGGTCCGGCCTGGTTCCAGTCCTTCCAGGGACTGTCTCCACAGAGCAGCTACCGCTGAGTTCACTGTTGCCAAACCACCATGAATAGTTCTGCGGCTTTCTGCCTTTACTGTTGATGGGCCACATAGCACTCAGTGATCTTTAGCAGTCTGACTCACCCTGGTGCCCAAGGTACCCATACCAGCTTCAGAACCACTTTCTCATTTATATTTAGCTCCAATTGTGAATGTAAAGGGGAGGGAACAAGTAAAGGTCAGCTTTATATTGTATAATTAAGTACTTGACCATTTGGGGCAGCAGAACTACCTAAAAACACAACCAAGCATACATATTGTTACCTTTTTAATTTGTTGGCATAGTTTTTCATTTACAGGTAATATATGGAATAATAATAGTAATCATTTGAAATCCTATTTGCACCCACTTGATGAATGATGTTATGATATAATGTGGACACAGATTTGTTTCTGTCTCCACAAACTCTTGAGAAAAAGACTCTGCTGACTGCTCTAGAGCCAGATGACATCCAGTGGATCAGAGCTTCACTGAAAACAGCTGCATTTCTGCTGGAAAAAAAACAATGAGCTGACATACACTAAAATACTTTGTAGAGCTGAGGGAAACTGCAGAGCAGTAAATATCTGTTTCCACAGTTAGAAACACTTTCTCATTGCACTTGACCCTTGACCCATTTGACCCTTTCTTATATTCTTATTGATATACAGTCGTCTCATGCAGATTTAACCTGTTACATTTGAACATCTGTTTTTATTATTTTGCCATCTCATTATATAAATGGGTAATTTCAATATAAAAATGTATTTTCTGATTTCTTTGAAACATTTAATTAAGCTCTCCCTGGAGATGAGTAAAAAATAATTGATCCACTATTTTATTTTAATGTTCTCTCTATTAATTTTCTCCTTGGGTGAAATTATCATCCATATATTTGTGCGACTGGGTCATTAAAAATGTTACTACTACAAAACTTGTTTCCTGCAGTGGAACAACAAGATGGAGTAGATGAACCCTGTACTGTACCAACGCTTGTAATGGGAATGAGATAGTTTCATTTGCTTGCAAAGATTTTCATGTATAATTAGATTGCCACTGTGTGTGTTTTGAAGTGTTGCAAACTACATAACCACCTATTTGTAGTTGGAAGCAGTTGTCAGTTCACCTACTGAAAAAACACATCAATACTGACTGCTAGTGAAAGAGTTTATTCAAACCACAGTGTCCAGTGACAGTTTGTATACACAGTCATAAACACAGATCTTTTTCCTAGTAGGTTTTGTCATGTTATGATATAATGTCAAGCTATGTTTGCTTCTGAAAGAAAAAGTCTTCACATGGAGAATAATCACATCCTTTAAGCACTGTTTGCATTTTATCTGATGGCTCACTCTTTCCAGGTGCAAAGAAAACAATTAGTGTGTGAACCTGTCTTTTTTGGAAACAAGGGCTCCAACAAGCTCAGTGTCCCAACCACTTCTGCCAATACACCAGAAGTCAAAGCACTGTCCTGTATCTGCATGACTTCTTCCATCACCACTATGCTGATGATACCCAGCTATTCATGTCAGCCCCCCTTCTGACACTATGGTGTTTGTCTCAAAGTGATATCACAAAGTGCACACTAATTAAAACACCACCTATAGCTCAGCTAACAGATTTTAGTGCTGGTACTCGACCATCACCATTAGCAGCACTGTGACAATGTAAAGTAGTGTGAAACCCAGTTGTGACTCTAGACAATAAACTATCATTCTTAGTAGACATTGCAGTCCCTACAGTTTTATGCTCAGCAACATTAGATTCATTTATCAGGAAGGCGCTTATCAATGTGTTTGTCTCCTCGTGACAGCTGTCAAATATCAATTTTCTCGTCTGGTGGTAGGGTTGTCCAGAAGAGTGCTGTCTGTCTGATGTTCTTCTGCCGCTGGCCACTTACTGAGACTACACTTTGACACTCTAGGAAAGCATTACCAAGGTCCTCTTCTAAAAGAAAACTGTGGACAATGCACAATGTAATGACAATATACATTACGTATTTGTAGTAGTGAGCTCAGTCTTAATTTGTGATTTCATACAGGGGGGTGGGGGCTCTGACAGCCACATGTTTTATTGGAATTCCTTGTAATATGTATTGCATACATTTACAGCTCAGTGTGCAACTTTGTTTGTGAGTGAGAGTAGAAATTCTCATCTTTAAATAGACATATGACCAATGCTCGAAGCTTTCCTTTCTCATTCAAATGGTTTTATAATCTGCTTTTAATGAATCACAATGCCCTTCAAGAAAAATGTTACCAAGCCAAAGACATGTAAGCATACAGTCGCTCAACTTACATAAGAGCTCTGAGTGCTGGTTCAATGCATCAGTTGTTACTTCAAAGAAAGAGAAAAACAAAGAAAGAGAGGGAGAGAGAGGACGAGGTATATTCCTCCTTATTCATCTGTCAAGCTCTCTCTCTCTATCTTAAAAAAGGCTGAGCTAGCGTTTGGTGTCAGCATGTTTGTGAAAATGTGTGTGTGAGTGTGTGTGTGTGAGAGAGAGGGGATCAGATGTCCCCCAGACAATAAGAGGCCCTCATTTAAACCAGAGGGTGAGAGAGTCAGAGAGAGACAGAGAGAGAGGGAACAATCAAGGCATGAAAGGCAGAAAAGATTGAGAGGCAGAACTTGAAGGGGACGTTAGATTGAAGCCTTTTGTTTCGCTTTCTCTGTCAGTGTGTCTTTTCTTTCTCTATAACTTTATACTTATAACTTTTATTCCACAAAGGTGAAAAAGAATGTGAGAAGAAATAAGGCGAAAGCTTTAGTTTAGCTTTTCATCGGGGTTTTGTTCTCCAGCACAGTACAAAGTAAACGTAATGCCAAAATATCACCCTCTGATTCTGTTCTACCTCCACTAGTCTAAAGGTCCACGTAAACCAGATCATGTCCAGCACAGTTCAGCCAGGACTACTTCCAGGGTTAGTTTTTAATTAAAAACCAGGTTAGACATTTTAATTTTAACAAATGTATGAAATCAAAGAGGAAAAAGCAAATTTCCTGCTGAAGATTCCTCCAAACTAAGTGGCTGAAATAGCCTGACTGCTTGTGTTTCTCGACAGCTTGGACCTCACTCATCACTGCCCTGTGATCTGAGAGCACACATCATAACTGATGCAAATAAATGATGGGCAACACGAAGAAAGTAACCCTAACCCCAAATGAAGAAACTGCACTTATCCTTTAAGCATACTGGTTAAGAGCCTCTTTATCATTTTAATTCATGGCGCTCAGATGATTTCTGGCTGGTAAATATTTATTCTGAGGTTCAGAGCTGTTATGACCATAAACATGGGATAACCTCTGAGTGTTTTCTGTCTGAGACCAGACAGCTGAAGATGACTGGTTTCCTTTTAAGTGCCTTAATGTGAAGTCTGTTCTCTCAAACAGACTCAAACAGAGTATTCCTTATTTTGAACATTTTACTTAGATCACTTCTGGAGAAATTACATAGATTTGCTAACCACTGACCAACAAATGAGCTTTTTCCCCCGTTAGGAAAGTCAAATTAACTGTTTTTAGTCTGACATGTATCCCTGGACTGTAGCAACTACATAAAAGACACTCACAGCTAATAATTGTGAGACAATGTGTCAATAGTAAGAACAATGAAATGTATCTTTATTATCTGAATTTCATGCGAAAAATAACCTTTTGTAGCAATCTAAGCCTCTTTCTCTTCACACACACACTCAGAGAAAGAGAGAGAGAGAGAAATCCTCTTCACTTCATTCAGGGTGTGTTTGCAGAGGTCACAAAGTCATGTGTGTTTCTCAAGTTTCTCAGCCGCCTCTCTGCACTCACACATGCTTTCATTACCATGGCAACATCAAACTGTACATATGCATAAAAATGTCTTCCAGTGTTGCTTAGTGCCTAATTTGGAGTGATGCTAACGTTAGCTGTTTTCACGTAACCATCAGTTTGATCATAGTTTATAAAAAGGTCAAAGATTTGTATATTGTGCTGCAGCAGAGGTATTCTCTGTTGTGCACAGTCAATTAAAGTAGTCAGTTTCACAAAGTGTTTCTCATTATGTTGACCCGAACACACAGTGTGCACTCTGCTCTCAGTTTGTGTCACCAGGTAAACCTTCAAATCACATGCTCTTCATCAGACAGTACACAAGACAACATGCTCATACCTCTAATACAGTTAACATGTCTGAACACCCAAAACATCAAATTGGACATCAAACATCAAACATCAAACGGAGAAAACTCATTTTCATTTACTGGCAACATTTTGGAGCTGCAGGTTCAAGTTGCCTAAATGTAACCAGTTCTTAAACACTTTGCATTCAATATATATATATGTAAAATGCAGATATATAAATGTATGCATGTGCAAAAAATACAGCACGTACAAACAATCCATCCTCATCTTCATCAACATTGAACGTCAGCAGATTGATTCATCCAGGTTGTCCCACTCTCATGTGCTCCGCCATGTTCAGCAGGTCCCTGCAAAGACTGACAAAACCATTGTTTATTCTGAGAGGAAACATATTTAAGATACATAATCAACATGCACACAATGAGTAACCTCTTCATCACACAGCCTGACTGTTAGTGCTCTCAAAATTCAATCATATTTTTCATTAACCCCGGGAGAAGCATCCCCCCACCTCACACACACTATACATGCGTTTTGACGATGATAAACACGTTGGAAGTGATTTTTCCATCTGCCTTTCCTTCCTTCCACCATCTGCCATCGCCAGCAACCCTGAGAGCTTCAGCTCTGTTTGTGTTCGAAGAATAGCGCCCTCCTCCCCTTCCCTCTTTGTGCCACAGATAAATCCCCTTTTCCATCATGTAGATTCACGCCAAATCTGACACTGGAGCATCAGGGCCTCTTATTGACCTGCAGTTCTTCTCATTTCTGTGCATCTTATAGAAATCCTGTTTGAAGTGCTACTTAGTTCCTGCTGATGGAACGGAACATTCATTCATTTCATAGCATGTGAGCATTTATTATCTGTGTATCATCTGTGGTCAAGTGTTACTTATTGATCTTAAGAGGTTCTGGAAGGAGTGTCTGTTGCATTTGGACAGAGTCACGCTGCCTGTTTCCTCTTGTTTCCTGTCTTTGTGCTAAGCTAAGCTAACCAGCAGCTGGCTCCAACTAAATATTCAAAATACAGACATGAAAGTGGAACCGACCTTCTTATCTAATTTCAAGATTCTATTTCTATTCTGTCAAGGTTTTTTGTGCTACATTTTGCATATGCACAAACTTAGAATCGACCTAATTATCACAGAATTGGCACCATAATTGGACCTTTAGCCTGATGATCTGGGGCCACAGGACACTTTAACATCATCATTTAGAGCAGAGGAAATTATTGTTTGCAGATCCTCCAGATGCCAAAAATGTTTGAAATGTTATACGTTCTCTCTCACTTTTTGGTCACTTTTGATTGTTTCTTGCCACTCACGCAAGGTGACAAATAACAAAAGATGGGTCACAGCGGACAACATGTAAAAACCAGTGAAAGATACAACCACTTGTAAAGCATGCTTTAAACTCTATTTCTGGGTCTTTCCTCCAAAAACACATTTCCAGTGAACCAGGCCTCGGTTGGTGGCTGTAATGATAATGATGATCAAATGATGATAAAAGCGATAATAAAATACAGTTTATATTTTCCTGCTAATTGTAGTGTGCAAAGAAGAAAAATACTTTAAAGGGGAATTTTATTTCCTCTCGCACCCTGACAGAAGATAATGTTACGTTCCTTCCTGCCACAGAGCCTTTTCAGTCTCAACGAACCATTTTAGAGCTCAAAAAGTCATGTTAAGCATTTTGTCTCTGTCTGTCAATCAGCTGAACGCAGGAATGCAAAAGTGTTGTGGACTAGCGGGGATGCTGAGGGATGAGATTAAATATAGTCTGTAAAAACTGTCTTTTATCTGATGTTTTGGCTTTCCTCAGTAGAAATACCCATTTGTGTGTTTTTGATTGACAGTGTGGCTTTTTGAAATTTCAAGTCAGTATTTCTCCATAAAAATGGTCTATTAATATTTGATGGATAAAGAAAAGAGCCTTGCTTCCCTTTCTTAGTCTTTTTGAAGGGAGGTTTCAAGTTTGAAGTGGGAAAGCAGCAGAATTTTAGAGCAGTGATGCATGAAGCAGAGATTACAATCTTAAATCAGATTCTGCCCTAATCTACCACATGTTCAAAAACAAAATAATCTACAGTGCAATGGCATAGACTCTAAGAATAATGCTGTCATTTTAGTCCATGCAAGCCACTTTACAGAACACACATTTCAGATGGCAGAAACACTGCAGATAAATAAAAGAGGAGAGTTCAGCAGAGAGCCGGAGGTGCTGTTTGTTTAGTGGAAGTTTGGCACCATCTGCTGTCAAAGACTTTAAACAGCACCTTGATTCACAAACGACACCTTCCCCAACTTTCCAGATCTTTCTTGAGAGGGATCTACACCATTATAACAAAAGATTCTCCACAGATTTTATTTGTACAGCTTCTTGTCCTGCTTGTGGAAACATTTCTTTTAATCAGTGGTACTTAACCTGTTCAGATGAGTGTGACATTCCTCCCATTCATCCCTGCTCTTGATCAGAAAAGCAAAGTGGTGTTTTAGATGAGCTCCTTCACTCTCTGTTATATAGGTGTCTGTTATATAACCTTTATTTTTCAGTGGTATGCTTCCAAACATGGTAATCTTAGAACAAATAATGTTTTAAATACAGTTTTATTCATAATACGCCACCACTGCTACTACCAGTCTCTCAGCGTGATATTATGTACACACCTGTATTATACGCTTTGATATGGAAACATTCAAATGTCTTTCAGTCTTGAATCGGGTCATAGAATGCCAGCAACCATAATTTCCAAATCTATGATCTTAAAATCTTCTTCTGACAATCATCATTGTAGGCAACAAAATAAAAAACGGACTCAAAGTGGCTGACAGAGAATCAGAACAGATGAGAAGCTCCAAAACTGCACTGACTGCAAATCCCAGAGCAGCCGTGTCAATCAGTGGCCAGTGGACTTAAAATGGTGAGTCAACAAACATGTCTTTTGTGGTAAGTCATATTCTATTAATGATTTGTAGGTAAGAAGCTTTGAATCTGTGCGTATTGAAGATTTATAAAAATATGATTCATGCATGTACAAAAGTTGGCTTTTAGCTTTTTATAGCCTGGAAATGGTGTCAACCAAAGTGTGTGTGTGTTATGAAGTACAAAAAATTACTATTACCAAATCGATAGACCTTCTTTACCTTAAGTTAGGAGAAATGAAAATAGATATTTGCACTAATTGTCTTAATTACTGCACTGCTAGTTCAGTTCCCTTTGGTATGTTTTATCTAAACCAAATATGTGTTTTTTATTTCCATTCAGCCAGCTGAGAGGCAGCCACAGTATCGGAAATTATATTTAACTCCCCCAGTAGTTTGTGCAATTATTTCTTATAAGAAGTCACGTATATAAAAATACAGAAAGCTATATAATGTGCTACAGAAAGAGTTCTAGTAAGTAAGAGGACCCTTTAGCCTGTAAATGCTGTTATTATAAGATGTTTTATGGGAAACAATAAAAATAACCTTGAATTGATTTACCAATCCTGCACAGACACAAGAGCATAAAACAGACAGTAACAGACCTATTTTTGTTCAGTAATTCGAATCTTGTCTGCAATCACCATTTTTAGTAAGTAAGGTCTATGTTTAAACTCCCCCCAAAAGACTTGCTCATAAAACGTTTATGATAACACAAGTCTTTTTTATCTGATCACACAAACTCCTTGTCTCCTTGACCATGAAATCATATTCTGGCTGCCACCACAAATCACCATTACAAATTTAACCAAAACACACAAACAGCCTGGATTGTCTTGTTGTGGCACCAGGTTTTCATCACGTGCACTGGTCTGTCAGGAACTTCTTGGAAGGAGGGACACAATACACAGTTGTTGCTCGCCCTCTTATCCAGCATTTTTGCATGAGGATTTATTGTGCAAATATGTGGACACATTCTTGTTTTGGAGAGGAAGAATAGGAAGGACATTCATGTTAATATTTGTTTATAATTATACAGGAAACAGAGATTCCCCAGATGGTCAAAAAAAGTCTTATTCTTATCTTCCTTGTGCAGTTTCTTGCTCTGTAGCTGGTCTTGTGTTCTTGGGGGCTTCAGGGTGCTGCCTTGATTTCTGTAAATTTGCACCATCTGGTGGCTAAATAGAGAAACAGCAGTAATGTGCTGTCAGTTACTGAGGCATTTAATCTTTGTTTCATATACAACATGTCCAGTTCAAATTGGGAGTGTTTTTTGCATCAAGTTCAGACTGCAAGGAGAAAACATAAAACAACAAAGTAATAGCAACTCAAACAGGTGTTGGCTGTTTGTTTAGCTTAATAAAACACTTTCAAAGGGACTGAGGGTCAGAGTCATCCACAAACTGGAAGAGGAGAACTGACTTTTTATTTTGTTTTATTTATTTCATACATGCCATTCATCCACCTGTCTCCTGTCGTTCCTGTTGTTTATGCAATTATTCTATGTGTGTATGTATATATGTATATTTGTGTATATATGTATATGTATATGTATATGTAGAGATATATATTATTGTATACACTGCTCACTACTAGTTGTTTTTTTTTTTTTTTTGGGGGGGGGGGGGGGGTTCCTTTTTTTCTTTTTTTTTTTTTTTTTTTTTTTTTTTTCAGTTGAAAAAAAAACAAAAAAACGGCTATCACCAAA
>JBAJHX010000011.1:1356271-1367418 GCA_037176925.1 Amniataba percoides | reverse complement strand
CCCCCCCCCCCCCCCCCCCCCCCCCCCCCCCCCCCCCCCCCCCCCCCCCCCCCCCCCCCCCCCCCCCCCCCCTTTTTATGTTTTGTTGTCTTTTTTGCTTTTCTTACAGTTAAAACAAAATAGACAAAGTAGCTATGACCAAGGACCACAAAACTGGAGAAACAGTATATTGTAGTTGAGTTGAGCAAGTAGATGATGAGATGATGTTACAGTGTATTTACATTGCATGACTGTGTTGATTAGACTGACGGCCTGTAAGTACAAAGTGTTCGGTTGCTTGTTTTGGCGTATAGACTTCTGCAGCTCTTCCCTGAGGGGAGACGTTGGAACAGGTTATGTTCAGGGTGTGAAGGATCCTCAGTGATGGTTCCTGTGTGTCCTGACTCGGGACACATGTGAGTTGTGAATGGAGGGCATGTTGGCACCAGTGATCTCTCTCTAATATAACCATTTCACACATATTAAATAATGAGTAAATCAAACATTTTTCCATCAGTCTGCAGTCACGGTGAGAAATCTCTGTTTCTCTGAAAAAGAAGTGACGTATTCTGATGAAGAAGTTCGTTTTCAGCCACACGAACAGTCAGGTGCTTGTGCTTCATTTCACAGTTTATTGTAGCAGTGACAACAGTAGAAAAAGTCAGCATGACATTATGCTCCCAGAATCCCCATCTTCAATATCTGTATGGCAAAAAGTGCAAAATCATGGTGTGTGTGCAGAAAGCAGCACTTTGCTTTCATACTAAGGTTGCCCCTGTCTTGGTAATGGGTAATAAGATGTTCATGGTTTATACACAAACACACACACACACAGATACACACACAAGTGCAATCTCACACACACACACACACTTAAACATGCAAACAAACAACGTGCAAATTAAATACTTTGCATGCACTCATGCATCAACCCAATAAAATAAAGCCACACACGCATGAATGCAAAGGTGCATGCACACCTGTAAACCACTTACACAACAACAACATCACACATGTAGACACACACAAACAGTGCCAAGTCAGGCGCTGTCCACGTTCTCATGACTCGCACACTGTGTGAACATGTGAGTTTATAAGTAACAGTGTGCGTGTGTGTGTTAGTGTTTGCTTAGTGTGCATTAGTGTAAATCTATAAATAATGTGTGTGCTGGATGCACGTGAGTTTGAACAGTTTTTAAAAACAAAATGTTTTCAACTTTGTGATTCCAAGATTTTATGGTGGTGCCCTAACCTTTTTTAAGGGTAGACATTTTGGGAAAAGACACAGCAGATTTTTAAAGTTACTATCTGAAAGAAACATGTTTTATGACACTGGATTACCAAGTTATCTGGTTAACTCAAACCCCAAACTCTGCAGCCTCTTTTTCTAACAGTCATGAGAGTTACTCTTCTTTGTGGCAGCATCTAGTGGACATGAGATGAACTGCAGCTAAAAACACACTGTCAGGTCACCATGTGACACCTGTTGCACGCTTTACACTAACACAGCAGTTTTTGATAATGAAGTGGGTTTTGTTAAATGAGCGTCCACACTCTGTTTTGCTGATAAGACTTACAGCCTGTCAGTTAACTTCACCTCAGCGCTGAGAGTCATCTAGTCAAACACACTCTCATTCCTTCCTCAGTTCTCCAAAGGTTGTTTGCATCCAAAGAAGTCCACATTAAACAATCGTATTTGATTGTTTTATTATTTTAGTAGGTGCTGTCTTTACATAGTCATTTCTGGGAAAGTTCTGTCAACCCCTCAGTGGTGACCTTGTTTTGCAACTTATGCTTGGTGTCAGTATCAAGAGGAAAAGTCTTACTTCCTCTGACGTTTCTTCTTGTTTGATAGCGTGATGTGCATGTTGCCACCTCCTCTCTGAAAAGTACCTGAGTGGCTGAATTTGGGCTGTCAATCCCACCATGCTCCTGAGGAAACCACAGCATGATGAGTGGTGATGCTTTTTCCTCTGTAAAACCACACATCTCTATTACTGTCATTGACCTGTTGTTTTTTCTACAGACTAAGACTGTTAACAACTCTAAATAACATAATATGACACTAATATGATAATGCAATATCACATTTATATCATTTTCCAGTGTGGTTATTCTTTGTCATGCACTTTTAGTTTCAATTAGGACATTTTCAGAATTAGTCTTCATGTTTTTGACATTAACTGATTAAAGAAAAAATTAAATTTGTAATGTATTGATAATCTGTGATAATCTGTGGTGAAGTGAGACATCCCTGTTTAAACAAACCTGCACACCATCATCATCATCATCGTCACCACCATCCTCACAGAGTGTTTTCCCTCCACCCAGGTGCTGGTGTGTGTGTGTGTGTGTGTGGGCGGAGGCTCCTGTGTATATACAGTCCTGTTCCCGGTGCTCCGACCGGTCTGACGGTTCAGTGTGCTCCTCTCTCTCTCACACACACACAGAGGAGTAAGTTAGTCGATGTCTGAAGCTCAGTCACTGCGATGGACAATCACACAGGCAAGTTTTTTTTTCTTATTTTTTCTATTGAAAAAGTTTTATTTCTGTGAGTTGAAAAGTGACTTTGAGATGAATTAAAGCAGCCTTTGTAACACTGGGCAGTACAATAACTTAATGTTATTTGTGTAATGTAGCAATATAAGAAAATGAAGGTTACTCATGTATCACAGACTGCTGGATCTACTGTAGCTGGATCATTCAGAAGTCACACTGGCTACTCTATTTCACTTTGCCACAGAAAGATCCTTACTAATTATAGTGTTATTGCACATATCATAGAGGGGGAAACTGCAACATGACCATCAACAGTTCCTCATAGTTTTCATTTCAGCACTGCAAAAAGTCCCTTTGGGACAAACTGGACTTTGGACAAATTATGATTAATTAACAGTTAGAAGCACCGCAGTTAGTTAAACCAGCGTATATCACAGTACATTAAATTTGATAAGAACTACTAGATTGTAGTAATATCGTAGAAAAACTGTCCTGTAAATTGCAGCAACAGTCTCTCCTGCTGAATATTATAGGAATATTTATCAAAAAATAATAGAGAAACCATATATTCACTAATAAAAACTCATAAGATCCCTACAGGATAACTATACTGGATCACAGTAACACTATGCTTTACTTTAAGAATATTATTTTAAAAAGTATTTAGTAGAAAAGAGATTTGAATTTAACTGGTATTGTTAGAGGTCTCACTGCTCCCTGAGAGGCTGTTATGTAAGAGGCAACTTGCAGCAACATTTAAACTCCAGCAGGATGCAGCGTTACAGAAAGAAACTCTGAAAACTCTGCTTCTGGTTTAAAGGATCTACACAGCCATGGGTCATAAATATGTGTTTTTATTTATATGTCTAATTAGCCCTCCACTTCAGGAGTTTATCTACATCATTTTTATTGGTTGAAGATTTGGTGACCAAATGTAATTTCAGGATTCAACAATTCAGCCCAAGTAGAAGTCTAATTAATCAGAATGAGTGGGAAATGCATCAAAACACAATTAAAATACATCCAGATTTCTTTGAAGCCTGAGTCCATTCATTTATTGGAACAGAATTAAAATTGAAGTTTTGCAAATGGCTGCTTGAATATCACAGCTTGCTACAAAACCTCGATGCAGCTTCAAAACTGGTTTGACCGAGGTGTCCTCATCAAATTTTAAGAATGAGAAATAACCTGAGATACCTGAAAACGACATGTTTACCCAGTACTGACCGCAAGAAGTTGGTTAGCCGTATATTGACTGTGCTGAAAGTGGCATCAAGAAGTCCTGTACGACCTGCTGTATATATTCTGGTGAGGAGACGTCACTAAAGCATATTGTTCCTGACCATTTACACGAGTGAGACATTTCCATGCTGCCTGCACAGAGCTAAAATTAAGTGAATGGACTGAAGCAGTGTGGGTAGATTTAGATTTCCCAAAGACCTGTAGTCATTCATTCCCAAGTTGTCCTCCACAAACCAGAGCAGTCGGCCCAGAAACAAACCCAAACAGCAGCCCTGATGCAGGACCCTCATACTACAGTCCTGTATCAAGACGAATGATGGTATTGCTAACAGAAAACAAAGCTAGTTTTTACTAGAAAGCAGCCGAGACATGATCCACCACCTCTACAAATGTCAATAGACGAGCTGGTACTTGTCAAATGCCCCTCAGAGCTGTTCATGCCAATATGTTTCAAACTTGGGCTGTTATTTTTTTAAATAATATGCACACTCCCGATCATATAGACAAAGAAAAACTTGAGTCATTGGTCCACTTCTGAAATGCCCATTTCAGACCAACTGACTGACTGATTTAACCAAGAAAAACATAGGCAATCAATATTAAGAATAAAAGATACTTACAGCGCTGCTCTAATCCCACCAATTTAAGGTTTATAAGATTAAAGCATGGTCATAATTGAAGAAGTGCAGCCTGATATAATCTGCCTTTTAGTTTCTAGAAGGGGACACTTACCACTTACCACCATGGGACACACACCCCAACTCCAGTTACATTTCAAAACTCACACCTCCAGTTTGTAATACTAAGAAACTTACAATGATGACATCATTATCACATCAAAATGGAAAAATTAATGGAAAAAGAAATCAAACACTGGCAGAAAGTGGGCAGCCTGAGAGAGCAGAGAGCAAACAGCACAGTGGCTCTCCCTCTTCTCTCGCACCATGTGCACACAGACTGTGGTCATGTGTCCACCAACCACAATGTTTTCTGACTTTTTGGAAGTAAAAACAGTTATTTGGTAAGTTCGGGTGTTTTCATACTTGTTTTCTTTCAGCCCTCCTCTGAGCAATTGGTCAGCAAGTTCTGTGCACATGTGAACAATGTGAATTGATTTACAGTAACATATAACTGACTTTTCTTTGTCCACTTTCTGGGCCACTTTAAGGGCACAGAGGTAGTTTCTTTAAAGGGATTACATGTTGAAACGCCCTTTGCTCCCTGTACACTCTCGGTCTTCAGCAGACTATCATATCACGGGCGTATACAGCCACCTCCTGTGTGCCCCTAAAAATCTAAAAATCTCTAATGATTTTTATTAGATAGAAGTGATGGTGTAGATTTGAGTCTGATCTACGTTATAGAAGAAGTAGAGCTTATAGATCAGTCTCTTAAACCTGCTTATGGCATGTTTTGCATTTCTTTGGTACTAAGTCTAATTTTCTTTGTATGTCTGTATTTCTTGCAGGGTCCAGATCACCATTTTCCGTTGTGACTCCCTCTGTCAAAACCTAGCAAAAATGCATCACCATTTTGTAAGGTGTCAAGGTTGAATCTGGATCGATTCCCAAAGCTTTGGTTCTCTACAGAAGATCAAAAAATTGGAAGACCACTTATAGTTTCTAAGAATTATATACCAAATGAACAGGGCACATTTAACTGACAACTATCTTCTCCTTTATAACTGCTTTGCATGTGTCCATGTGTGACTATATATGATTATTTTGATAACTGAATACCACTTGCCTTTGTTTAATACCCTCAAAATCTGATTTAAACAGTCTGTATAGTTTCATTACAGTGCTACTTGTGCTGTAAAGAGTGAAAGAAGTGTTCAAACATGCCCATCGCTGCCACAATGGAAGTGGCGGACATCACCGTTGTAGTGATCTACTTCATCGTGGTGCTCGTAATCGGTTTTCTTGCCATGCGGAAAGCCAATCATAGCACAGTGAGTGGTTACTTCCTCGCTGGTCGCTCTATGAACTGGGCAGCTGTGGGAGCATCTCTATTTGTCAGCAACATAGGCAGTGAGCATTTCATTGGACTCGCTGGATCAGGTGCTGCAAGTGGGTTTAGCGTGGCTGCATGGGAGTTCAATGCCCTGTTACTGCTTCAGTTGTTAGGATGGGTGTTTATCCCAGTGTATATTCACTCCGGGGTCTACACAATGCCAGAGTATCTATCCAAACGGTATGGTGGGAGGCGGCTAAAGGTGTATTTTGCTGCCTTATCTCTTGTCCTGTACATCTTCACCAAGTTGTCTGTGGACCTCTATGCTGGAGCCTTGTTCATTCAGGAATCGTTAGGGTGGAACCTCTATTTATCGATCATCCTCCTCATTGCCATGACAGCTTTGCTAACAGTCACAGGAGGTCTGGTTGCTGTCATCTACACGGATACGGTCCAAGCATTCCTCATGATTGCCGGAGCACTCTGCCTCACAGGCATCAGCCTCTTCAAAGTGGGAGGATTTGAAGGTCTTGACCTGTCTCTTTTTAAACTTAAGCCATTTATACCATGTAAATAATCAAACTACATTTGATCTACATAGCATACCATGTGCTAAATCATGTCCATGTCTTTTTAAGGACTGAGAATCAAGTACATGGAGGCCACTCCAAACATCACCGCCATCTTGCTGTCTTCACCCAACCTGACGTATTATGAATCCTGCCACCATCACCTCAACCCAAAGCCAGATGCTCTGAAGATCCTTCGAGGCCCAACGGATCCAGACCTACCTTGGCCTGGTTTCTTATTAGGACAGACTCCTGCTTCTATTTGGTATTTGCCCATATAGTCTATACATATAGTCCATATAGACTTGATTTGTGCCATTATCTGTTCAGAACAACAGTGGAAATATCTTTAGCAGATTGGCTCCCTGGTGCCATGCTGCTAGGGTATTTCAAAATGAATTAATTGTGCTGTATGTACTGAGTCAGTACATACAGCACAATTAATGCACAGTAAACCAGTGTCCCTGCTAAAAAAACTACTTCATACTTTGTGGTCCATTGACTAAGTATCACTGTGTATTCTAGGTACTGGTGTGCAGATCAAGTGATTGTACAGCGGGTTCTGGCAGCAAAAAACATTGCACATGCCAAAGGTTCTACTATCATGGCTGGCTTCTTGAAAATCCTCCCCATGTTCATCATTGTCATACCAGGTAGAGCCATTAATTGCTTTTTGAGTGACTTGCACTTTAAATCCTGACTCTGGACTGGAAAGATTGAATTACTAATTTATTTATTGTCATGACTCCAGGGATGATTTCCAGGATCTTCTTTGCCAATGAGCTGGCATGTATCAGCCCAGAGCACTGTATGGAGGTGTGTGGTTCTGCAGCTGGCTGTAGCAATGTGGCTTACCCTCGGCTCGTCATGTCAGTCATGCCTGTTGGTCTCCGCGGCCTGATGATGGCTGTCATGATCGCAGCTCTGATGAGCGACCTGGACTCCATCTTCAATTCGGCAAGCACCATATTTACGCTGGATATTTACAAGATGCTACGAAGGCAAGTATCATCCAGGGAGCTGGTGATAGTCGGGAGATTGTTTGTGGTTTTCATGGTTATCATCAGCATTGCTTGGGTGCCAGTCATCATCGAGATGCAGGGAGGCCAGATGTTCTATTACATCCAAGAAGTATCAGATTACCTGACTCCACCCATAGCTGCTCTCTTCCTACTTGGCATCCTGTGGCATCGCTGCAATGAGACGGGTGCCTTTTGGGGTGGGATGGTAGGCTTTGCTCTTGGAGCATTGCGTCTGGTTCTGGCATTTGTTTACCGTGAGCCTCACTGCAACCAGCCCGATGAACGGCCATCTTTCATTAAAAATGTTCACTTCATGTATGTGGCAGCCTTCTTGTTTTGGGTGTCAGCTTTGGCAACTGTTGTTGTGAGCCTCTGCACCCCTCCACCCAAAAAAGAACAAATCAGAACCACTACTCTGTGGGGGTTAAACAAGAGAAAAAGGATGAAGCAGAAAGAAAAAGAGAAGCCTCTAAACCTTCCAGTCCTAAAAGGAAATCATTTGCTTGATAAAAAAAAGTGTCAAGACTGCCCAAACCATCTCAATGGCATTAAGACCAATCAGGAAAATGCTCAGTCAAGTAATAGTCATGCTATCACAGACAGTGACACAGAGACCCAGCGTCCAGTCCAGAATGGTCGCCACTCATCAATTTCTGACCTTAAAATGTTAGAAGAGGGAGAAAGGAGAGGAGTGGGAGATGGGGAGGGAGAAGAAGAAGGCTGCTTTGGAGGAGATGAAGTTGCCAGTGGGAGGTGTATAAAGGTTTTAGAGTGGTTCTGTGGCCTCCAGGAGAAGCAGTCCAAAGCTGAGGTCATTACAGTGAAGGAACAGGAGAAGATCGTGGATGAGCTTCTCCATGAACCTCCACGGACAAGAATCCTCCTGAACATAGGACTGGTTGTAATTTGCTTTGTTGGGATCTTTCTCTTCATCTATTTCTCCCTATAGGCTAGATTAATTGCAAGCAGCTGGCCATGTTTTCCATAATGACCTGCAGATGAGCTTTAGTTTTCCTGTAACTTTTTTTGTGAACAACTGTTTTATTAAGAATATAATTTCACATGACAAAGTCAAACAATATAAACAATTTTAATATGACCCTCCCTCCTTCCCTCCTTCTCCCTGGCAGCATCATTATATAAAGGGTCTTACTCGTCCTATTTGTCTTGTTATTGTGTCTTCACCTAGAACCAATCGATCTGATATATGCTCAGGGTTACGTAGGTTAAGTTAACCACCTCTTGAAAAGAGGTTAATTTTTCTTAAAAAGAACAAATTAATTCTTTGACACATATTCTGAATTGTATTTCCTGGACTGTATATATGGTGATAACTGTCAGACATTCAATTTGGTTAAAAGAAACCACTTTGTACAATGTGTTGTCTAAGTCTTCCACACTTGAAGGTGGGGCTGGAGGCCTTTATCAAAAAGAGGAGTAAGAGGCATGAATTATATAAGCAGAAATAATGTTCTGCACTTGTTTTACACACGTTTAGGCTTGACTTTAGTTATGTTATCTCATTGTGCCCTCTTCTTCTGCATTCACAACTGTGAGTAAAAAGGATGTTATGGACTGTGTTCGATATTTTGACAAGCACTTTGTTTGAAGCACACTAAGCCCTTAGGATACACCTGTGGTGAAGAAAGTCTTTCACTGCATTCCTGCCAGCCAAGCTTTATATAAAATGGGTCAGAGGTTTTTTTTTGTTTGTTTTTTGTTTCATTGGTGTCTGTAAGTTCCTAGTCAGGCCTAGTTTTTTGGGACATATTTCTTTCTGTTGTAAGAAACTGATAATCTTTCAAACTGCATACAAACATATACTGGAAAATCGCTTTTTATTCACTGCCTTTATATTTGATACATCATCAACACATTAAAGACTGTTAGAGAGTTATACCTAGTTTTTATAACATGTGCATGATTCATATGTGCTAGGTTAAAAAGTATGTTGTAAACTGCATACAAGGATGTATTGGAAAATATGCATTTCGTGAGATTGTGCCCTTTTTTTAAATTTTCTACACATATTATAGAAGTCAAATGGTGTCTTCCTTTTGTGAAATTGTGAATTATGATGTTTTTGTTTGAATATATGAAAACAAATGTTAAGCCTTATTTCAGATGTGAAGGAGCAGACTTGGACTTAGTTCTCCACTCTTTCCTCCTCACCTGGATCATTACAGTGACTATTATTTTCATTTTAACTCAGTTATAGAACACTGTGCAACTAAACTGGATGAAGTTTAGAATATATTCTATGCAAGAGAACATGCTCAGGAATAAGCAGAAGTACTGGTTCTAAGTTGTCTTCCCACATCTGACTATAGAGTATTCTTACAGCATTGTCTAACACAATAAAAATAAGGACTCAATTACCAAGATCAGTGTCCAATCCAATGTCTTAGAAATTAGAAAAGCACAACAGTAATACTCAATGAACCATTCTGCACTCGAAGGACATTTATTAAGAACATCTTACCAAACTGGTCCTTCTGATCCACTTAAAGGACTCCACCAGGATCTGTGCATGCGGGCTATTGTATGTGAACAGTGTTCAGAAACTATGCGCTACGCCTTGTTGGCTTTCTCTGAACTGATGTGGGTGACAGAGAATGAAAAAAGTGAATACACCTTTGAGTTTTTGTTATTATAATGATCCTCATGTTCCCAGTCAGCTTAACACTGACATAATACAGGTACTACTAACTATACACTGCAACCCAACAGTCTTTTTTGGTTGTCAAGTATTACACCGTAACTTTTCCCCCAGGTCCGCCAGCAGGTCACAAGTTGAACTTATTCAGTGACATATCTCAATATCTAACCCCTAACCCTAACCACAATGTTGACATTTATGTTTTCTAGTAAAGTATCTCAACCACTATTGGATGGACTGTTTCAATTCCTGCAGACATAATTTCTTCACTAATGACCTCAGATGCATTTTGTGTGTTGAACCTATTATCAAATGTTAGCATGTTAACATTTTAGACTCAGATGGCGACATTTATTCTCACAAAATGTCAATATAATAAACTTTTTTAAATGATTTTATCCCCAGCAAGTAGCACAATGGTCCAATCTCTAAATTTACTGTAACTAATACACTCCTTTGTATGTTTTGTGCTCATTCTCTTCACAATTATTTGCAATTATTTGTTTGTGGAAGGTTGACTTTAATAGTATAAAGCACAAGAAGCTTCTGAATAGAAAAAAATAACTTTCGAAGGAAAACTTTCACTTCAAAGCAGAAGACCTGAGGCAAGGACATGAACAAACACGTAATGGCATGTGAAGAAAACACACTATTAAAAGGCCGACACACAAGTCAGTTTAGATGACATTTACAACAGTCTCTGCAGCAGTGGAAATTTACAGACTGTAAGTGGAAAGTTACCAGCTAGCAGACAGGCTCACTGCAAAAAGTGACAAGAGGGGTTAGTGGGTTTCTTTTCCTTTCTTCTGTGTCTTCAAGTTCATAATCCTACACTACAGGATGCTGCACAGTTTAACTGTTTCCAGGACATGTCATGTTTTTTCTTTAAAAAACTGATAACCATCAAAAGAAGACAGGAAATGATGACATTGTGCAAAAGTTAAAGCAAGTGGCTGGTGGAAAAAGATACAGGCTCAGTTTTGAAAATTTGTTCAAAATTTATTTAAATCATTTGAATCATTTTTGATAATGACTCAAAGTACAGACAAAGAAAAGCATGAGGTTTACTAATAACAATGGCTGTGGTCTATTCAGGGGCCTCACTAAGTCATGACAGTGAAGCATATATATATATATATATATATATATATATATATATATATATATATATATATACAGACACCATAAAAGAGGGCCAAAAATGGGCGAAAAACACACTCACCT
>JBAJHX010000011.1:1330008-1355507 GCA_037176925.1 Amniataba percoides | reverse complement strand
ATTGCTGTGGTCTATTTAGGGGCCGCACTAAGTCATGATAGGGAAATATATATATATATATATATATATATATATATATATATATATATATATATATATAAAGACACGATAAAATAGGGCCAGAAATGGTCAACAACCATAATCACTTCCTAAACCTGAGATTTTCAACACTTTGGTGCTTAGTAATGCAAGATTTAATCACCAGTGGATGTAATAGTTTGACAATACTGCAGGTACATCCAGTACTGTGCCAGAACACCTACATAGGCGGATAAAGAATGGTAGATCACATTATTAATGAAAATGGGGGCCATACTTGTTGTTGTGTGTGTGTACTTGTGTGTATGTGGCAGAGAGTATAAAATTAACCACCCAACTGACTATAAACCACAGATGATATGTAGGCTGTGTGTGTGTGTGTGTGTGTGTGTGTGTGTGTGTGTGTGTGTGTGTGTGTGCCTACAACTTGCTTTGAATTCACATTTTGGTATTCTGATTTTGGTAAACCACCTCCCACAACCAATATGGTGAACCACTTGTTGACACAAAGGTGAAAACATACAAATGTTGCATGCGTTGTACTGCATCTAAGACAACTGGATGAATGACAGTCAGAATGTGAGTTGTAGATGTGTGTCAGCAAAGCCACCATAGACACACAAATGGAAAAAAAAAACATCAGCATAATTTCCACTTGAGTGCATTTAGGCTTTAGTCTCTAATATGGGTGAAGCTCTGAAAATGCTGGAGTCTACACTGCAGCCAGTAGCACTTTATCGCCACATTAAACATTAAACATTAGTGGAAAATGAATAATGACATCCAGGAAAGGTTAAGTGGGTTACGGTTTTGGTCATGTGACAACAATGTGTTGTTCAAGTTCAGTTTGTAGACTTTGTTGCTGTGACCCCCATCACGTCATGTTTGTCTATCTAATGTATACCATAAAACCGTCAATTTCAGGACCTAAAAATATGTTTTAAAAGGAGTGTCAAATACATAACACCATGGCAGGCCTTATCTTCATCAGAAGTGGGATGAAGACCAGTTTAAGCTGCAGTCTGTTTCTGGAAACTGCATATTTGAATTGAACCGAGTTGAATTGCATGTTTACCTATAGACAGTTCATACAAGAGGTCGGCTTAGCCTGCCAGAATTTTTCTCAGAGCAGGAAGTTGACTATTTGCAGGTACTCAGGTGTCGGACTGGCTGCACCTCCAGCTCGGAGACGAAGGTTGTACCTCTGCCCAGATGATACACTGACACTCCTTTCAGCGATGCACTTAAGTAACCTGAAGACCTGGTACGTGACTTCTCTATATTACTGTAAATGACTCTTCTTTGTTTATAGTGCCATATCCAAAAGAATCATCATAAATCTTTAAGGAACAGACATATTTGCAATACAGATCAATGGGTTAAATATTCAGCCTCAGGGCACAGTCCTGTTGAGCATAACAGAGACACACTGTTTGATAGATAACAGCAGTATGAAGTAATTACAGCTTTCATCTGCTGTGCATATCCTGTATGTTATCAAAAGGAAGACAGCCCTTATACTAAGAAGCTGTCATTTATCATTCAGTTATCAATTGAAATTATTTCAATAGCTAATTGACAGCTGTCAGAATATAGTGGGGGCATGGGTGTGTAATTCAAGGTGTACTTTAAGATCAGAGTGTGGTGTGTGAACCTGTTACACTGTACTTGCCAATCTGCATAGCTGATAATTTGGCAGCTATGTTCACATATGAGGGCCCCTTAAACATGGTGTCAAACATGTCTGACAAAACCAGTGACAAGATGTTGGAAAGCAACAAAATAAATGCAATTCATTCCCAAAAGCAACATTTATTTTCCCCTGTTACATCTGCTCCCGTGATGTCACCTGTCACACCCTTAACTTTCCATCCTGTGTCTGCCTAACTTTAATGCATCCACCCTCTTCCTCTGCAGTTCCACCTGCTTCTGCCTCCTGTCACTCGTCGTGTCAGCCCTGATTCCTTGCCCTGTATTAATGCTCCATGGTAACTTCAGATTCCATAGATTTTGTGCATATACTGCCAAACAGCTGTTAGATCACAAATCACCTGCCCTGTCAATTTCAAGTACCCTGTATGTGGCTTAATATATTAGCCCGAGAATGGATACACAATATTGGATCAGGTTTCAGCAAGACACCCACATAATTAAGGCTCCACATTGTGTATATTTGCATCCTGTATTTAGTCTTATGAGACCAACACAATTAGCTAATTTTACACACATGCCCACTTTTTAACCATTACTAGCCCACCAGCAGCTGTCTTCTGCTGGTTGTTTTGAGGAGGTGGAGGCAGTTATTTTGTCTGTGACATTCACTGTCATTCTGTATTTTTAAGCTTTATCCTGAGTGCTCCTGAATTTCTGAATAAAACTGTGAATGCAAACCTGTATTTCAGGAATCTGTGATTATAGGAATTCCCATATTTATATAAAGAAAAAGGTCAAAGTTAAACAAATGTTGGTAAGGTTTTGGAGGCAAGTGAATAAGGACACAATAACACAATAACACATGATGCTCTTTTTACTTCAGTGGCGTTATCGCGACAAATTATGATTGAAGTCTCGCGTTGTCTGGATTAATAACGTTTTAGATGCGTCTGTCAAGCTAGCTAGAGTTACTCACTGGCAACGGAAGTATTAAAATGGAGCTGCACTCAAATGAAAGGTTGATTTTTGTATCAGTGTTAAATTACGCGATTAAAAATCTTCATATCACTGTACGAAATGTGCAGATTATATAGTCCAGACCACAGCGATTCATCATGACGCGTTTTGATAAAAAATCATACAAAACTAGCAAGAATTGTTCAGGATTATGATTATAATTATTTGCAAGACAATGTAGTTTCATTTATTATAGCCAAATATCGATCCTACCATAAAAGTGAGGTACAATTTTGGCGCATATCGATCAACATGTCGCGTTGTGCCGTGCTTTTATTTTGTCGTAACCGGATGTTTTTCATGTGTCATTGTAGCTGGCTTAGCAAGTGCTTCATCTCAGCTTCAGCTGTAGAGCAAAGGCGACATCAGCTGAGTTTGCATGAAGTATCATCCTTGTAGCTAAAATCCAGGAATTTACCATCACGTAAAATTCAACTCTAGCATTTTAGAAACTTACGTATACCTGTTCAGCTAATGAAATAACTGTCATCTGTCGTAACCACAGAAACGGGCTAGAGGCAAAGGAGCAATAACATCACATCAAACCCGGCAAACAAAGAGGTCCTTTTTTCAACGACAACATTTTTCCTCCATATTCTATAGTTATGAGTCATGTGGCCGTCGAAAATGTCCACGGTCTAGAGCAGCAGGTAAGCCGCGACAGTATATTATGCGTTGCAGCGACAGTTGCTATAAAGTGTTATAACGGCAGGGATAAATGTTAGCTTGCCGGCTAGCCTAAAAACACCGCTAACGAGATGCTATCGTGCTAGCTGGCGTTGGGTGCGCTTCATTTTAACACTCTCATGGCCAAGAGCGACTGCGGAGCTGGGTATAAACCATACGACGTGGAAAGCAGTTTTTTGTTTTCCCTTATGATTCGTGCATTATAGCTATGTCTGTTAAGTATTAAAAAGTTGTCAAAACGATTTATGAAAGATATTATTTTACTGCTAAATGGGACTGTTTGCTTAAACTGTGGATAAACTACATCAATACAGACACCCAAATGAGCAATTAACGGCCGAGTCGTTCCGTCGGCTTCCCTGTGTACGCATATGAAGCGCACCCATCAACTATTATCTTCACTGCGTTTGTCCTGCAGCTTGACACAATAATAAAATGGAGGTGTGCATCGGTGGAGCTAGCGGGACTGACACACGGACAATGCGGCGTTTGACACTTTAGCCCGCTGGGTTTTTCAGATAATACGCAGCATCGCAGTTTTCACGACTGCGTCCCGCTTTCAAAAAAAAAAGCCCATTTCTTCTGCGTCACCAGCAACGTAGTCAAGCTGTGTCTGACTGGTCAGACAGTTGGATGGCAACAGAAAAGTACTGTGTGTTCTCAGATGATATTTTGGAAAGCTTTATTTGGCGACATGCTTGACAGACGTTTGGATGCACACCACTGACCTCATCTAAACAAATTAAACATAATCTGTTTCAGTTGGGATACTAAAAGAAGTGCTCTGGGGAGGGCTTTTATGGAGAAAGCAGCCCATTTTATTTTCTTCCTAAGACCTGAATGCACTTTCTGCAAATAAAAGCATTAAATCCAAAGCTGTTTCATGAGCAGCAGTGAGATCCCCTGCTGCCTCTCATTTCTTTGCTATCTATTTGTTGAAAAATGTCTCAGACAAGCTGTGCTCACGTCACCATAATCAGATTTCTGTTCTCGAGGTTTAAACCATTTTGAAACTAGTCTGCAGAGTTGTTGGTTGCTGAAATGGGAACAAAAGGCATAACCGCTTCTGTATCCTCTTCCTTTAAGTCCATGCATCTATTGTCTGCAGGCAAAGCTTTCAGATTGCTAAGTATGATGGATAAAGAAAGTTTGTTTCAGTCCTCATGTAGGCAACAGGTTTCGGTGTCACCAGCTGCAAGGCAAAGCCTCAGACATATAAAACAGGGCTGGAGAGTTGCAGAAGATGACTGAGTTTGTTGTGTGCTTTCTCTCTGTTTCTCCAGCTTGCTGTCCTAGACTTGAGCGGAGCAGACGGACAAGGTGGAGGCACTAACCGTAAGCAGCCAACCTGTTTCTGTTATAACTTTTCACTTGCTCTTGCTAATGAATGTGCAGAGATACTCACAAACCTGAACAGTTTGCCTCAACAATAAGCAAACAATAAACCATGGTAATGAGACTGGGATGTCAGAGAGACATCAAACAAGGAAGTGCTCTCAGGGAATAAATTGGGAAGGACAGGGAAGCTGACCACAAAGCAAACAAGGAAATATGTTCTATTTCCTATACTGACAAAAGTACTACAATGTAAAACTCCTTTTAATATTTCAAACATATCTGTTCATTAAAAATTGCAGTCGAGTAAAATTTCAATGCGTCACAGACGTAAGAAAGACTAGGTTATGTGCTTGGAAATATACATTGGATTTACATATAGTCTAACTTCAAATTTGCACCACATATCAGTGAATGTTGGGTATCTGCGGGTGCTTTATACATTTTGAGTAATTTAAAATCAAGTCCTTAAAGTTTTATAATTCACTAAATGATGTTGGACACTGTCTCTCTCTGTCTGCAGGGCGATACATTCCTCCACATTTACGGAACAAAGACGCTTCCAAAAATGGTGTGTAGCATCAAGTTAAAGCTGTCCTGTGGAGTTTTCTTGTAAACAAGCCAAAAAATAAAGTTATGTTTACATTCAGTGTTACTCACCAAAACACATTGTGTGAATCCTTGAATGTATTTCCTTCCTCATAAAACATTTGCAAAGCTGATTTTTTTCAGAATGTTTTGCATTGTTTACATCCCTGTTAGCTAGCTAGCAATCGTCCTCTTCCCTGCCTTTGCTGGCACATTGCTACGGTTCTTTGCACATTACATTACTACTGTCAACTGTTGATCAGTGAAATAGTGTGAAACGGGTGGCAGGATGTGGATCGGTTCGACGGCGTGCTTGTGTGTCTTATGTATGCATGATCCAAACCAAACGGGGGCCCACCCGTGAAAACATTGCCCCTTAATGCTACCAGTGGTCAAAACTCCACAGGGTACCTTTATAAATTGCATTTGTTAGTTATGAAAGACACATCTGAAACATTGTCCTCCTGTCCAGCAGGAAATGCCTTTGCTGCTGGTCGACAGGGTGGCTACACCATGGCGCCTGCAGCCAACTGTAAGTACCTCTCTGAATCCAGACTAAACTCTGAATTTGCAGTTTCTTCATGCAGCGTTGTTCATTTTGTTCCTTTAGCCAGCCATTATGTACACTGCATATCCTTAGAGGGGCACAGGGTGGCTCTACCTGTTCCCAGCATGGGGTGAGAGGCAGGGTACACCCTGGACAGGTTTCCAGTTAGTCACAGAGACTTCCATTCCCACTTTAGCATCACTCATCATCATCAGTCATCAGCATGTTTTCCAGTTTGTTACCTTCTCCTCCTCTCAGTGAGGTGAGGAAAGGTGCATTAATTAATCTGTGATCTTGATAAACTACTACAAGGTTTTCAGTAAGAACTGAAAATATAATGTCAGCGTTTCCACAGCAGTGATGAGCAACAACCTGTTCATGTGGTGTTCTTAGACGCTAACATCATTTTCATATCTAATTATTGTCCTTTTCTCTTTTTCTGCAGATGGTTGGGATGGAGGGCGCAACAATTTTGTTAATGGCTACCATGACAACCGCATGACTGGCGGCAACTCATTTAACCGTGGCCCACCGCGCATGGAGCGAGGCCGAGGTGGCGTCGGAGGGGGTTACCGTGGCAACAGGGGCGGAGGCTTCAACCCCATCAACCCAGCACAGCAAATGGGCTTCACTGGCTACGAAAGTAAAGGTGGATTTGGTTTTACTGCACACAAAAAAAGAGTTCTGTAATTTAAGATTTGCTCTGCAGATGTTAGCACCCTGCTATGTTTATACCATGTAATATGCAGTTGCTCTATTCAGACATTTGTTGCATTAAGCCATATAGCCTATTTTAAACTGGTCTTAAATGTACAGGCAGTTAAGTCTTCACATTTCATGTAACGTCCTGATCAAAGTTTAGTAGAAAACACATTCTGTAATAAGAGATTCAGTGCTTACAGACCATTAGTAAATGACTGAGAATGCTCTTGAAGTTCTATACACATTTAGATTTTTTGGTGACATGGCAGATTATTCCATGAAATCAAATAGTATTAAAAAACTGAAGTACTATGTAGGTGGAAATTCGTGTCACTGTCAGTTAGAAGACGAGCTGCTAACAAACATTTCCCATATTTTAATCCAAAGACCACCTATAGTTGTCTCAACATCTTCTTGAAAACTGCACTAGTAGTACTGTATCTATGACATTTGTCTTCAAATATTTTTACCTTTGTTCCCCTGTCAGATGCAGGCGGCTGGAACACTGCCAAGGATGCCTATAGTAGTTTTGGCAACAATCGAGGAAAGTCTGCATTCTTCAATGACAGAGGCAATGCTAATAGAGGAAGGTAAGGACACAAAAAACTGAAAAAGAAGCAGGTGGCACGACTGTATCTATATCGTAGTTGAACAATGACTGTTTCCTGCCCCTGGCCAATAGAGGGGGCTAGAAGCAACAAAGACTGCACTACAAGGAGAGGAGGCCATTTCAAAAATGCATAAGAAAAAAACTGCAGTCATTTAGAGTAGTGTGGTATCAGAGTTTTCATTCAAACTATGTCTTGTATCATTATTGTCTGCTCAGGTTTGACCATGGTGGATTTGGCGGAGGAGGAGGAGGTGGAAACAGCCGCTGGGTAGAGGAGTCCCGAGATGACGGGGACTGGTCCAAACCAACACCTCGTAACGAACGCCTTGAACAGTAAGTCTGGTGTCACATGTTGGGAAAGATGTACTCCAAACATGAAAAGCTGCATAGTTAGACATCTCTCTCTCTCTCTCTCTGTATTTTTATATATATATATGTATGTATACACAGACAGTTTTTCTTAAGACAAGTGTAATTATGTAATCATTCTTACATTTTGCCTTTCCTGTTTTGCATCTTTGTAGTGAGTTGTTCTCCGGCAGTAACACTGGGATTAACTTTGAGAAATATGATGACATTCCAGTTGAGGCCACAGGACAGAACTGCCCTCACCACATTGAGAGTGTAAGCTGCTGCCCTTAACTAGTTAATCAGCGCTGTTATGTTACATGTCAGCTGCATGTCACTTGTGTCTGTTCAAATGGGTTTGATTTTTTCTGTGCTGTGTAGTTTCAAGATGTGGACATGGGTGAGATTATCATGGGCAACATCGCTCTGAGTCGCTACACCAGACCGACACCTGTCCAGAAATATGCCATTCCCATTGTCAAGGCAAAGCGGGACCTCATGGCCTGCGCACAGACAGGTAGGACGCACACACACACACATACACATACACATACACATGCACATGCACATGCACATACATGCCGTACAGTGTATCAGTGTAACAAAGTAAGATACTGCCATTAGATGCTTTAGATCTTAGTATGAAATGATGACTACTGAATGTATGCGGATATGAATGAAGTTGATTTTGTTTCTGTAGGTTCTGGGAAGACCGCAGCATTCCTTCTGCCAATTCTCAGCCAGATCTACACTGATGGACCAGGAGAAGCTCTTAACGCAGCTAAAGCATCAGGACAGGTAAGAAGAACGGTTTTAACATTGACTGAAATGCATGGATCAGCTTTCTTTTTATAGTGTACTCACCAAAAACAAAAATTAATACATTTATTTTAGAAGTACTTGGTAAGTGGTAGGTAGATACAAGTTAGACAGCATAGAGACCACAAGTACACAAGACAGTACTTCCCCCTGATGATTTATTCATACTGAAAAGGAACAGAGGCATGCAAATTCATAGAATGAATGCATCAGTTAATCAGATCTTATTTTAAACATAAAAAAAAGCTGTGTTTCAGGTTATAGTGTCTGCTGTTAAACATACCAATTTGCTTTACTGGCATTAGTGCAAGTAAAATCTGGACTAAATAAATATGTGCAATGCAAATTGTTTTGTGGTAAAAATAAAGAATGAATCAGAACTTAATATAAAATGCTTCTGGAGGCAAAGATTGAGACATCCTTGTGTCCAGACACTAATAGGCAGACGTATAACAACATATGGGGATCAACTGGTCTAGTAACATGTGATAAGTGGCTAAACCTTTAGCTCATGTTTTAATTAACATTGCTCCCAGTCAACCGAAACAGTAGGCTCCCTTCTGTTAATTCTCAGCTTCACTAAAGCTAAAAAAAAACATCAACTGTTGTTAGACTGAAATAGCTGGTTATTGTATTACAGGAGAATGGAAAGTATGGTCGTCGTAAACAGTACCCCATCTCACTGGTATTGGCTCCAACCAGAGAACTGGCACTGCAGATATATGATGAAGCCAGGAAGGTATGTAGTCACACAGCCAAATATATAAACAGGAAATCATGAAAATGGAGAAGCATCAGTTTATTAAACCACCTCATTTTTCTTTGTAGTTTTCTTACCGGTCCAGAGTGCGTCCCTGTGTTGTGTATGGCGGCGCAGACATTGGCCAACAGATAAGAGATCTGGAGAGAGGCTGCCACCTGCTGGTGGCTACACCAGGGAGACTGGTGGACATGATGGAGAGGGGCAAGATTGGACTGGATTACTGCAAGTAAGAGTTGGGAAGGTTTTTTTCATACACTGATTCAGTTTAGGGGATATCTGTGGCCTTTTGGAATTTTCTATAATGTATCTCATTCTAAAAGATATGTATGTAAAAAGTAGGTTTTAGTTTGATTTGAAAGCCCACATCTTCTTTCTCTTCATCTGTGTCTGCTTCACCACAGCTACCTAGTCCTGGATGAGGCAGATCGTATGTTGGACATGGGATTTGAGCCACAGATAAGACGCATTGTTGAACAGGACACCATGCCACATAAAGGCATCAGACAAACCATGATGTTCAGCGCAACTTTTCCTAAAGAGATCCAGGTACAGTAGTTTCAGCTGACATCATCACATTTGGACTTATGAGCTTACCACATAGGCTTATTATTTTTTAGCCCTACTGTGAGGGTCACTTACACCTGTGGAGTCTTTCTGAAAGAGAAAAGTAAAGCCAGTATAAATTAAATCTAAACAGGAAGTGTGTAAAGTCTGTTAATGAGCCAATTTTGTTGCCCCTCTCAGATCTTGGCCAGGGATTTCCTGGAGGAGTACATCTTCCTGGCAGTTGGTAGAGTTGGTTCCACCTCAGAGAATATCACCCAGAAAGTGGTGTGGGTGGAGGAGAGTGACAAGAGGTCATTCCTCCTTGACCTGCTCAGTGCTACAGGTGAGACAGTCCTATAGCAGTAACAACTCATCACCTTCACATGCGTCCAGACGCTGTAAAACTATAACACATTGAACACAGGCTGAGACTTTAATAGTGTTGTGCTGAAGTTTAGAGAAGGCCTGTTCAATGACCGTTTTCTTTTTCTTTTTTTTTTCAAAAGGCCATTTAATGTCTTAATCATGTCCTTATGCGTAAATAGCCTGGGAATAAACTATAATGAAAAATTAGAGTAGTAAGTATTTCTGTGCTTAACAATAGACAAAACTAATTAATGGGCTAATTAGCTTTTAATATACTGGTCCTCTAAAGATCAAACAATTTAAGCACCTACAAACTTGTAATGCAAGCTGCTCTTAAGGGGCTGTATGCATGTAAGCGTTTTTCATTCGTTCTTTGTTACCATTGTGTGAACATGAACAACTTGCAAGATAGTAGGAAGACATATAGCGACTGATTAAGCTGAGCTCCAAACATGATGCATGTCAGTCTCGTGTGTGTCACATCACTGTTTTGCCCTATGCTTGCAAGCACACCCTTGGGCAACAGAATGCTGACTGAAGCTGACTTAATGGCCACAAGTGTCACCAACATTTTCTGATTGAGGTTGTTAAAGGGCCGGTTTAGAGCTACTGCTCAAACAGGTGTACACAAACAGAATGCAGTTTAAGTTTCCCAATCCCTTATCATATTGCCCCCTCCCCCATACAATACATTACTGTGTGTCTCTTTGGTACATCAGGAACATTAAACATATAGAGTTGGTAATCTACTGATGACTGAGTGCAGTTTACATGTTGGTGGTTTGGTGTGGTTTTATCCCAAGTTATCCCCAGCGAGGTACAGGACAATACTGGAGACAACATAGAGAAACCTGGTAAGATCCGTAATGGTGAAACTTGTACCTGTCAACTCATATTTTGAATAATTTTGCTTGCACTTTAATATTCCTCACTGTGGATGGAGAACTCTTTGTTTTTATTCAGTTATTTTTAATTGTGTGTACCATTTCATGAGTCAGGTTTATTAAGCTCAAATCAAACTTGCCTGTTTTTTTCTGAGTTCAAGAGGTTTCTGTTGTTTTATTTTTCATCTCTATGTACGGTATGTTGCTGTGGTGTCTTCATGTCAGATCCAAAGCCTCGATAGAAAGAGTCTGATTATGTTCAAGTCTTAAGAGCTAACAAGCAGCTATAAATCATTATAATATCAGGTAGTATTGGTCATGGAGGACCAAGTGCATTGAGGAAGAACTATGACCAGACTCTTTCCATCAGTGGCTATTGTCACAGTGCCTGCACACAACACAGTGCTGCTGATACTGTCAGCTATTTTTTATGTTTATGTCTTGTTTTTATCCACACCGCACTTCCTGCTACTTGTTATAGTTTGTTCATAGAATTAAAAAAAACATATGTTGTAATGCAACATGAACAATTTCCCATGTTCACAGTGCATGTTATTAAGATTTATGTATCACAGCAGGGACTCAGCAGTTTTTGCAGTGGACATAAAACCTAGTCACAGTATGTTTCAACTTGCGTCACTGTAAAATGCCTTATTTTGCAATGTGTCAAAATTCTGTAACTAAACTCCTTGCAAGATGATATTAAGTATAAAATTTGTTTGGTTGTTCTTTCACATGCATGTCACATACAAGTGAAAAGTTTTAAACGTAGCTGAGGCCCAAGAGTTTCTGGGCTTCTCTTTGAGTTCAGAGCAACATACCTTGTCTACAGAAGACATGTATGAAGCTGTATTTGTGTTAAATTTTGTATGCCTACTGAATGTATACATATTCCTGACCTTTATCTTAGTACAGATTAACAGACAAAGAAATTAAATCCTCTGCCCTCATACATAAAAACAAATGGATACAGCCTTACAGTATTCAAAAACTGCAGCCTCTCTTAAATGTTAAAATGAATATTATTGTTCAGAGACTGTCCTCTCACCGTTTAATGATTAACCACAGGTGTTTTTTTCCTGGTTCGTCAGGCAAGGACTCGTTGACCCTGGTGTTTGTGGAGACCAAAAAAGGTGCCGACGCCTTGGAGGACTTCCTGTATCGGGAGGGCTATGCCTGCACCAGTATCCATGGCGACCGCTCCCAGAGAGACAGAGAGGAGGCTCTGAACCAGTTCAGATCAGGAAAATGCCCCATTCTGGTGGCCACAGCAGTCAGTAGAAATCTAATTCTGTTGAATACACTTCACGGTTCTTCATTAAAATGGTTAAACTTGCTAGAATTTGTAGCACATATTGCACTTTTACACATATATGGCGGCATATGTGAATTTACTGTTTAAAAAGAAAGCCAAAGTGAATGCCATCTCTGCGTGTGTGTTATTCTGTACTCTGTTTGTATATTCGTTCTTAGGTAGCAGCTCGGGGTCTGGACATCTCCAATGTGAAACATGTTATTAACTTTGACCTGCCCAGCGACATTGAGGAGTACGTACACCGCATTGGACGTACAGGACGAGTCGGAAACCTTGGTAAGACCACCTCACACAGTGCTGCACAGTGGTAGTAATGTCAAATTTGTTCCATAATATAAAATGGCGAAATGAGGATGGAGTTTTTGAGCCGCAAAGTTGTAATTTACTGGTACTGTGATTTACTACTTTTTATATGTAGGCCTGGCTACATCTTTCTTCAATGATAAAAATGGGAACATCACTAAAGACCTATTGGACATCCTGGTAGAGGCCAAACAAGAAGTTCCATCATGGCTTGAAAGCCTGGCCTATGAACACCAGCATAAGAGCAGCAACAGAGGCCGCTCTAAGAGGTATGCATACACTCCTCCTCTTAATTCTTGTGTGTGCATTTGTTCTCTATGAATGTTGATATCATTTCAGGGTTTCGACTTATTCTTATTACATCCAAAGGCAGTGAAATTCTCTTAGTATTTGATCTAAATAATGTATTTGTATTTTCTGCCAGGTTCTCTGGTGGGTTTGGAGCACGAGACTATCGTCAGACTGCTGCAGGAGGCAACGCTGGAGGGTTTGGAGGACGTGGAAATCGCAACCAGTCAGGACATGGAGGAAACCGTGGCTTTGGAGGAGGTGAGGATCTGGTCTTAGGATATATAAATGTCAAAGTAAGGCTTTGTTAATCTACTTTGCCTTGTACAAAAAAAAAAACCCTCTGGTACTTGAAATACTGAACTGCATCACAAACTGAAGCTTGAGACAAGCTAATCCTTTGCTTCATGGTGAAGATGTTTCCTTTTTCTCCTCTTTCCTCCTTAACAGGTGGTTTTGGTAACTTCTACACCAGTGACGGATACGGAGGAAACTACTCACACTCTCAAGTTGACTGGTGGGGCAATTAGGTTCCTCCATTCCTCCATTCACTCATCCCTTTTTCTTCTTCTCACTCATCTTTCTTCCTTTTCCCACACTGTAGTCTGCACCCCATGTTTCTCTCCTCCTCTCCATAAACCCCAAGAACCCACATGCATGTTAAACTATTTATACTCATTTATATAGCCCTCCCTCCATCCCCAACACTCAGATCTTTTAATTCCTTGTTTGGTTTTTCTTGTTCTCTCCATCTCCACCTTTGTCTTTACAGTCCCCGATCTCTTATTTGATCGATTCCTGGTAAATCTCACCTCTTGAAATAGGCCACATTATATAGGAATTCTGTCATTTTAATTATGTTCACCACTAGAAACAGATTTACTTGTTAGCTCCCAGCTAGCAACATCATTTGGTTTTAGTGAGGACGTTTTGAAATATGTTCCCTCTTTGGCAAGTGCTTGAAAAAAGTCACCAACTAAAATGAAGTTCTACGTGTTCCTTTTACCCCGTAAGATTATATGGGCACTTACAGTGAACTAAGCCCTACAAAACAGCTGTAGAGTTCCAGGGGAAATCCATTTTTTTCACTTAAGATTTAAGTTATGGCTTCATTTCATTTTGTCTGCATTCGTCTAAAGCCAGCAAGACGTCCTGTGTTCCTTCACGTCATCTTTGTGTGTACCGCATGGCCATGCTGTAAATTACTGGCCTAAAACTTTTCTAAAATACAGAGCAGAGATAGGTAAGATGTCAAATCTAAGCATAATATGTCTGCATATAAATTAAAAAATGGGAACTGGCTGAGATCTCCTTCACTTACATGACAGAAGCAGCCACAGAAACAGAAGAATGTTTGTTTGTTTTTTTAATTGTTTTATTTTTTCACCTTTTTAAAACGTATTGAAGTATTGATTTACAGAGATCTGAGACAGGCGTCTAAAAGAGACAAAGGAAGGGGCTGAACAAACTGAAGGATGCAGCCCATGGGATGCCAGCACATGTTAATGCCCATTAGCAATGATGCTAAAAACAGTCTTACAACTTGTGGTAGTTCACACCACAACAACAAACAGCATTTCTTTGTTTGAAACAAAACATAATGGATCATTTGTTTCTGTACTGTGCCTTTTAAGAATTTGAACTTTGTCTCCTACTCCCGTTGTTTTTATTGCCATAATATGTAACTGGCTACAGGTATTGGCCAACTGGGACTAAAAGAAGTATGTAGTTAATGTCATATATGGGTTTAAATATGTTTTTCTTCATTCCCATTTGGAAGGAAACTAACTAGGCTTGAACTAAATCAAACCTTGGCAAAAAAACAAACAAACAAAAAAACAAACTAAAACTCGATGCGTAAACGCAAAGCAATTCCTCATCTGTCTATTATAGTTCAGATTCCTCAGAAGGTCTCTGATGAGCTGATTCCCAAAAGTGTTTTACCACTGTAATTATATTTAGAGATTTTTTTATATCTCTCATCCAGAGTGACTGAAAAAAAGACATTAAATTTGTCTTATTAAAAAAAAGTTGTGTCAGTTACAAAAAAAGAGCTCTTTGCTTTACTAGCCAGTGAGCAGCAGTGGTTTTAAACTTTTGGGAAACCGAGTCCTACTTATTGACCTATTTGTCATATCTACAGCTCCGGTCTGAGCTCGAGTTTGGGTTTCTAGAAGCCATCTTGTCACTAATTGTTGGTTCACATATGTCAGTTTCAGAGCCAGTGAGAGAGAATTTGGTTTAGTTGTGCAGCAGTAGTCATGTTGTGCTGAAAACTGCTACATGGCTGCTGCTGAAAACAACAGTTCCCAAATCTTATCTGTGGCTGTGGCTGTTCAGCTGACACTTAGTGCCTCCATGCTCTTGGGAATCTGGCTCCGCTTCTACCACAAACATTTAAACCCTTGTTTGCCAAAAGCTTCTTTCAAGGGGATACACAACTAAAAGGCAAAAAGAGTTCAAAATTTTTTCGCTCACTCTATCCTGGAGAGTTACATGAAGAGTCTTCTCTAAAATAAGTCATTCCAGTTTATTTGTTTGGTCTTGAAGAACAGTTGAGGTCAGGATTGAAATTACAGAATCGAATAATCTAGCCTAGCCCGTTATAGAGCAGGAACAATCGGAGCTTTCCAGGAGATATGTCACACTTCTATAGCACATTTTAGCCATGTCCTGTCTTACTTTGTCCAAGGGAAAATGTGTCTGTCCACAGAACAGGACCAGCTGTGCCCAAACTGTATCTGAAGCTTTCAGTTGGTTTACTTGTAATACCATTTTATTTAGCTGAGGATTGCAGGTGCATACATCTCTGTTTTAAAATGATTAATGAAGTTCATTTCCCTGTTGGACTTTGAAAGAGATTAGCATACAAACACCACCCAAAATTGATTCTGTAGGTTAAGGTTCAATTTAGGACCAATTTTTCGAGGCAGCACACACCATCTGTTTTCTGGCTGTACAACATTGTGGTCTGGTGGTGTTATCCTCTTCTCCAACATTAGTATGCAAGCAGCAGCAATTTAACTGCATTCATTCCCCACAACGGCACATTTCAGCTACTGTATGTTGACCATCAGATGACACCGCTGCATGAGGACACGTAGCTCAGGATAGCACAGGACATATAAAATGTGCTTGTGAAAAGTTGCATAATCCAGAGGATCATATGATTGTATGGTGATGTAATGCCTGATCCCTGGTTAGCCCCACCTGGCCCTGCTGGGGCACTGGGCTACAAGGGGCAGTTGACCTGCACCCAGGATGTTTTGAACTTGAAAGGAACTCCGCTGTACATTTGGATGTTTCAGTGGTAGAAGTCCAATCCCCCACTGTGTTACTGAGCAGCAGAATAAGACTAAAACTGCTCTGTTGCTGCCTGGTGGGGAAAATTGTTAATTTTCATCAGGGTTTCAATTTGTTTTGTTTTGTTTTGTTTACAAGAACATTTTTAGTGGGATAAAAGTACAGATAAAATGTATATAGCTGAACTCTTCTTAAAACAAAAAGAGAAGAATCTCCACTGATAAAGAATGTGAATTATACATGAGAATAACTAAATGTGAATTAATGAGTGAAACAACACTTCAGTGGGCAATTTGAGTGCAGTCTGCAGTTTGAGAAAAATATGAGAAAAACATGTTTTTACATACACACACAGGCCAATAGGGACATTTATTTACCAGTAATGCTCACAAGGCAGATTTCTTCAAATTGCCCACTGGCTTTGACAAATGACAAGACCAAGACTTTAAAACATATGCAAGTGTTGTTGTTTTTTGGTCAAGAAGTTAAAAATGCCAAGCAAGTAAATCCAATTCTACAGCAGGCTTCAGTTATGTTAAAACTCTCTTATTTGTTCCTGTCTTTTATTATTTTTTAGACTACTTTTAAATCACAGGTCATGTTTGGGCCAATCTTCAAATCAGTTTCCATTGAGTAGAGTTGAAAGGTCAGTTTGGGAAACTAGTTGACTTTAACATAATTTTTTATGCGTTTCGGCTGAGGAATGCTGAAGGACTCAGGATTCAAGCAGACAGCAGGTCACGTACAAACAAACTAGATTTTTACAAAAGCTTCTCAGTGTCTCTGAAAAGACACCAGCTTCTTGTGTCTTCTTCTGTAGTAGGAGAAATGACTTCAGTGATGTACTATATCTAACTAAACCTGGTTCACCTTCTGTTGGTCAGAGTGAGGAGCCAGCTTAAAGGGAGATGCTACGTTCAAGGACAGTTGTTACAGGATGCAGCGTTAGAAATAAAAAGATGAGGGCGACACTCCACCATGTCCAACTGCTCCCCATGGTCACTACAAAAGCAGAGGTTTGCATTTGCATATTGTTTTGGCTCTTTTTTTATGTGCGATTCAACGTATTAATTATTATTTTAGCACAAAGCGATGCATCTTAGCAGTGGTTCCACTTGCAGTCTGTTTCAGGCTTAACTACAGTGAGCACCAGTCAGTAGTGGTTAGTCCACATCTTGGGTTTCTTACAAAAATTGTTGTTGTTCAGTATGAAGGAATAACCAGCAGGACAATAGAAATCAGTAACAAGACAATAAGCTGAAGATAATGTTGCAAATGACAATCAGTTATGAAGGATTTCCTTAGTTTAAAACTCACTTTACACATCAACCGAACTCTTTAAGTTGAACTATATTGAAAGTCTTGGAAGACATCCTGACATGTAGAAGTTTCCTAACCAGCTGTTTTGTTGGCAGTCATTTATGGCATCATGGAAGAGACAGAGGCAGCAGAATGCCAAACTGAAGCTCATTACAAACTTAAATTGCAGCTGGTGCTGTCTCTTATGTATGTATTAATGCTAAGTATGCTAAAATAAATACAGGGCATACTTTTAAGAAGAACATACAGTGAGAGGCGAAACCACTTGAATGAATCTGTTTCAGTGTGAAGATATTGCTGTGCCTTCTAACAGCCACTAGAGGGCAGATCTAATAATCATGATTAAATGAAGGAACTGAAAGGACTGAGCATTTTGCAGTAATTAATAGGATACTAAGAACTGGTGATAGTTCAGCATATGAGCTAATCGTTGACTGCTGATGGTGCAGATAGGATTTTTTTATGCAGCAGGGAGTCATGGAAGGTAAAACTTCAGTTTACCTCACTTTGCATTTTGTTTATAGAGTAGTCTTGTCAAGTAGTGTTGTTCAGAATACCCACATATATGCAATGTATTTAGGTCTTTTTCTAGGGCAGACAGATTATATCTGCCTGCTGTGATTACTATCAAACTGTGTTGGAGCAACACTTAACTACCACTGTGCCCCAAACCCCCATCCCACCTCATCATCATCAAAATGCCTCCTGGCCTCTGATCTTCTATAGTAAGTGAAGTAGAGATCAATAACTTTTTCACTTGCTTTCACTTTGCTGTCACCGAGATTCCTTGCATGAGTTTTGTGGGGGCCCTCATCTGTCTGTGCTCTGTTTGGATTAGAGCACAAACTGGCACAAGTTAAATCAGTCCAAATTCTGAGATGTGCACGGTGCCTTGAAATGACTGAATTAATAATTCACTGTAGGCTGAAACGTGTTGTTTAGGGCTGGGTATTTTTTAATACAGATGAAAAATATTATTTAATGATTTCCCATTCATCACCTGATCTGTTTTTACCACTCAGTAGTGTGGGGGTGGTATTGTGAATAATTATATGCCCTCTATATTAAATGGGTGTAAATGTAATATGTTATTATCTTATTAGTAGGAGACCATTCTCCATTTCTAACTCCACAAGGAAACTCAAAGTTCTCCTTTAGAAATCCAGCACTTTAGTTTTTTTTTTTAATGTGTTCTAAACCTTTTGATGCCTTAAATTCAGTGGTGGTACCCAGCCCTAAAGGAGCAGGTGTGGAGATGGTTACACTGTATGCAGCGTTACCACGGCAGCAGACTCACTGTTGCCATGGCAAATGATTCTGTGTCAGTACGGTAACTAACTTACCAGCAGGAGTGCTCGGATTGTCAGTGAACAATTAATGGTGCTATGCTCCCATTGCTGCGGCCTGCAGGCCCCTCTGTTGTAGAGAGACGTCAAATTTACAGAAAATACTTCGGTTACTTAGTTTAATGTTCAATTAAAGTCTTCTGTAATACATGTCCTTCAAAACCTCCGCGAGGTATGAAGGAGTGAGTGAGTGTAGCGCAGCCAGGTGTCCAAATAAGGTTTCTCCACAGTTTTGGTGTGTATGTTTGTGTATGTTTGTGTGTGCGCGTGTGTGCGTTGTGTAGAAAGGTTCTTCCAGATATGAAACAATTTTTTTTTTTTTTGGGACCAGGTGGAGTACTAGTTAACAGCAACCATAGGATTCAGCTGTTTGCACACAGAGTTCTCGAGTCTACTTTCGCTGCTAGTTTGTGTAATTTATCAAGCATTTTTGAGAAATATTTATTTTTATAAGCCTAACACAAAAGTTGATATTTTACAAAGTGACTTGACCAAAAGACAGTAAACAAAAACACTGGCACTTGAATGTTGAATGTCATTGGTATGAGTGAAAATTTCTATTTTTCTGGGGTAGTGTGAGCTTTTTAATGTTAAAGATGCATCGTGTAGGAATTTCTCTTTAAATATGTCACTGTAACAAGCTGTGATTATGCACAAATGCAAACAGGTTTTTTAAAAAATCCAAAAATAACAAAACTGTCATCAGTGCCAAAACCTCTTCACATCATCACCTTAATGCCCCCAGAATAATGCAGGGTCGCCACCTCACTTCAACTATGAAAGTTTATAATGGTTTTTATTGAGGAATAAATTGAATCTTGAATACTTACTAAAAAGCAGTTTTCTAACGAGGTGGTAGTACTTGTGTTTGACATTCTCCCACTTTGTTCCAGTGAAATAGAGCAAAAATGAGATGAAGGATTAAATAATTGATTAAATGTGGCACAGACATTCATGTTCATCTCTGGATGAAATGTCATAACTTTGATGATCCCCTAACTTTTCTCTTAACACCATCATCCAGTCAAAAGTTCACCTAATCCAAAACTGTACCTTGTATTAAGTACAGATAAGTACATTTTAGCATGCTAGTTCTCTGAACTAAGATGGTGAGTTGTTAAACACAGCATACTAATCATTAGCATGTTAACATTATCAAAGTATAATCAGTCTGACAAAATATCTGATGGTTGACTAATTTTATTCTCTTACAAATATAAGATCATATTGCCTATTGGGAAAAAAGCCCCTTTTTCTTCAAATGAAGTAGAAATATTTTGTTTAAAATATTTCTTCTTGGCTCCCTCTTGAGGTGATTGTTAGCAGAAACATTAAGTGTGAAGCACTGACAGTTTTTACAGTTGATGCAAATGTGACATATGAAGAGAAACATCCTACACGCGTTACCTTTAAAGTCACATTGGACTCAGTATCAGATCCATAAACCTGTTTGTGCGACAGGTTCCATTGCCAATAATAATAATGATAAACCATAAACAGCCATTTTTAATTGGCAAACAAAATTTGAGACAGTACCACCATATATGCCAAGGTTTGGATTAAACAAAATTAACTAAATGTTACAATCGAAGACCATTTTGTAAAAAAAAAAAAACAAGCAGTACAAAAAACAAGTGTCCAGATTCTCTCCAAGTCAGATGTTGTTTTGTTTTTGTTTTGTTTTGTTTTTTCATTTGAGTCTTTACACTTTCCTTCCCGTTTATACCCTTGTTGTGAATGTCTGGCAAGTGGTGATCTTTAAAGTCTTTATAACACAGAATTAACTGTGGTTCTATTGCTATGTTGTTGTGATTTGCATATTTTCAGGCGTGTTAATCCTCACATGAGGGAGCTTCTGGCCAATCAGAAATGGGGAAAAGACGACCCAATGACGTCCATCCACTAGTTTTTTGCATGAGTTACTAGTTTGTATGGCAACTTGCAGCTGATCCATGAGTCTTCATCTGTGTCCTGCACGACAATATGATATTACAACTGTTTGTAATCTAACTTGTATTTTTACTGTCTGTCCACTTAGTACAGACAGTTATACAGTTGCAGTTTTACAGGGACAAATCTGTGTGTCCAACAACAGTAGCCTCAGTGGACCAGAATGCAATGCAGCCCCATCAAAGCCACCATCACCGACAGATGGAAGATATAGTACACAAGTGAAGAATCACACTTTACTGCCTTTTGTATGCAGACATATAACATTTTGCAACAATAAGTTCATGGCGCTTTAGTTGCTGACGAAAGGCATTCTGGGAAACAAGGCGGGACATCAAACAAATGAAGCGCTTTGTGGCTTTATTTTACTTTCAATTCAATAAACTGTAGAGGTTTATTACTGAAAGGTGTTTAGTCATATTTAGGAAAAACTGGTGATTAGTGACTGAATTGAAATAAAATGAAGCCCAGTGCTGCCATTACTGACTGGCCAGACCCCTCTATGTGGACACACAGCACCACCGGCCTGGTAGTTAGTATTTGCTTTATGTATTAGTTTAGCAGTTGTGCACGAAGAGGAGCACTGCACGAAGAAAAAAAAAACTGTGCATCTATTCTGATTTTACCACAAATAAAAGGTTTGGATTTGCAAATGTAACTGGTGTACTTCTACTGGTGTTTCTTCTTCCTCTGTTTATGTGTCTTTATAAGTGTAGTTTTAAAGTGTCAAACACCTTGTTATTATAGAAGTTCATTTGCAGTTTGTATTGTATTGTATTCAAACAAACTAAATGGAGTGACACTAGAATAAGTATAACCACACCTGAGTGGGATGACTGGACATTGAGTTTTCTTATAATTCTGCTGCTGTAACAAAATCAGTATCCTTTTATCAAAATGATTATTCACAAAACAAACAGAAACATACTCCATGCATGAATGTGTGTATGTTTCAGTTTCAGGTAACGCAAGTCAACATGCAGCCTGTAGAGAAGAGGTCAAAGGTCGATCTTTGATGTTTAAACATGCATAAATTAAGGAGGACGCATCAGCAGACTGATCAGACTAAGCTGGGGAACAATAGTGTGTAAGGAGTTAGGGGGAAGAGGAAAGATTACTGAAGAAAGGGGGAAAAGACAAATGAAGAAGAAAAGGAGAAACAAACCCTCAAATCAAGTACCAAAATAGTTGGTGATTAATTTAAAAGCTGACAACCAATCAATTAATCAAGGAATTGTTGCAGCAATAATGTGGTTAATGCCTCTGTCACTTTTTATTTTACTGCATATTTGACAACTTTTTAAGTTATAGTATTTTACTCACAGTTGAAACTTATGTAATACATAATAAAGAAACTGAACTCGTGTGTGGAAAAAGGTGGTTGGCCCGTACGGGGATCGAACCCGCGACCTTGGCGTTATTAGCACCACGCTCTAACCAACTGAGCTAACCGGCCATGAGACCCCTTGGGAAAAACATGTAGACTTATACTATCTTTAAATAGTTTTGTAATTGTATTGTAATAGTCAGGGAAATGTATAACACAATTTAGGATTATTACATTTCACTGAAGTAAACTAAATATTCTCATCGGGACGCCATGGTAACGTGAGCAAAGTCCGTTGCCATAGTTACCCGAGAGAGAGGGCGAGCCTGCTCACGTGACCCAGCAAGATGGCGACTACAATGAAGGATGGATGTGAATGTGAGTATTGTGAGCTAGCGGGTACCTCAGTAAAACTCTGCTTTAGTGGGTTTTTATTGTCGGTGCATCTTCGTCGTGTGACTAAGCAAATGTTTTCCTGGCAGTGGGATGTAAAGAAACGCCGGTGTTGTCCGTTTTTACCCTCTGTTTGATGAAACTACCCGAGCCCGCTAACGTTAGCTCTCCTATAATGTGATCATTTATTGTTACTCAGCTGTTTTCACTATCAGATTAAAGCGGCTGGACAACTTTCACCTCATCGTTTCTCCTCTCTGCAGGATTTAAAGTGAAGCGGGCCCGTTTTGCTGGATATTTGGGGATCGGCTTGTTAATTGTTCATCATATCACACAATCAAAATGGCCCTAAATGTCTTTGGTAAGCAGATATCAGCCTTTGTGCCTTTATCTTAACATAATGTGTTGTTATTTTGCTGATTGTCGCTGTACCATGATGCAAATACAGCCATTATTTTATACAGATCATATTTATCTCATGTATTTTGGTAAAATTTGGATAGATCCCCTTAAAGCTTGGGGATCAAGCACATTTATTCAAGTATTAGATATGTAATTGAGTTTATTTTTAATGTCATAAATTGTTTATACAATTTGCATACTCGAGTATTTCCATTTTGTGCTACTTTACTCTACACCACTAAATCTGGGACGCAAATATTGTAGCTCTTACTCTGCTCCATTTATTTGAGAGTAGTTATAGTCACTGGTTACTTTGCAGATTAAGGTTTTAAATACCAGTCATGTGGTCATCTTTAAAAAAAATACAATGCATTTACAGATTAAACCATCCAACAGTGGTTACCTGTTATCAAATTGCTGTTTATGCTGCAATCCATCAGCAGTAGTAATCATTTGTTTAATATATCATAAAATGCATCTAGTGCTCCTTTTTGTTACATAATGCATATTTTTATTTGACTTAACTATAACATACTGATTTTTGTAGAGAAAAAGCAACAACAAGTAAGACATTGGAATACAATAAAAAAAAAATTTTAAAAAGTAATATGAGCAAAATAAAAGTACTGTCCTTGCAAGCAGTACTCAGTATTTTAATTAGTAAGTTATTACATTTGTATGTAGTCTCAGGGCTGCTAGGTCTACCATTTTTCTTTTTATTCTTATTAAAAGGTATTAAAATATGTTTGGCACTACATTTTCTGCTCTGGCAAGCTTTCGTTTTAAACCTCTATCTGCAAAGTGACTCTGAAAAATGTGGAGGAGGAAAAAAAGCACAGTGTCTCTCTTTGAATGCCGAGAAGTAACATTATAAAGTCGCACAAAAATAGAAATGCTCAACTAAAGCACCAATGCATCAGAACTGCCCTTAAATGAGTAACAGCACTGGATTTTATTTCTTTTCTAACACTGTTTGCTGTCAGCGGTCGATATGTTGTGTCTAGTGTTGTCTGTCTGTGAGGGCATGTTGCCTTGAGAAAGAGGGTGAGACACTTGGGAGAGTTTGGAGTTATTTTGAAGACAGGATACCGGGAGGACAAGTGTTGAATAGATAAGGCTTGTGGAGTGAACACAGAGTACACCGCGACAGGAAACAGGCTGTTAGTTTTACCCATGTGGAGAAGATGGAAGGCGGCCTGAAAGTTTTGTCTTTGGATCTTAACATGCATATTAATTTCCATCACTAAAATGTATGTGCATTAGTGGAACAAAGTTATTTTCTTTGGTTTTAGTTGGCCTTGAAGTTTAGGAATGGCTATTTTCTTTTTGGGGTATCCAGATTTCTGCTTTTTAAGGAAATAAACAGCATTTTAACTTAATATTTTTCAACAAAAATGACTTTTAAAAGTGAACTTTACTTGTCAAAATGTCAGTATGTCACACAGCGTTGGATTTAATGTAAATGCTTTGTAAATGAGAACTAAATGTTCACACTGCGAGCCACAATGAGTCACTGAGTAAATGAACATAGCACAGTAATCGCAGTGAAAATGTTCAGCAGCTCCTGCAGAGTTCAGCCAAACTCCAACTGAGCGCTCGAGGCTGCAGCGTAATCTCCTACTCAGAGTCACACTCACTCTAATATTACTGTCAGCGTTGTTTATGGTCTGCAGCAGCTGAACAAGAAAGGAGGAAACACTGCTATAACTCTGATATCATCTACAGTTCATTTCTGACAGGTAGGCCCGAGGGGATGACAGGAAAATCTTGTCTGAGTGTAAGAAAGATAAACATTGCAGTGAGAGTTAATTTACATGGCATTGTATTTCAAGGCAGTGTTTTGCAACTTCCTGTGCTTCAGAGAGCAGATTTATTCATTAAATCACAGTTTATACCTATAGTGAGGTTTTGGCTGTTGAAAAGAACATCGTCTGTCAGTCTGATATCCTGAGGTAATTGAAAGAAAAATAAAGTAGCTTGTTTATGTGTCAATGACATTATTAAAACTGCAAAATTTCCTTTTAGCAGTTCCAGTGTTTAGCTATGATTACTTTCTGGTGCTCTATCTTGATTTAACACAAAATTCGTCCAGCACGCACAACTAGACACTCTGTTTTTTCACTGATTTGATGTGAGGAGATTAAACGGATGCAATGAAATGAGAGGACCCTGATCTCATCTGGTTGGTGGTTCATATGAGAGATGAGAACTACTGCAGAACAGTCAGCACTGATCAGTGTTATGTGTCCACACGGGGGCACCGTAGCAAAGCAAATTAAGTTTTTTTGTTCTTCTGTCTGCAGATCATGATGAATACAGGCCACCAGTGTGGAAGTCTTATTGTAAGTATTGATGAAATATTTTTAATTCTTTTGAGAATATTCTTATGTTGTCTCTCTTTGAGCGTTTCCTCATGGTTGTGTAAGGCCTATTGGTAATGGTGCTGGTGTTTTTTGTCTTTTTCTTGCCACAGTGTATCAGCTCCAGCAGGAGGCGCCTCATCCTCGGAGAGTCACCTGCACCTGTGAGGTGAGAGCACACCTCCCATTCATCAGACAGCCAATGATTAAACCATTTTTGTAAGAAATGACAGACTAAAAGGCAAATGGGTGCACTGTGTCATCAGAGATGTCACCCTGCTGTGTCAC
>JBAJHX010000011.1:1223481-1310668 GCA_037176925.1 Amniataba percoides | reverse complement strand
CACACACACACACACACACACACACACACACACACACACACACACACACACACACACACACACACACACACAGCACATTCTCTCAATCTTCAATTATTTACCAGGTGGGGGTGAACAACAATGTTCTGCACTCACACACTCCTCCAACGTGCTGCTTCCGTTCCACATTAATAATGAAGCCTCCCTGTGTGTGTGTGTGTCTAATTCAAAACCTGCCAATGTTTTATTAACGCAATGTATACTCAAACAACGCAAATCTTCAAAAGTTCAGCTCAGAGGGGGGGAAAAAGACGATAAAAAATAGAAAATACCAACAAACCAATGCTTGTCTGTGTGTTAGGAGCAGCCTGTTTTTCCTGCCGGTACATGAGAGGGAGAAGCTGCATTAGATTTAAATGGCATTCAGGCTCCGTGCCTGTAATGACAGAAGAGTCCAGCTACATCTCTGAAGCGTCTCCTTTTGATCTAATGGATTTCACGTTACTCCTCGCGGGAAGCTGGCTAAGAATCCGCTCATGTTTTCCAAGCGGAGGGCCACATCTCCAGGTGAAAGTGGCTGATTTTTATAAACACCGGAAATTTACCGAAGAACGCCTTTCGCGAACGCACTCGGGCTGAATTTATTGGCCCGCGCTGTGAATATAATGCACCTCTTCCAAGCTTTCAAGCGAGAGCTTCATCCTCTGTGGCCAGCAAACTGAAATACTGATCCGGCGCCTCCCGACGTGCAGCACAAGTCTACAGATGGCTTCATGATCCCAGGCTAAACCCTGACTAGTAAACAAAGGGTCAACTCCAGTGTCACAAGCTTTCGACACATAAAGCCACTGCAAACAGGCCACGGAGGTTTTTGATTCAGTTTAAAATCAAATGGATGTAATAAGTCTTTTAAAACATGGAATAAAAAACTACTCTGTGTTTGGTTTGGTATTGTTACATCGAGTGTAGAAAAATGTGACTCTTTAAAATGGATTGTCCTATTCTTCAGGCCCCCGGGCTGAGGATTTAAGATGACAGGCCCGGTTAATGAGCCCGCCTCCCACCTCGCCTCCCCGCAGTGAGAAAAACGCCCGACCGAGAGCCAGCGTCGGTGTAAAGCTGCAGGCTTATCTGTTGATTCACACGTTAGGCTGCACCTCCTGCACAAATACACTGGAAGGCATTGTAACAGGAAAAGGACAGATTAGGTGAGTCAAGCTCAACAGACAATGCCTCCTTTATTTCATTGGATGTGTGATAAGTGCTGAAAGCATTAGAAGTCATTCATTTGGCTGGTTTGTTTTCCACGTTTTTTCCTCCTCACCTCTTTTTTTTAATTAATTTTTGTGCTCCTCGAGGATAGAAAAAGACAGTGCTGCTGCTGCTGCTGCTTTGTGGAGAACCACAAGATCTTACATCAATTTGAGAAGACATCAATTTCAAGATTTCACAAAATGCTAGAAAAAAAAAAAAACAGCAGATGCAGATGACATCTCTCACGCTGATCCCAGCCCTCTCAGTCAAACTGCCCACAGACACATCCTCAGGCAGCGACGCACTAACGACCGCATACATTCTTGGCATTTTCACAGGGGCCAATTACTGCTCCCCGAACTGGCAGCCCTGCATGTTCTACAAGCCAGCTGAGACGGTGACTCCAATCTTTCTTAATTATCATCACAAAAACTCCCCAAAATTCTAAGCTGATAATACGGTGGCTGGGTTTCACTTAAAAAAAAAAAAAAAAAAAAAAGCTGTGCAAATCGCCGTGGAACGCACGAAAACCAATCCCCCTGTCAGCCCGCGGCGGTCATTAATTCAGACATTCAAGACGACTCCCACCAGGAGATGACATACCGGAGCACAGCAGCGCCGATGTCATTAAAGCCGCTGCCTGTGCGGCCTCTCAGAGGAGCCTTTTCTCCAAACAGCATTAGGAAGCCACACTCAGACATGCACTCTCGCTCAAACTCTCAGAGTTAGGTCGCATGAAAATACTTGAGATGCCTGATTAGGGTGAAAAATGCCAACAACATACAGATGTCTGTAAGATATTGAGGTCATGAGTGCAAATGATGAGAAGGCAGATAGAGACGAGAGCCGGAGAGAGGGCTGACAGATGGAGGAGTGCCTGTTATGAAGTGTAAGAGCCTCGGTGGGAGGCCTGTGGGGAGGGAGAGAAGGCTGCAGTGTGCGTTTCTGTCTATGAGGTACGATCGAGGGGGAGGAGTAGGTGTGGTGTGCTTAGACGGGAAGCTGGACTCCATCCCGCTTCCTGTGTATCTCCAGGAAGTGGAGACATGATTAGACTGAAGGTAAACGGAGCACAGTGAGCCGTGCTCTTGCAAACACAGAGAGCGATGGACTGCGTTTATGCTGCAGAGAGGCTGATAAACAGACAGAAACATGCGGACGGACGCACGTGCTGCTCACCGATATCTGGAAAACTTCCTGCGTGTCGTCGAGCATCTGAACCCTGATGGAGACCTGCCGTCCCGGAGGCTGGACCGGAGGACGCAGGCCCGGCTCCAGCGTGGACACCCCAAAACTCTCGGGCGCTCCCAGCCTCTGTCCGGCCGCAGACGGCCTGTCGGCCGGTTCCACCATGGTGACAAGAGGTGACGCTGAGGGGGCTTCCAGGCGCCGCTGCTCAAGTCTGGAAGAGGGAGGAAAGAAGGGTTTGAGGTTTTTTTTCACAGTTTGGGAGTGAAGCTTGTGTCTTTTTGTGTGCTGCAAACCAGCAAAGCCAACAATCTGTTCAGTCTATGATTTTTTTTTGGTATTTTTGGCTGCTTAAACACACAGTAGGCACTTTTAAGCCTGAAGGATCAGGCATTTCCTTTGACACCCAAGCTTCTGCACAGGCTCTCATCCTAAATAGCACAGTTACATCACATCCTGTGTGTTGGTAAATATATGCACACCATTTTCTCCCGACATTTTCCTTTTTATAAGAATTGTTTAATGCCGTATGTGGGTGTTTGATAGCGTTTGGAGGAAAAAAACTGTCCAAATAAGAAGCTCTCATCAACCTTCTTTAATGATGAGAAAAATAAATCATTCGATATCTAAATGGGGTTGAGAGGTAGCAACATATCTATGCAGTAAACCTCGCTTGAAGGGAAATTTCAGCTTAATTAGATCAAGAAATGTGCAAGAAAATCTTGCATTTTATTCAGTCTGGGTGACATTGGCCTTGCACGGTGTAAAAACCACCAGACATTTAGTCAGTGGGTTTTTCAGGATGATGAAAGGAGAGCATAAACCACAGACTACGACGGCTCCGTGCAGTGTGAGAGCTACAGCTGGAGTCGGGCCGATGCTGCAGAGAGGCAGACAGACGTGTCTCACACCTTGCTAGACACTCTTTTTTTTTTTTTCCAGCTGCAACACATGCAGGTGGGGTTTACAGCGCTTCCTACAACACAAACACAGAGCCCCGTGTGAGACCAGTTCAGACTTGAATCAAAAGAGTAGGGCAGATGAGATACGTCTGAGAACACACAAAGACACCCCCCCTCCCCCCTCTCCCTCTCTCCTTTTAGGCTCACACACACACAAACTTTTCAGCGCCCCCACCTCCACCCCACACTTGATAAACCTCAACCTCAGACAATAAATATGCTCTCAGACGGTTGGTGACATAACGGCTGAGGAATGTAGGAGAAGACAGTCAGGGGTTGGGGGTGGAGGGGGGGGGGGCGCAGGGATGAACTGACCCAATATACAAACACACTGGTTTTCTGGAGTGTGTGTGAGTACATGGGACAGAGAAAATAAAAGTCCCAGGTCCCTTTTTCTGCTTTCTCTGAGGTAAAAAACCCTTTACTTAAATAAATCAATAATCAATAACTCCATAGGGAGCCTTTTGGACATGACGTTAATTAACTGGCTGTTAGATCTTCCATTATGGTTGCAGGTTAAAATCCTTCACCGCGTCCAATGTAAAGTTTGCATTTCAAGGCCAAGTACAGGATGTGGCGGGGTCGAGAGAGGCAGCTTTACTCCGTCCAAACCCGGAGAACAAAGCCCGGTATGGAGTTTGCAGCCTTTTGTTGACATGTAAAGTGAGGACAGGAAGTGCAGTGACATTTTATAGGCCTAACAGTGAATTTAGAAAACAACCAGCAGATGAACTGAGCTCTGCTGAAGGGCCACAGAGTCCAGAGAAAGGAGGCCCCGGAAATGGCACACAGAGCATGAATGCCTCCAAACTCCGGGGGGAAGCTGCTCTGCTGCTGACCTCTGACCTCAGCGGGAAAGTGGAGCTGCATCAGTAATCACAGAAATATACTGTGCGCTCTTGATGCAAACAAAACAAACGCAGAAAGAGAAGTGCGTGCATTGAGGTGCATTTTCGAGGACGCTCTTCCTCCTTTGTTCTCTCACACCCGATCTAACCTTTTCATCTGCGAGTTGGACTAATCCCTCCACCTGCGCACACAAACACCGTATCTCTCTCCACCTCTGCGACAAAAAGCTGTAACTGGAAACTGGAGCCCTGCCAAGGAAGTGACCCGACAATAAAAGAGACCTGACATTCAAGTTACTCATTACACCTGTGGGAACGGTCGTTTGTTCTCGCGTGCTACTTCCTCACCGCGCAGACATTAAACGCTCCGCTCGGCTCCTCGTTATATTGGCAAGTTTGGAAGCGACAGAGACTGCCAAACGGCGATCGAGAAATACCAAATGTTTGAAATGCCACGGCGACAAAAGGCTCCTCCTCCGCGAGGCGCTTGAATAAGCTGTCACTCGGTTCAGGATCGCCCGCTCGTCTCTTGCCTTCAAAGCAAACAAAAGTGTCGGCTCAGAGCCAGTTTCAAAGCTCCGACCTAATCATTCACTAACAAGCAGGTGCCAATTACCCTGACAAACGCCAGCAGGTCATATTATGCAGGCTGCAGGGTTATTTATTGTCTGCAGGTCTTCATTCTCTCACAAAAACATCATCAACAAGGAGCTTTTCTTTTTTTTTCTACCCACCACAAACACACCGTGCAGTTCACTGTTCTTTAGTTTTTTTCCCCTCATAACTAACATCTTTCAGAGCTAGTTTTGTCTTGTCCCCCCCTTTTTTTTTATTGAATAGCGGCCAAATAAAGTGGAAATTTGGAAGTAGATGTTTCATCATCTCCCCGGCGAGGAGCTGGGATTATACGTGGAGTCGGCGGAGCAGGAGAGGAATACAGAGCGGGCTCGGATACAAAGGGGGCCACTGTGGGAGCCCGGGCGCTTTAACTCGCAGGGACCGAGGCCTCTCGACCAGCCTTTGAACTGGCGTTGGCTGAAAGTTTCCCAAGAGCTTGTGAGAGGGAAGCCAGGCTGTGGGAATCGGATGAGAGCGAGTTTGTGTGTGTGTGTGTGTGGGTGTGTGTATATATATACACAAGTGCATCTACAGGGAAGGCTTTATGTTCTGCAGGCATTAAGAGGTCACAAATCTGGGTTTTAATCCTTTTGTTATCAAGAGTTTAACAAATCAAGACAACACATAAAGCGAAAATGAAGAATTACATAATCCGGGTTACAATATTCACGTCGGAGGTTGCGTAACGTTTGGCAGCTACGAAACAAGGTCTGACAATCGACACTTTGATAAAGGTGATTTTTCAAAGCAAACGCGAGATAAAGGCGCTAAATAACCCGAGCACAGGCCCCGACCAGCGCAGCGACTGAAAGCAAGCAAGCAGGCAGTGATTACAGGGGAACGGACTCGTGACGGCACATTCAGAAACTGCTGTGAAAGAGGATCAGAGGCCACAAAGTGAAACTAAATGAAAGGGATGTGACGGGAATACTTGTAGGTGATAATGCAGGGGGGGGTTGAGTTAATAGCAGGGTTTGTATTGGAGATTTTATTTAATATTTTCTGAGTTACTGTATCTAGATATATATAGCGTGGGCCTGCTACTACTTAGTGTTTTGTATTTAAAAGTTCATCTGCAGATTACGCCCCCAAGTCATCATTTAATCTACAAAAAAGTGACAGAATAGTTGATAAATAGTCCACAGCAGTGGATTTAAATGTCATGTTTTGTCTGATCAACATTACAAACCCTGAAATAGTCCAATGTGAGGAAACTGCTTGAACGAAACCTCTTTTAATTTATCAGATTCAACAGCGCCGTTATCTTCTGCGAAGCGGCGAATGGAGCAGCACAAGGAAGAGGAAGGAAAACAGCTGCGACGCGAACGTTTGAACGAGACTGAATGATTTGTTTTTTCCACTGAGATGACAAGATGAGATAGCCAAGTGGATGCTCAAAACACAAGATCATCTCTATTCACAGGCCACCTGCGATCACTTGAAGGGGGGGGTGGCTGACGCGATGATGCTGGAGCAGAAATGGGGGTCGAACAGCTGAGGAAAGTGGACCTCGCGTTGGAAATAAATCCAGCGACATAAAGGCCATAAAGGGAGAGCAAACCACCACCTACGTGACCTTACGAGTGGCGTCACAAGGCCACAACGCAGCGCGATCACACCTTGGCAGATCAATGGTTGCGTTTGAGGCAATGTTTTCATCAAGGTGACCCCCCCACCACGACCATCACCACCCCCCTCAACACACACACACACACACGCACGCTGAGCCATCCATTAAGCCGCTCCGCCGCCCTCAGGAGAGATCCCATTGTGAGGTGCGGCGTGCGAGAAACCGGCGTCTGTGGACATCGATTGAGAAAGTGAACTGACCGGTGCTGCCTCCCCGCCGACCCCTGACCTCCTGGAGGGGGAGGAGGGTGCAAAAAAGGAGCACCCCTCCCTCCTCAGAGATCAATAGAGGGGAAAAAAAGGGGGCTTGCTGGCAGCTGATAGGTGCCATGCAGATTCTCCAGGGACACCGTGCAACATGCATGATGCACACAGCAGCTTTTGTCAAGTGATGGAAAACAGGCACACCCCTACATGCAGTCTATATATAACACACACACACACACACACACACACACACACACATCAGTACAGTTAAGAGCTCCGGGATGTAGGTTAGCAGAGTAATCCTTTAGGCCAGAGTAAAGATGTCAGAAGGCTAAAGCAACCTGATCTCTCTCACACACACACACACACACACAGAGGTTATGTGTGTGTTTGTGCTCTGTATTAACATGCATGAGTCTCCTGGTGAAAAAGAAAAGGCTGCACACATCGACACCACTCATCTACTGAATTAAAGTGTGTGTGTGTGTGTGTGAGAGAGAGAGAGAGAGAGAGAGAGAGAGAGAGAGGCTGCAGTGCGTGCAAACGTCCAAAGCGCTTGAGTATCATGAAGCTTACAGTGAAAAGGAGCTCAGCCGATTAGGGAGAAGAAGAAGAAGAAGAAAAAAACCGAGCAGGCCGGTCGATCAGTCAAACATCAAGACTTTAAAGTGGAAAACGAGGAGAGGCGACGTGTAACCTTTAGAATCCGGATTTCCTTACCCCCGCTTCTCTTTTCCTGCAGGATCAGCGAGGGGCTGCTGTTCTCTCGACCTCGTCCCTCTCCTCAGGTGGGACGCTGTTTCTGCGCCGCGGCCATCCGAGCGACTGAAAAGAAAGAGAGAGAGAGAGAGAGAGAGAGAGAGAGAGAGAGAGAGAGAGAGAGAGAGCGTGCGTGGAGCTTTCTGCGGGAACAATGAAGAGAGAGAGAGAGAGAGCGAGAGAGAGACACGCCGCCGACAGCACGGCCAACCCCGGCACTACATCTTCAGGCGGAGGGAGAAGGAGGGAATAGCGGCTGAACGGCGCCACCTGGTGGAGGAGTGATGGAGGACGATTTTAATTTAAGTTAATTATTTACAGTGCGACAGTGTCAAATAGACAGTAAGAAAAGATATAGAATAAGATAAGAAATAATAATAGAATACAGACACGATAAAATTAAATTCAAGTAAAAAAGAATAAAGTTAAAAATAAAAGTAAAGATAAATTATTATAAATATAACTGTTTATACCTGACAACATATAGTATCTCCAGAAGTGTATATATGAATATGAATAATCAACATAATCCACAAATAAATGTTCAAATCAATATAATCCATCATGCAGATCAAACTGAATGTGTCTCTTGCCTTTAAGGAGGATAAAATATGATTGCCTGGTGATGAATATTGTTCTGGTGGCTTTCTTTTGGAGTTAGTACCGATTATACACAGGGAATTTTTAATATTCTTATTATTTCTGTGGATTAGAGCATTATTTATTTAGTTGTTTTCACATAAAATTATAAATATATTATCATAATTTTTTTTTGTTGCTTTCTTTTTTATTGTTTAAATCTATATACAGAGAATATAACACTACGTTATATAAGTCATTTGATGTGCTTTACTTCAGTTTTTATATTTCAGGCTACTTAGAGAAATCAAAAAAAATATTCACAACTGACAAAATGAAATCAGAAATTTTAGAACAGTTTTCTTAAATAAAATTCCTCAAATCAATTAACAAAATAGTTGATGATTAATTTAAAAGTTGACAACCGATCGATTAATCAAGTAATTGTTGCAGCTAAAATGTGATTAATGCCTCTGCCACTTTTTATTTTACAGCAAATCTAACTTTCTAAGTTATTGTAGTTTACTCAGATTTAAAACTTATTTAATACACAGTAAAGAAGTTAAACGCAGTGTGGAAAATACTAGTTGGCCCGTACGGGGATCGAACCCGCGACCTTGGCGTTATTAGCACCACGCTCTAACCAACTGAGCTAACCGGCCATAAAACCTCCCTTCACAGCTCCATTTCTTAACAATCAAAAGTCCCCCCCCCCTTTCATTTTTGACTAATCAAAAAAATCCTATGGCTCCATTTCTTACAAATAAAAAAAAAATCCTACGGCTCCATTTCTTACCAATCAAAATGCTCCGATCCTCTGCCGCTCCTCTCGACCTATCAGGTTGTCTGTTGCTACCTCAGTGCCGGCAGATGGAGACCAGCTCCCGATCGCGTTTCTTCTTCCTCTCTTCATGTGAGTCTTTATAAGTGTAGTTTCAAAGTGTCAAACACCTTGTTATTATAGAAATTAATTTGCAGTTTGTATTGTATTCAAACTAACCATATGGAAAGACATTGGAAGAAGTATAACCACACCTGAGAGAGATGAATGGACATTGAGTTTTATTATAATTCTGCTACTGTAACAAAATCAGTATCATTTTATCAAAATGATTGCATAAAAAAACCCACAAAATTGAAATGTTAAGTTGCACCAACAGCTGCTAAAATTGTTACCCAGACTTACAAAAGAATGTTAGCTGAAGTTGGCACAGTCTGTTGTCAGTCTGGCCACATATAACTGGACCTCTACTTTGCTTTTCATATGTATTCATATATATTAAAACATAAAAGTAGTCAAAAAATCTTCTCGATTTTCAGCCTCTGAATATTTTACTCATTCTAAACAGAGCAGACACATTTGCACAGTACTCACACTGCAGAGTCTGAGACTAAACAAAGCTGAATATTGCAAAAAAAGTAATGCTTCCAAAATCAGGTCAGTGGTAAGAGAGGAAAAGAAGTGTAAATATGCAGTGTGTAATTACCTGTGTAACTTCATCACTTTAGTCCCTGTACATGTGTCTCACGTTTTGAGTCAAATACCAGAACACGGTCATTGGATTGACAAGTCGCCTGCTGAATAGGAACTATGAATGAATCACAGCAAGTGAAATGAGATGAGAAATGGCGTCTGAACGTAGAGGGATAATGGCGACCTGCAAACCTGTACTTAGCCTTACAGTCTTCATTCTTTTGTAAAGTATGTTTCAGGCTTAAACACCTAAACAGTGTGTGCATAGAAATAAATAGTAAGACCACTTGTCGACAGCAGATGAATCAGTCAGTCACATCAAAATCAAGTGTTCATTTCCAGGTGAAACTTTGTTTTGGCTGAAGGGAGGCTCTGCCTTCCTGCTGCCGTGTTATTAGTCCAACACTTATTTAGAGACAGTGGATCATAATCAAACCGTACAGTGAGACTGCTTCATTTGTTAGCTGAGCTGTAAATCAGCCATAATAACCTCTGTGTTACACGAATATCATGTGAAATCGTTTGTGTTTGTGGAACTGAAAAAGTCACCGATCAGCATCGCTGTCAGTCAAGCGGCAGGGCGCAACCGAGCCTTTTTCGAGCTCGCCTCTGATTCGTCCTTGGTCCTGGCCCGCCTCCGACCAGAAGTCCGAATTGTCTTGGTACCATTTGACTGAAAGACACAAAACAAAACAAGAATGAACAACACACATACAGAGAAAACCACTGAGTAATATGTATATATGAAGCAGGATGTTTAGGCTTAAACTTCCTTGAATATCTAAAGGCCTGTGGGGTGTGTGTGTGTGTGTGTGTGTGTGTGTGTGCATTTCTGTACCAGTCTGTCTGATTCCTTCAGCCCAGGACACCTCAGCTCTCCAGCCCAAATGCTGCAGCTTCTCACAGTTGATGGGGTAACGCAGGTCAACACGCGGCCTGTAGAGCAGAGGTCAAAGGTCGATCTCTGATGTTTAAATGTACATAAAGTAAAGAGGACGTATCAGCAGACTGTTCAGACTTGTGCCTGATTAGTCCATAACACAGTGGAGTAATATTTTGTTAATATTTGCACTTACTGCAACAGTGTTAACAGTATGGAGAACAAAAATGACTTATCAGTGACTAATAATAAATACAGAAATAAACCAATGAAAAAAAATCACCTGTCAGGCACAAACTCGAGCCAATCATTCACTTCAGAGTCTGGCACATTCTTGACCTGAATCACACACACACACATAAATGAACAGTAAAGAAGTGTTAAATATCTTTACAGTCGGCCTGTCTGACACTGTGATGTCTGTGATCACAACTTCTGCTAGCTCCCACTGTAGGTTTGACTTCAGACCCACCATCTTAATAAGCTCCCTGGCCAACTGAATGATGGGAATCTCACAGCTTGTTCCCACATTGTAGATTTCTCCCACAGTGCCTTTCTCCAGAACCAGCAGGAAGGCACTGATGGCGTCGTCGACAAACAGGAAATGGCGGGATTTAGGGATGGTTCCCTGGATGGTGCTGCGGCAAAGATCAGAAACAACATTCGTTCATCTTTGTCTCTCTCTTCTCCATCTCTGGAAAACAAAATGAAGTCTGAACAAACCTACCATTTCTTGTTCATTTGCAAGAGGCTGAGAAACCTCGGAATGACCTGAAAGATCAAGAGGATGATAGCTGGCTTTAATGAGAGTAACTTTATCACTGCAAGATGACAGGTTGACTTAAGTAGTGTGCAAATAGTGTAAAGTGAACGAACAATCACAAAGGCATTAATAAGTCAGTAATATTCAGTGTTAATGTCTGGTACAGGACCAAAGGTGGCTCCAAAATGTTCAAAATGTCAGTCAGGGTGCTGTACCTTCTCAGTGTACTGCCTGGGCCCGTAGATGTTGTTGCTCCTGGTGATGATGATGGGAAACTGGTAATAGATACAGAGAAAACTACTTAAAATGCAACTGTGGACAGAACCTAGATGATCAGTTTCCTAAACTGTCTGACTGTCTGAATGACAGCCTGAAAGCCATAGTTAATCACGTGAGACAAAAGAAAAGAAGCAAATTCTCACAGTTTTAGAAGCTGAAAGTGGAGTTCTTTCTTCAAGGTTTGATTAATTATCATTTAAAAACGTGCCATAAGTGAAAAATCAAGAAGTAAATTGAAGATTAGTGACTTTATTTTCAGATAATTTAAACTGACGTCATGTAGAAGCTACTTCCTCGCTGTGTGTGTGTGTGTGTGTGTGTGTACCTTATATTTGTCCCAGTAGGATGTGACCAGGTACTCTGCAGCTGCTTTAGTAGCAGAATAAGGGTTGGAAGGCCTCACTGGACTGCTCTCATCAAACACCTGCACACAACAAAGAGTCCGTATCAAAGTCACTTGAAGCGAAACTCCCCTCTTTCGCCCGACTGTCCATCCATCAAATCTGTGCTCACAGACCTCGTCCAGACCGGCTCCGTACACTTCGTCCGTGCTGACGTAGATGAAGCGCCGCGGCTGGTGTCGCGCCTCGTGGGCGGCTCCAAGCAAAACTCGGGTCCCATCAATATTAACGTGCTGGAAACTAGACGGAGTTTCAAATGAAGTCTCTGAGCAAGGGAAGAAAAAAAAAAACTACATCAGAGCCGGCACATTGTTGACTGGATCTGATTATTAATGAAGTTTTAAAAAGAACATGAGCCTGGGAATCAAGTGGGACCACAGTTTGAACAACTGCTGCTCACCGACGTGCGTTTTGGCTGCAAGGTGGAAGATTACATCGATGTGTTCTGTGTTGAAAATGTGATTCACCAGCCGCGAGTTACACACATCCCCCTGTGAAAGAAAGGAACAGATTTAAATATCCAATGAGACTAATAGTTCCACTGTAGGCAGGACACATTTATCTTTATGGTATTTAACAAAAGATGTTAGCTACGATCAGTGCATCAAATGCTTATATCTACTTTTACAATACTATTATCAGCATCTCTCACTCTGATAAAGGTGTAGTTTGCTCTGTCGTCAACACTCTCCAGACTCCTGGGGCTGCAGCAGTAATCCAACTGGAAGAGATCAGACAATTCTCATTTGAGTTGAGGGATTTAGGACGGAGGGTGTCGTATGTCGTACAGTGTGTACGGTGTACAGTAACTCAACACTGGAACATGCACAACAATGTATTAATCTGTCTCTTTGTGGACACACACAAACAGAGCAAAGACTTACATTATCCAGGTTAATAATTCTCCAGTCAGGGTGTGTGTAGACCAGTGAACACACAAGATGGGAGCCACTGGACAAAGAGAGAGATGGAGAGGTGGAGGTAATCTCTATAGTTTTTATCACATTTGGTCCCATGTTTATTTCTAGAAAGTCTTATCGCTTACTACCACATGATGATGCACAGTGTGATAATCAGCAATGGGATCAGAGAGTTGAAGTGCTTCTGACATGAGCTTCGAATTTCCTGCAATAGTTCGTCACTCACAAAACGTTTAACTCACATCTCAAAAGGAGATAAAGGAGTCAGTGAGACTATAAGTGACAGTGTCGTCTGTCGCAAGCTGCTGATCACAGTGTCACACTGTGTGTCAGTCTGTCTGTCTGTGGGTATGTATTGCTGGAGAGGATGGAGTGTAAAAATGCTTTTATGTTCTGTCTCACAGCAGCCCACTAACAGAGACAGCAGTGTGAAATGCAACAGTGAGAGCTTTTATAAGCAGAGGTGAACAGCCCAACTACTGTACCTGAGTATGTATATAGTTTTCTGTTTACTTACTGCATTCCAGAGAGAAATAGAGTACTTTTATAGACTTTTTGTCTTATTAAGACTAAAACATCCACATTAACAGTTGTCCATCACAGCCAGATTAACATTAAAATGCTGCTTTAATGCAGCACTGACATGAATCCAACACTAAACTATCTTCACATATCCCGGATTTAACACCTGGACTGTAATGTAGTGTCTGAGACATAATAATGAACAACAGAAACAGTTCAACAGAAAGTGACACAAGTAATTGAAATTTTGTCGCTTCCTGAAATGGATTATTGTTATTAATGGGTAACTTCGGGTCTTCCTGGCAAATCTGAATACGTTATATGAACTGACATGAATCCGGATCCTCCGGTCACCAGTACGGTCCTGCTGAAGGCCATCTTCTTCTCATCACGGCTCTGAACACCGGCGGCTGTCAGGTAAAAACGACATCTTTGCCTCTCCTGGCTGACTGAGGAGCTCAACTTCTCGGTTCTCTGCACAACAGCGGATAAATTATGCGACCGTTGTGCGACAGTCACCGTGCGTTTTACGGTAGTGTTGACACGTTGAAAGTGGGCGGGATATTTACCGAATGCAGACGGATTTCTACTCTCTGATTGGTTGCTGTACTCGACGACGTGGAATAGTCGCTGTGAGATTGAGTGAATCACAAATCAATCAGGCAGGTCAGTGGTGTCAAAGCACCTACAATCAATATGTAAGGTCCGGAACGTTTTTCAAAATAAAAGAATTTTACGAACACATTTAGCTAATTTAGGACTATCTTGGAACTGTTTGTTTTTATAAAGATACATGGTTTGTATTTGATCTCGTTTATCGTTTAAATGAAATATTCAAACGTTAGAGTTAAAGATGTTTAACCATTCACACATCATCAGAAAAGGCACAGGTGTTAGGTATTTTATAGGTGGATTTTACAATCCGTTATAGGTTTAGATTAATACCTAATTTAATCTAAACCAATTTCAACTGGGTTCCCATGAATGAGTCGTGATGTTTTTTCATCACTAAAATCGTATTTACTTCCCAGCAGCTCTTATTTGAGAGCAGAGACATTTCACTTCCGGTCTTTCCCGGTAACTTTGGAGCGCTTGACTGGGCTGGTTTACTTCTGGCTTCGTGGCTCATTGAATCAACTAGCTAACGTTTATTTGTCGAAAACTTGCACAAAAAACGCACGGGAGGAAAATGGCGCACTTGTTGTGTGCGCTTGTAGCTGTTGTAGTTGCGCTCAGTTCGGAGGCTTTCGGGAAAACCGTGACGGGGCTGTTCAAGAGCGAAGCGGCGAGACAGCATAGCGGCCAGTTCATCACTAAATTCATGTACCAAGGTAACGATAAGGATGTCACCGCTAGCTTCAGCACGCATGCTTCAGTGATGAAGGGTGGCAGGGTGTTGGTTTAAACATCTGTTTTTTCTCGTTTTTTTAACATGTCATCATCATCACTTTCAATAACCCTGCCCCCCCCCCTTCTCTCTCTCTTTCTTTCTTTCTTTCTTTCTTCCTCTCTTCACATCAGACTGCAGCTTGCTTTCTTTTCAGTGAGTGCTGCCATAACTCGATGTGTTTTTAAGAGTGAGCTTACAGTTATAAACCAGCCTGGCTTTAAACAGGACAGCAGCTCCAAATGTTTCTCTCTGATCCTTTTTCCTGCACACACACACACACACACACACACACACACACACACACACACACACAGTGAGGTCAGAGGTCAAAGATCAGGTTAATTTTCAGCTTGTCCTGACACAGCTTGCTGCACTCATGTCCAGAGCTGTAACTAATGACAACATACTTATTGTCATGATCGAATAATCTGCCTATAGTTTTCTCATTTAGAATCAGTCAGATACTTGAGGCATAAAATTGTAATAAATGTTGATTGCTGTTTCCTAAAAATATTCAGTTAATCATCAGAGAGGGCAAAAAAACACACAAATATTAAAATATTTAAATTTGTTTTTAAAAATGACTTAAAACTAGAAATCGATTATCAAAATAATTGGGAGATTCATTGAATTTGTTGCCGCTCGAGTGACGTCTGTACTGAGATGATGCTGAAGCACAGACAGGTATTTATGGGTGGGAGGGAGACTGGATCGCCAAGGAAGCAAAGCTGCAGTTGGGGCCCCTGAGCTACATATATTGGGAACATACACCATGAACATTACTATCTGTAGGTTAGCTTATTATTGATTGTAAGTGATTAACACCAAATATTTTAAATGGGATTAAGGTGGCGCAGTTTTTCTCATGAAATCTAATAAATGTGAATTATAGCCTTAATTACTATCTAACGCCTGGTTCTGTCTCCCTGTAGGTGATAATGGTCTGCTGGTGTGCAGGTTGGACAACTCTGCCCTGGCCACAGAGAAAGAGTCCAAATTGCTGCTGTATCGAGACATGGACTCCGACCTGGAAAACCTCAGCTGCTCAGAGAGACTCGCCAGAGCTCAGTTCACCAGTAAGGACCAGGTGTCTCTAACACAGAGATCTGATCACTCAAATGATGGATGCGATGCAGCTGAGTTGATTTTTTTTTCCCACTCACCTCTCCTTCCTCTGCGCTGTCACCTCGTCTCTGTCTGTCCTCCTCCTCTTTCTGCCTCAGTTTCTCTCACGCAGGAAGAACACAACCAGACGATCCCCCGTCAGTCCTCGCCTACAGCCTGGCAGGCCCTGTATGCTGACAGATACACATGTCAGGTAACAGCAACATCAGACACTACTATTGAATCAGCTCACTCTTAACAAACACGTAGCTGGAGGTAACATTAAAACATATACACTCATCACATGACAACAACTCTGCCACTGTAAACACTCTAAACATTAAAAACAAAACTGGTGGTAATACTATTGTACTAGGTAGTAATAACAATAATAGTAGTACATGTGTAAGTATTGTTTCCTGTCTGTCTCTACAGGAAGGTGCAGTGATTCCTTCTCACGCCGATCTCAGTTTTACTGTCTTGCTGTTTAATGCCGACTCCGCTGGAAATCCTCTTGAGCACTTCAGCGCAGAGGAGGCAGGTGAGACGTCACAAACTCTCCCATCGGAGCTAAAATCAACACTAATAACAGAATAATAAAAATTAAAACATCATATAAAACGTAATATTACTGTCATTAGTATCACTACAATGAAATGTTGATTGGTTGTTCAAGTGTTACATGATTCGAACAATTATTTTAAAATATATAATTTTATTCTAACATTTAAGATGCACAGTAAGAATTAAGTCTGAGAGATTTGTGTGGGACAAATAGTTTCCTCATGACTTGATGTCCTCTCTCTCTTACTCTCTCTCTGCTCCAGGTCTTCAAAGTTTTTACTTCCTCTTGCTGCTGGCCTACTTCATCGCCTGCTGTATCTACATCCAGCCTCTGTACCAGGCTCTGAGGAAAGGGGGTCCCATGCACACTGTGCTCAGAGTGCTGACCACGGCTCTGGCATTACAGGGCTGCTCTGCTCTCTGCAACTACATCCACTTGGCCAGGTACATTCAGTAGAATCTGACCAACCTGCTGGCAAGTGTGAAGCACAAAATGTCATTTAAATACTATCGCACAGCTTTCCAACCTTTATGGCTTGTGACCATCCAAAGAGTAATGTTTCTTTCTCAGATTATTCAATGCATGGCCTCAACATGCTTTCAGTTCATGCTTTCAGTGGTCAGGATGAAGCAAACTCCTGGAGTTAAACTACTGCTTTAATAATATGTTGTTCACTACTCCTCAAAAATGTTTTAAGCATGTAGGCTGTGCTTGTTCTTAGCTTTGTGATTTACTTATATTTATTGTCTTTATCTCTATTTAGTGTGTGTTTGTGTGTGTGTGTGTGTGTGTGTGTGTGTGTGTGTGTATTTATACAAGTGGGTGGTGACCTACAGCATACAGTTGCCCTTCCAAAGATAAATAAAGTTGTATTGATTTTAACTTTAAAATTAAATAGGTACTGAGGAGAATATGAGCGTATTTATTTAAGTGTGTCCCTGTCTTGTGCAGGTATTCCAGAGATGGTATTGGTATTCCACTGATGGGCAGCCTGGCAGAGTGTAAGTTCCTCTTCTCTCTTTTCTCTCCGTCTGATGCTCGGTTTACTTACAAGAGCAGGAGGAACAATAATTTGTAGGCAAAAAAATATGTAAATGTATTGTTATGTCACATGCCCTCTTCTTTTCCCTGTGCAGTCTGGGATATGGTGTCCCAGGTGTCCATGCTGTACATGTTACTCAGTCTGTGCATGGGCTGGACTCTGAGCCGTGGCAGGAAGCCTCAGTCCAGGCCTCTGCAGTGGGAACAGTCTCCAGCTTCTAAGGCTGTTGCTGTCGGTGGAGTGGTCACACAGGTACGCATCGATTAGAGCGTTAACAACAACTAACAGTACCTGTTTGTGGCTTTTGAAGCTAAAGCTGTGTCATTTTCAGGGAGTGTTGCTGATGTGGGAGCAGTATTCAGAATCAGAGAGCGAACATCACAGCTACCACGCCCAGAAGAGTCTGGCGGGTCTCCTGCTCATGGCACTGAGGGTGGTCCTGGCCCTGCTGCTGGCCTCTGTCCTCTACCAGATCACCTCCACTGAGAGGAGCACTCTGAAGAGAGACTTCTACCTCTGCTTCGCCAAGGTAAATACACAGTGCACGAACACACAAACTAACAAATACTTCAAATACTCACCTGCAGTTCATCACATGGTCATGTGGTCTTCTGCTTGTCCTCTGCAGGGATGCTTCCTGTGGTTCCTCTGCCATCCCGTCCTCTTCCTCATGTCCGTTATCTTCAATGAGCACCAGAGGGAAAAGGTTTGATCAGTCTATCCATCCATCCATTATCTATACAGCTAACTCACAGGGTTGTGGGGGTTGCTGGAGCATAAAGTGATGTGATTGTTTAATCAGTCTGAGGTGGAGTTTTCAGTTGACTTGACCTCAGACTTAAAAATTTCATTTTCAGCATTCCAGATTTTCAGTCTTAGGTTGACATTAAATATTTGATGTATTTTTTTAATTGGGTTAGGCTTTACAAGTTCAACATAACCATTTTAAAAGGTGACAATAAGTCCTAAAGTGGCCAAACATCCACATGCTGTCTCCAACTCTACCTTGTTTTCCTTCTTTTCAGGTGGTTACGATCGGTGTGATCCTCTGCCAGTCCATCTCCATGGTGATCCTCTACCAGCTCTTCCTGTCTCGCTCCCTCTACTGGGAGGTCTCCTCCCTCTCCTCTGTGTCTCTGCCGCTCACCATGTCCAGGACGAACCACAGGGGGCGCTACTGAGCTCATCTGCCGGCATGCTTTACCTCATCATCACGAACAGGGGAGAACATGCCACGTGGAGGCTTCACCTCCTGTAAACCTCCCACTGTGTCAGAGGAGGGAGACCCGCTGAGACTGTGCTGGTACTGTTTCCTGGGAGAACAGTAAAGGCCATTAGTAAGAAAATTACCAGGGAACTATTATAGCATGGGTCACAGAATGACCAGAGGAAGAGATTTACAGCAACACCCTACCTCTAGTAGCAAATGAGTGGAGCTTGAGTGGAGCCATCTTTACTTAGCAGGAGGAAATATATTTATTGGAGGGCCACCAGGAGAAGGGCCACAAACCTGTCAATCTTTTTTTTTTTTTTCTTTTTTTTTGGCTCTCCGTGACGTGCTGGATGCCATTAACTAACAGCCAAAGTCCAGAGCAGAACACAAACATGCTGAAGACAAGTTGTCAGCATCCAGATTTCAGAATGCCTCAGTCAGTAAGGACGATCAAGACCGAAACATTTCAAACAGACTGACTCGTAATGGAACTTGACTGACAAACAAGCAAGCCAGCATTGTTTGGACCTCAAACAAATCAGCATACTTGAGAGATTTGTTGTGTCCAAGGAAATGTGTCTGCAAGGACACAAATGCAGTCTTTGTGCTCTTAGCTTTAATAATCTCTCAAACAGTGGAACCCCAGATGTACTATTAAGAAAAATATAAAGCACAGGAGACTATTAGACCACTGCTTAGATGTAAGAATTGTGGGGGAAAGCATCCTTATCATTGAACATATCCTGGTCATTACACTAGACTCAAATCAAATTGCCAAAGAGGGATAAGATAGAGATCTGTAAGATAGAATGAGCCAAGGAAGGTTTCCTGTCTTATAGGATACATCAGCAAAGTTAAAAGCATTGGTGTACTTAAGTCTTTGCATATCCAAAGCGATGAATATGAGCCAAAAGATCAGTGTGTGCTCCCTGCACATCACAGATCGAGCTGCACTTTAAGTTATTTCTTCACTCTCAAGGTGAATCCATGAGCTGACAGCATGTGAGGCCTGAATCATATGAACTGTACGTAGCTGGAGGCGCACTGCATGACGTAACATTTTTATTATCTTTCAATTTCCGTTCACTGCACCATGACTGGAGCACGCTGCCTGGGCTTTAACGCTTGACAAACGGGAGCTTAAGTTTGTTTTAAAGCAGATCAGGAGAAACCAAAGTCTACTTAAAAAAAAAAAAATACAGCCGCGGTCCTTTATGGCGTGAAATGAATTCCATTCTGTAAATACATTCCAGTGATATTCCCACTTTCAAACTTGCACTCATCTTATTCAGCTGTGGTCAGGGGCAGCTGTGACTTCCTGTGAGCGAAGCTCATACAAAACAGCCCCTCAGTGGTGTCATATGAGAGGCAAGTGGGAACAAGCTTTTAGTTTCATTTACGACTTTTACGCATTTCATTTGGTGGAAAATGATATTCCACGTAACAAACTGACGGTTGACATGAAATGCTGACATATTTATTCACTGTGTATTTATTTTTCAAAGTGAACATTCGGAAAGCAGCACATTGTAAAAAAAAAAAAGCTCAGTTACTGTACTGTGTCATGTTTGATTTCAGTGTTTTATTGAACCACATCAATTGCTTTAGGTATCTGTGATTTAATTACATTAGGAGCCCTTTTCTGGCTCCTAAAACATAAAAAAACATTTCCTGAGACTGCAGTTACTTTGTGTTTACTTTGAACCTGACCGACAAGAAGGTACAGTTCATGTCCACACATAGAGCCAAGGCTGCCTTCTAACTGGACAAAAAAAACTTTAGCTTAAGCACACATTGAAAATTTTTCAAAAACCTTCAACCCATTCTTTACTCCAGATAAATACCAGATGTCAGTCAGTAGGATAACATAACATAATGATAATTACTGCTCACATATGTTGTTTTTCTTGTAGTATTTCTACATTTATGCCTAAACTTTAAGAAATAATCAAATGAGATATGAAATGTTTTCATCTTACATACTCTCAGGCTGGCGTTTGGAATGTTCCCAGCAAGTGCAATGAAATGAAAAATGTATATTATCAAACTCTATTATGATATTATACTTGAATATGAACCTCTGCTCATGGTTTGATAACTGCAAAATGTGCAGTCTGATCTGTTGCTTTAGCTCTTGTAATGTCTGCTGTGCATTAAAGTTGCTCCCATGTTAGGCAGTATGTACAGCACATATACTGCATGTGGTGCAGGAGAATGCATTTTATTTTGCCCCCTCAGTGACAATCTCGTTCCGGTTGCAAAATAAGAGGCCGTGTTCGTATTGTGTTCTAAATATTTACTTCTCAAATGGTTGGTTTGAGTAAATTTAATTTCAAAACAAGTGTCCAATCAGTCCTTTTCTTTCTCAAGCATTCACACTCCAGTTTCCATATGTTGAATTCATTTTCTATACAACTCAGCCTGTGGACACATGGGACCTGTGATCACTAAAGCTGTAAAAAAGTAACTAATAAAATCATTTTCAAAGCAACCTGCCTTTTATAAAACACTTTGTTGTGTATGATTAATGTCTTTCATGCTTTTATACTGTTCTCATTACAGGAACATAAACGTCATGAGGCCATGTACTAAAACTTGCTTTCCCTTAGAGGTTTGATGGACTCTAATCCAGAGCATTTTACTGTAACCTTGGCCCACATTTAAACTGACTGCTTAAATTAATCCAGTTGTTTCTCTTTTTTTTGGCTCACAACTGGCACACATGAGATATGATGCACATGGAATCTGATCATCTCAGGTCTTTTGTCATTATATGAAAGTAAAGTTTTGTTAATTACTGTGTCATGTAAGATGTGATAAGCACATTATGGAGCTGCAAAATTTTTACAATGAAAGCTAAGACATTTTGAAGTACCTACAGTCTGTTAAGTTAATGTACTGTAATCTTGTTGTATTACCATACAGTACTTGGCTGTAGTGTTAGTACTTTGTTAGGAAGTGTTAGGACTTTGTTAGGAGTTGTTAGGAACTGTTAGGACTTTGTTAGGAAGTGTTAGTGCTTTGTTAGGAATTGTTAGGACTTTGTTAGGACTTACTGTACAGTCCATTCAGGAGTCTAATCTGATCCAAATGTTTCTTGATTCTTAACTTAAATATTTACATTAATAATTGCATCATCTCTCATTATGTTTTCTATTTTGTCTTGTTCCTGTTGAGGCTACTTCCTTTTTGTGCGTGTTAAACAGCTGCCGAAATTGAAAAATGGTAAATACAAATTTTGAACGCAATCAAAACAGTTTTAAATGATTTAGTGTGAATTAAAGTTTCAGTAAATGGGATTTAACCCACTTTGAGGAAGACCTGGAAACCATTTAACTGAGGTTAATCTGCATATATCACGTGATCACACGGCACAGTGCTAAAGGAGCATGTTCATACCACGTCTGTAAACCCACACATGGGTCTTGAAACATCTACACTGTACTCTACATTGCTGTTGGTCAAACAAAAGCTGTTTTCGACCAAAAATCAACAACAAAAAAAAAGAAAAAATCAAACACCGTCACGAACAGGATTCGAACCCGTGCTTGGAAGCCCCTCTGGATTTCGAGCCCAACGCCTGAACCTCTAAAAGCGTAATGCGCCATTAAATGTGGTTTATTCTTAACGTAGACCTTTACGTATAACATTTATTTTGTTAAACTAATCGAGTAACTGTTTATGACCAGCGTAACAGGTATGGTTAAATCATTAGACTACCGTCACTGTTTGAATGACAAAAATGTATTGTGACCGTCTTATCAAAATTTCCAAAACGCATCCTGCGTCTGTCACGACAGTCGCCTTTCGAAGAAACACCACATACTTATACGACTTCACTTCAGTTATTTACATAATTTTAGGAAATTGTACTTACTTTTAGCGCTTGTTGGTAAATAAAGTTAAATGATGGATAATGTCTCAGTCACACCAATCAATACACAGATTCTGATTGGTTACGTTGCAACTTGCAGGCAACGGTTTCTAAGCATGTGATTGGCTCCTTTGCCACTTCAAACGGTACCTGTTACCAAAAAAACGATTGGCTCTTTTGACCCCCATCGTTAGGAGTTGTTAGGATTCGGTTAGGAACTGTTAGGACTTTGTTAGGAACTGTTAGGATTTTGCCAGGAACTGTTAGGAGTTGTTAGGAATTGTTAGGATTTTGTTAGGACTTATTGCACGGTCCACTCATGGGTCTTGAAAAATGCACCCTGTGGTTTTGCTGTTCGACTGTTTCGACTAAAAGTTTAAAGCCAATGAAAAATCAAAGATCGTCACGAACAGGATTCGAACCTGTGCGGGGAAACCCCATTGGATTTCGAGTCCAACGCCTTAACCTCTCGGCCACCGTGACTACGCATGTGTAAATGTATCCACAGACTATTAAAATGTGATCTTGACAGGAAGCGCTGAAAGAAAAAATATTTGGTATAGCTTAGAAGGAACGCTGTACGTTACAGATATGTTCTGCACTTTTGTACAATTACACACAGTTTCTATCACACGGTGGGTGAATGAGAAGCATCAACCACTACAGAGAGCCAATGAGACACGAGATTTAAAACGTTACTGCGATGATGCAACCGGGGGAGTCAGCTGATTTAGTTATAAACAGGAGTCTCCAAATAATTAAATTCAAGAATAAATCTATTCATAAATACAGAAGACAATGAAAACAAAACTTACTGTTAGTTAAAGCTACGAGGGTCTGCTGACAAGTCGTATGTATGAGCGCTAGCTTTTTAAACTATGTAATAAAAAATAAGTGGAACATATAGTAGGAATATAGAAAAAATCTTAAATAATAATGTTAGCAACAGTAGTAACTTTGAAGAATAAGTGACTATGTCCTTTATGCGGTACATTGAACATCATGAGTCTGAATATATTCAAACCGCACATGGCAGACAGGGGCCAAAGATCCTGCAAAGCGCAGATGAGTGTTAACAGTCTTCAACTTTCAATGAACCACTAGAACCTTCAAGCAGCTGCTGGTCTGTCTTATGTATACTGTCAGGAGGAATGATGCGTTCTCGTAAAATGGGGAAAATTAAAAATGTCTAACACAATAAATTAAATACAATAGCTATATTTTTTTATCAATTGCTCTTAAATTCAGTTCACCGTTCTCTCGTATACATCACCACTACGTGTGTATATATTGATGCTGCAATAGTTGATCGACCCTTAGGAGTCCGTCGTAAACGGAGACTGGACTCATCCATGGGTGGCTTTTTCCCCATAACCATGAATGCACCACAGTTACGTTTTACAGATATTACATTTCCATTGGTTCACAACTGCAAGCCCCGCCTTCTACGAGAAGCAAAAATACTAGTCTGTCTAACAGTGTTCAAGAAAACTTCAGCACTACAGAAGCTACAATGATTAACTGGAAGGTAAACACACTCAGATGTTTTCTTCTATTTATACGTTATGCATCTATTATTACTGTCTCGTATTTGATTTTTTTTTGTTAGTTTCTTTTTATAAACCTTAGGTTACCTCAACAGTCGCTAGCATAATGCTAACGATGCTGCAGCTGAGCATGTTTGTATGTTTCACCTTTCGTCAAGAAGTTTAACAGCATGTCTCTCTCTCCTGTTTCCTCGGCAGAGTTTGATGTTTGGGCAACAGTCAGTTATGAAATCCGCTCTGTAGTGAATCCGTTCTTTAGTGAATGTCTGTAAAAACTTAATGTTTAATTTCAATCAGAATATATTGCAATTTGTCACATTTTTTTCAGTTCTGCCAATGAAAACTGAAAATGACTAGCTAAAACTACAAGTCCAGAATGCACGTGGTTTGCAGCTGCCTCTCTCTTTCACACACCCTCCCTCTCTGTGACTAAATTAACTCCCCAGCTTCCATTTGGACAGCTGAGAAGAGGGAGGAGGGGTTGGGGGGGGCTTCTCTAAGATTCCTGACTGTTCCAGAACTTTCTTTACTCTTCTGTTATTTTCTGGTGCCAGTGTTGTCACATAATCTAAAGATCACTGCTATGAAATAGCTGTATACCTGTCTGGAGACTAACAAAAAGTCCTCCTCCACCATTAACACTGTGTATCCTCAGGCTTTGGACAATGTCCCCCTCGTCCTGTACATCCTGGCCTTGAAGACACTGCTGCTGTGTTTGGCATTCGCCGGGGTGAAGATCTACCAGAGTAAGAAGGCAGAGGAGGCCCTGAAGAAGCAGCAGGCCGAGAGGAGGAGGCTCGCGCAGCAGACCCAAAATCTCATCGACAACTTGAAAGAAGACTGAGACGGTGAGGAGAGAGGCTGCTGCACAGGTGCTACACCGAAAACTGAAAATAATCCGCTGTTTAACAGGCAGAAGTGATTCATTCAGGGGACTGATTTCAACTACTACGTCCTTCAGACCTGTCAACAGGCCTCGTATCAGTATTGCACTTCTGAATAATCACAGACATCTCATCATATTGTAGACTCTAGACTTTGTGGAAGTGAAGGAAAAAACTTCCATAAGACAGAAAGTTGCATATATTTATGTAGATTCTTTCCCTTTAAATTCTATTTATATAGAGAGTCATGTCAGCCACTTATATGGATAGCCTATGCATAATTTTGATCATAGTTCTCATTGTCAGAGAGTTAAATTAAAATGTGAAATAAATCAAATGCATTGACATATTATTGATTGGGATCCAGCTTAATATGTTTCCTTCTCTCTTTTCTCTCTTCTCTCTTTTCCAGAGAAACATGACCTGACCGGAGCAACAAGCCACACGTCTGGTTGTTTGCAACAGACGGACTTTTCGGTGCTTTGTAGTTCTCATAGCAGAACTGTTCATAGCGTCACTTTGACATATTTTGTCTAAATGTTTCACTGAAAAGGTTTTTATGAGATGATATTACAGTTGAGGGAATTGAGAGACTGTTTTGTCTTTTGACAAATATCTAATATATGTCTTTTTACACTCATATCTGCCATTCAACATTTCATCTGTGGCTCTCATCCAGGCGCACAATGAGTGAATGCAACATTTGAAGTTTCACTTTGTACACTGAAATAGCAGGAAAGTCGCACCTTGATAAATATGCTTATTTATAATAAAAGCACATGGTTTTCATTCTGCAATATTTTGTTCTGCTCAGTTCTGTAAATTGTGAACCAGCTTTGTGCCTATTTTTTTGTAAGTATAATAAATATTTTGTTCCACATGTCACAATGTTTATCCAGTACTGTTTATCCCTTGTTACTTGATATAATCATTACTCCAGTCAGTGCTTTTTTGTTGTTGAATCACAACAGCGTCACCTTAAGTCTGCTTGTATCAGTTTTAACCTGAGACACAATGAGATGTTCTATAATGTAACTTTAGTTTCTTATTTAAACAACTGAATACTGGTGCTGCACCACCTAGCGCTACATTTTTTTTTTCACTTTTTCACTTAAGTGCCACTCGAGTGGTGTTTCCAAAGTCTAATATATCAAAGTACGATGTTCATTCCTGAGACTTTCCTGCTTTGAAAAGCTGCTCTGGTTCTCCACCGTTTACATCGAAGGAGCTGCTCATGCTCGTTTTATTGCTACTTTATTGTTACATGAAATGGTTATTTAATTTTCGTTCATAGCACTTTAGATAATCTTTTAACATTCCGCCATAGAACAGAAGCAGATAAGAAATTAGATGAAATAAGATATTTCTTTTCTTACCTGTGGCTGTTTTAAAGGTGTAACAGTAGTCTGCTGTGAACACAGAGAGAGAAGTTGGACAAATTCCTCATTTTGCCACATTGGCTTTGATTAAATATTATTGAAAAACTGCATATTTGTTTAATGCCAGGGGAACTTTATACAGTAACTGACCCCTGTGCACACACACTACAAAAAAATTACCTCTCACGTATCATGAAGAGTTCATCTAAACTGGATACGAGCCATCCAGCAGCAACTATACCTGTTTGATGCAAACACAAAAAACAGAGCTTAGGATCATAAATAAAAACAGGGATACTCTCAACATACACTTTAACTTCTTTACAGAATCAGCATCATTTGTCTGACGTGTGTGCGCACACAAGGAATATGACTCCAGTTTTTGTGAAACCAGCCCCCATGAAAGTGTCATGGGGGCTGGTTGTGCGACTTTATATGCACATTTTGGGATTTATAAAAAAAAAAAACAAACAAACAAACATGATTTTAGGATCATGAATTCAAATGGAAATATGTTATTCCGTAACTCTGGCGGATTGACTATAACCGTGTCTCCTGATGGTCAACCCACCACTCCAAAAATGCCAGATAGTTTCAAATCCTTCATCTTTAACAGCTATTTTAAAGGTGCTCTGATATCAGATCTGATTTGTCAAGACAATAGAAAATGTCACACACTCATCTTCCCAATGTGTCTCCTGGAAAACACACAATGTCAGCCTCACACACCAGCAATTCTCCATCCTCTCCCCACCGGCTCAGTCTCTTCTCCCTCCTGCAGGTGACGGACTGTGACAAACTGCGTTTTTACAGATCGAACATCATGTTTCGTTGCTGTAAAGGCACAGTAGCGTTTCACTGAAATAGTATTCACACCTGTTTGATTACCTGCTCAGCCCAGATTAGTTTCACCTGTTCCCCATCAGTCTCCTCACCTGTTTCCACTTCTCCATCACCCACACTGCTGGATATGTATCAGTCCATTCTCTGTTTTTTTGTCATGCCTTCACCTCACTCTCAAGCTTTGCTAATATCCTCTCAGCATAATCATTTCTGAAATGTACCCCTTTCTTCCTCAGAGTGATTTTTTTTTCAAACTATGTCCCACGGGGGAAGACACAAGATTTAAATCTCCATCATCACATGGATCATGTGGTTTATTCTCATGTAACAACTGTTATTTCCATTAAGTTTCTGATTTAGAAAATGTACAAGGGCTGTCTGCAGTTTATTCTAATCATCAGTATGCCCTATATAATACATTATATAAATACTACTTTAAATAAAATTGAAATGATCTTAGGAGTATTATGATATTCAAGGAGTGAAAACAAAGGCAAATAACATCACTAACATAACGTGATATCATTTTTATCATCAGTTGGCTTTCTTAATGAATCATTAATCATTTAGTTTTACTTCTCAAAGGGGAGTGAAAAAGGGACCAGGACTTAGAATAGAATTATGAATACATAAAAAAAATAATCAAAAGAAATCATGTCTGTGGTTGTCATGGTGATGAGAATGAAGTGACAAGCTGCTATAAAAGCTGAGGCCACAGTTCCACCTTCATTCTGACAGGACCTGAACTTTTTACAAGTGGAGCTCTCCAACTCTGACACCAAGTGCTAAACTATTAAACAGTCAAACCCAGAGTTAACAAAGCAGCTGTGAACAGTGGAAATGTTAAACCGTGAGAAATACCTGCTGACCTTAGGTATCGTCCGTGTGCTGGATGAGCGCTACGGTAAAACTTAGATGATACATTTAAGCTCCATTCTTTACCTTCATTTATCCTTTAATGTACCAGTCTGTGTCATAATATTCTATATATGATATAGTTGTTAAAACAGAAGAAACGTGTCCAGACTATCAGAAAAATTTGAATGACTGAGAGACTTTACAGATGGAATATTAAAGAATCATCTTCCAGGACCAAGTCTTATTCTGCTGTAAAGTGTCACACGCCTTGATTTTCTACATGTGCAAGTGACAGGTGGAAAATTATACATCTTAATGTTGCGATTGCAAACATTAATTACATGAATAATCTTAAATGCAGATAAGATTTTTCACAGGAAGTTCTGCTGTGAAGTGAACTGTGTTTGGACGTTGTAAATGTCCTGCTGTTTTGACATTTGAATCCACGTCTTAATTAACCCCATCACGTCAGGACTCATGTTTTTTTTGTCTCTCTCCGTTCAGCCGCTCTGCCCCGGCCTGGCCCGTGCCTTCAGATGCTCGTCACAAACTTGAGGAACCGTCCTCTGGAGAGCGCCGGCGTCAGGTCACTGTGCGGGTCCGTCCTCAGCCTGTACCACAGCCTCGTCACAGGCTCCAAGGACTTCCCTTCGATCGCAGCCAAAGGGTTCTCCCGCACAGCCAAGACAGCCTCGCCTTTTCCTCACGCAGAGCAGAGCTGCAGGGAGAACACCAAACCGTCTCCTCTGATGAACGCTCCTGCAGGTGTGATGGTGCCTGCTGCTGCTGTCTCCCCTCCAAATATACTCACTCCAGTTCTTCCTGAGAGGACGGAGCTGGAGGCCCTGAAAGCCGACCCCAGGAACTCCATCCTGAAGGTCGCAGGCCGGTCTGACATTAGAGTCATCTCCACCGTGTACTCCTCTGAGGGCAGCGAGCTGACCGACCGCTGGAGGGTGACGGACTACGGCGCCGACGGACACGTCCTCATGTCGGTCCTCTGTCGGTTCACCGGAAAGTCGGCGCGTTTCGCAAAGACTCCCAGACAGCAGAAGAGGAAACGCGCCGAGGAGGAGAGCAGCAGCAGCCAGCGTCCACCGGAGAAACACTTGAGGCTGTGATCATGTTGATGATGAAGTTACGGCCAAAAGGCAGGATTAGTTTGACTTCTGAGAGCTGGTCTTTGTGCCTGGTATGACTGGCAACCAGCCCTGGTAGCGTCTTGCACCAGGGCCATGAAGAAATGTCGCCCCATATGAAGAATATAAAGAATATGGCTGGCCGAACAGTTTTTATTGTACATTTGTAGATAGTTTGTTTCGTGGTGCTCATGGCGCGCAGGTCAGTGTTTTCGGTGCATCTTGCACCTTTATTTCTTGGAGCTGGCCTGTGTGTCTGACACACTCTGAAGGAGATCTGAAGAACTTTATTTGATAAATCTCACTCAACACGTGCATCACGGGCTTCAGATTTCAGTTGAAGCTACGAATGAAAAGACCCATCAGAGCCACAGGAACAGTGTCAGAGCTGGTACTATGAACCCTCCCAATAAAAAAATCATTAATGTAAATTTATTTGATCTTATTATCAGAATTCTCAGTGTCGCAGTCATGAGAAACATCCTGGTCGCTGAAGTTTTTTTATTCACTATCTCCTCTTTTGTCATTTGTCTTTTAGAAAGAAGAGAGAATAGGAAAGTGAAAAGCAAACACCTGGTTCCAAACTCTTTATGCAGGCCTCACAGTACTCCCAGAGCAGGAATTACTTCTCAAAGGTCTGCCAAATACAAAGAAACTCTGCCCTTTAAAGCACAGCAAAAACACTGTTTCGTCCTTTTCATTATCTAAACCTCAACCAAATGTATTTTTGCTTTTTGTCTCCAATAAATCTGTATTCATTTCTACCGTTCTAAAATAATGCTTGCACCTGCGATCCAACTGTGTTTAATGGCAAACAGTGTAAAATGTTTTAAACATCAAAGATAAATGTGCCTTTTTCTGGATTTTTACAATTACATATGTAGTAATGTAATATAATTATAATGTCATTATATATATACATCATTTTACAATCAAACTATGTGAGAACTTCTGAACAACAGGAAGCTTTAATTCACCATTTGTTTATTGTCTGCACACAGTGACATTACAGTATATTACCATTATATCATACATGTATAAGACTTAGATCCACAACATATCAAAAGTAAAGGATGAAAAAAAAGAGTTAAGAAAATAAGATCACTAAGTATCAATAAATCAGCATGGGAAACCAAATCATTTCTCCCACAGAGAAATATTTTTCACTGTCACCATGACAACAGTTACAGTACAAAGATCCATAGATTAGACAGGGCTGTAATTGATAAGCAGAGTTGAGCAAAAACAATGTTACACAAACGGATATTATACTTGATGAAATTACTGTAAAAATGAAAGGTAATATAAAAAAGAATGGCTGACATCTTTTCAGATCATACAGCGGAAAAAGAATTTGGTTGTGCAGTATTTTTATACACCTGAAACAAATGCTGATCCTTTAAGTCCAAGGATGTTCACAACTGGATTAAATCTGTTACTTAGATTTTTTTTTTTTGGTTGACTGATGATAAAGAAATTCTGAATATAGATAACCTTTAAATAAAAACAGACCATAAATTTTACAGTGATGAAGAGTTTTCTCATGAGATGTAAATCATAATGTCCTGAAGAAGGATTTAGAAGAAAATTTAAGACAGTTTTGATTTTTTTTAAATTCAAGGATGAAATTAACATTCTGTCTTAAATCCTCATTTAAATCTAACATTTTATTTCAAAATTCAAATTTTATTCTCTGAGATCTTCTATCGAAGACAAACTATATAACTCTCATTTTAAAAGCTTTAATCATCTTCAGTAGGTGTGTATTTCATATTTATGAGGTTCTATCTCTCGAGCCTGCAATCATCTATTACAGCTGAGATGAGTTCAGCAGCTTTGTTGAACGCAGCTCAGGTGGTTTTAATCTATGGCAGAACGGGCACACCGGCACTTTGATGGCTAATCACTTGATCACTTGGGGGAAACAAATAAGGCACGAGCATGCACACACACACACACACACACACACACACATATAAATATATTGTTGTTGTCAAATAAAAAAAATAAAGTATCTCTATGAGCTAAGAGCCATGGAGTTTTCACCTGACAACAATAATACACACGCACACACACACACCTCAACTGACAGAAGCCCTAGTTTTATAACTATATATTTAAATCCCAACAATTAGACTTATTCTGTCTCTTCAAATGTGCTGGGTACAGTTGAGTTAGCATTTATACACCAACACATGCACACACGCCCACATACACTAATTGCATGTCAATCACCATGGCGTTGGCATGACTGGGAGTTACAACAGGTAAACATAAGATCTTTTTTGCTTCAGTCGCACTAATTCTGATCTTTTGGTGCATTTCAGTCACATCATATTAAGATTCATAGAAACATGACAACATTAATATTTACCTACAACTATTTTGGCCATTGACGAAATAAAAGTCAACTGATTCGATAGCACAGTTTGGCAAAGAGTCGTTACATTGAAGTGTTTTAACTACAGGAAGGAGACACAATCGACCAGGGTCACAAAGGTCAAACAGTTAACTTGGTTTTGCTGCTGTGACTTCCAGCCAAAGTCCTACATTACATATCAAACCATGAACAGCTATATGTAAAAGGTACAGTGTGCTGCTTTACTAAAATGATTTGCAGACTGCAGAAATACAATTTGGCCTGAGGGTACAATAGAATACATGAAAGGAAATGAATTAAGAAGAAAGGAAAAGAAGAGTCCAGCATGTTGGGAAACGTAGTGGGAAAGAGCAAACCTCTGTGTGCTGATTCTATTTATATATCTCTTCTCTTTCAGCCCAGTTCCAATGTTCAGGATGCAGTTAGTGTGGACAGATGATGTAGCTATATTGAGCCTACTAGAAACTATAACAGTGATTCAAAACCTTGTTCCAGCCGTGGCCAGAAAACTGTCCAGTGAATCGCTACTGCAACCTTAAGCCAGGTTCCCGAACCGTGACACTCTTCAAGAGCGGCCTATCAAAGATTTGACATCCATTTGTGTTCTCAACAGTATATGCACTCAAAATGCAGAGGTGGGGAAAGGACATTGTTTTGAAAGTCCCAGGTCTTTGGTTTGGGCCAAGTCAGGACCAACACAAACATCGTTGTTCGTGTTGTCAGCTGAACTGAAATCACCAACATCTTTCTTTCCTTTTAAAGAAATATAACTGGCTGCTATCTGCCTGATTAAATGTCGACAGGTCAATGAAGAGTTGATTGCCTGGTACTATTTCATAATATAATGCTTGTCATTGGGTTTAAAGCTAATAACGGGTTGTTCAAAGCCAAAAGACTGAAGCCCAGCTGTTGATTATTTCAGATGCAGAGTACAGAATTGAGAGTCTGGCCACCCCCCACCACCCACATTCATTCTCGCCACAGTCCTGCTAGCCCATGCCTGTAGTGAAATCTCTCTGAATTACGTTATACTACAGAGAATACTTGATTCTGACTGCCCAGAAGGTGTTATTTTGATAACTGCATAGCTCTGAAGTCCTCTGAGTCCTCACTGCTGTTCTATAGTAATACTCAATGAATGAAGTAACAATACTTCATGCACTCTGGGATAATACCTGCGCAGCTTGTTGTGAATATTCCGTCACTAAACAGACCAGAGGACCCTGCGCCATAAAGACAAGGCAGATATCCAAAAAACATCATACAACTTGGTCAAACTCCAAAATATGAGTCAACTAAAGATATAAATAGAACTAAAGTCACAACAGAGAAATTCTTAAAAGAGAAATTCTACATGTGTACATGCTACATGTGGTAGGCATCAAAATAAAAATAAAGAAAAAGGTAAAGGATTGCACAAGTTGTAGAGGGAAAACATACGGTGGCCGGAATACTATTCACCTACTGTATTTGTATTTCATACCATGCAAACACCTCAGGCCGGTTCTGGTAATCAAGAAAAGAAAAAAACTATATACAAAAATAAAAAAAGATAATAAAAATAAATAAACTTAGAAAAACTTTAACAAATAAAAGGAGCATAAAGAAAACCTTGGCTAGGTAACTGGCGGCAAGCTTTAAGCACGGCTGCACTTCACCAGTGAACTCGATTAAAACATTCAAATAATATCTCAAATTCTTCTCACAAAAGAAATATTAACAATACAGACTGTTTTGACAAAGGGGAGTTCTGGGCTTTTGTCAGCATAGTAAGGTCTGAGTTCACTTTCACTGAGTTTACCTTTCCTACAGCTCTTTGGATGCTGTGATTTCATGTTTGGCCATGTCCAGCAGATAATAAGAATGGGCTTATGTAACAGTTTTTTTTGTTACCTAAAGACAAATATATCCAATTAATTATCTGAGAACGGATTTGCATGTTGGTTTGACATGCGCTTAGTATGCTGACACAACTTTAAAGAGACGGGTGACAAAACCAGGACTACTGATCTTCTGTACCGGAAAGAAAGAGTGAATATTAAAACCGCAGAGACTCGAGCGTTTTTGGCCAAAAGGATCCAGAGTGACCCTGAATGTGAATCCACATGGCTACAGATGGTGGCCAGAATGAATGACAACAAACTGCCTACTACAACTACCCAACACAAATATAACACTAACACTAGAGTTCTCACTCAAACGCGCGACAACCAGTACTAAAGCCGCACTGGAAAACGATGGACACGTGGCATCTGAGGGGAACTATTTCAAAATGCTTTTGACTCCAATGCCCACAAAGCCGCAGGGTATGAAGCTGATAACAAGTACACTGAATATGGCAAATGATGTTTTATACAAAAAAAGAAGCTTAAGATCTGCTGTTGAGTTGAATCTTTCTCTTTACACAACAGAGTTAGGTTTTTCAATTCATCACTTCCATGGCAGTAAGCTTCAGACGAGCAGGCGTAATCTAACGAAGTAATTAATCGTGATTAGAGACACATCAAATTCATGTCACTAAACCCCCAAAGTGTATACGCAGTTAGAAGTCATGTCATACACAATACACACAATAACACTTTCATTCACCAGTTGAAGAGAAGCCCAGTCTTTCCACTCTGCTGTTTTGCTGTCAGTGAACCTCAGTATTTCCAACAATACAGGAAAACACCGGAAGACTTTCAGTGTGAAGATTTTGAGAGATATGTTTAAAAAAAAAAGGAAAGTGGAATGACTGGAATTGATCAGTGAATGAAAACTATATAACATGACTGTGTCTGAGGGGAAGCACAGGAAGTGTTGGCATCAAATGGGAACTTCAAAATAAAGACCTGGTTCTGTCTGAGGTAAATCGAGGCCCTGGGTATTGTTTAAGAACTGACAGTGATGACAAGCCGAACTGTTTGTGCATCTGCTTGTACGCTCTGTTTTTGTGCTACTGAAGACCGTACCATTAAAAACGAATGAGCTACTCTGGTGAGCTACAATGAGAAATGTGCCAAAACCACAGTTACTATAACTACAACAAAAATGTCATAATGCTGCGACAGGGGAAAAGTGAGGAAATCCTCAAGAAAATATTCAAATCAAATATGATAAAAAGATAAACTATTATCTAATATAATACAGAATATTACAAAGCAGTGAGTCCTCAGTCTACAGCACTCGTTTCATCTACATGCCAAACTCTGTTTGGGGTCGAGCACTTAAAGATCTGCCGCTAGAATCACACGGCCGTATTCTACTGGTTACTTTGATTACAGCATTTCAGAGATTGTCCACAACATCGGATACCAAGTTCACCCTTTGGAAGTTAACCTGAGACATTCATGAAGACACAAACTCCGTTCCCTTCATCACTCCTCTGTTTAGCTGGGGTGTTAATCCTAGAGGGGAAATTTGGGAACTACACTGAGTTATTCATCAAACATTAGCATCCTATTCTCTTTGTCTTTATGTGAAAGTTCTAGAGGCCAGTTTTTTGTTGCTTTTTTTTTGGCAAGACACACAAAACAGCAGAGGCAGACATACAGAGAGAGACTGGAGATGCGATTGATATCCCCACTCAGATAAAAGATGATAGCACAGCCTGAGCTCAGGCAGGGTCTGAGACACACTTAAATGCAGATATAAACACATGCAGTCAGGACTGGAAGTTAAGAAGGGTCGGTTGGGCGTACTGGAAGAGTCAGAAATGTACATTGTGACAGTACATCAGAGGTCACCTCCAACACAGCTGTACACTGTGAGACCAACCCTGCATTAACACTGGGAGCAACATATTCAGTAAATATTTCACTTGAGCCCTGAAAGACGCACTCTCGTGATGTTACAGCATTTAATTGTGCAGCGGCCTGATAATCAAACCGAACTGCTGTTTCTTTCACTTCAGCGCTCAGTCGGACGTTGTGCTCATGCTAACTGATTCCTTCAGGGAAGCAGTCTGCATCGTCTGCTGTAGACATGAGAGCGAAGCAAATGTACCATGATTACGTCTTAATGATGTCATCATTGCTGTTAAGCTACATTCTAGGAAATGTAGGATCCAGTGTTTGTGGTTTACCAGTGGAAACACAGGTCAGGATATTTACCTCCTACTGCTTTACATGTTAAGTGTTGCTGACCATTGTTCTCTTCCGAGTCAGTAACAATCAGTGGAGGGCAACTGTAAGTTAACCAATCTCCAGAGCTGTGTAAAGTTAATGCACACTGGAAGGGATATACCGAATCTTGTGGCACAATGAAATGCTGCAACTAAATCTTGGAGTGGACCTTTCACGTCATATAATCGAGATTTGTTGACTTAAAGGATAAAAGCAGCAAAAATACTATATTTCCTGGACAGACTTTGCCACTGCCTACAGTTACAGGCGTTAAACGTGCCTTTGCGTTGCCTTGTCTGCGCAGTCACACAGTGTGAATGTCTGGTACGTCAGCTAACTAGCAACTGGTGAATTTTGTGCTACCAGTTGTGTATTAAGGGTTATTTGGCTGCAATCAAATCTATGTACCATTTCTATACCCATCCTTTCTTGTCTGGAGCCACTTGGAAAGAGAATTGCAGGGCAGAAGCTAGGAACGATGCTAATAGGCCAATAAAGACTGCTGGAGTACAAAATGAAATGCTATTGGTCCACAGGATCTTTTTTTGAGCATAGCGTTATAACGAAAAAACAGATTGACTGACTAATCTAAGTGCTGTTGGCAGAGAAGTACATCAAAGAAGCTCCTGATTGGTCAGGAGCAGGGATGAGCTAAAGACTAAATGCTGTGGGGGGCCTCAGTGGTGTTTCTGACTGGAAGAGAGACTGCACGATGGATTTAGGTAAAGACCAGATGCTGCTGGTCCAGCAGGGTTCTGGTGAAGTTGTTGATTGGTCCAATGGCGCTGAGTGACATGGCATTGTCCCGCCCCCAGAGCAGGTTAGGACCGAACACCACAGCTAGGTTACTGTTGGTCATCTTATTCACTTCACTGTTGGCTGATACCTAAACACACAAACGCAAAAAAACACAGGATAGTGTTGGCAACATGCTGATATGAAGATCCTGGAAGACAGTTTGTGTAGTGTCATCTGTACCTGTGCCAGGAATGTAATGAGGTATCGCAGTGATGCGTAGTTTTCCTCTGGCAGCGACTCTACGAGCGTCTTCAGAACTGTCACCTGGCTGTCACTGGACACAGCTGGAACACAGCAAACACAAACACCATCATTCAGAGTTACAGCTGTATAATCATTAAATGTCAGTAATCACATTCCAGTTTATCAGTGTATTCAAGTGATATGTGTGAACAAGGGACACCAGTCTGTTGAGCTACTCTGATAAATGGCCAGAGGGGACCCACCTTGCTGTGTTGGTCTGATTTGGGTTCAGGTTTTGATTTCTTTAACACAGCAGAGTTCTAGGGATTTTAATAATAATAATAATGATAACAATAATAACAAAAAAATAGTACTGATTCTTTGAACATACAGGTGAAGTTGACGATGTCGTTGTAGAGCTGGTAGGTCAGCAGAGGCTCAGGTAGTTCCCTCAGGAAAGTCTTCAGGATCACAGCAGCCAAGTGGACGTCTTCCATCTCTCTGAAATTCACTGTCTCGCCTACAAAATACACACACACGCGCAGTGAGAAAAGGCTGTGCTCGAAATGCCACAATACCCAGTTTATTGGCTCATATCAAACAAGTAGGAAGTCCTGACCACCGAATCCACCACAGGTATGATAAAGGCTGTAAAGACCTCCTTTGGATCTACACTGCATTCTGCACTCACTACCTTTAAATGAACACAACTGGCGTGCTGTGTGATTTGGCTTTTTAATTTCTTGAGGTAACTTTCATTCTTCGCAAATAACTGTTATACCAGGTCATTTTTAAACTTGTGAGTTTTGAATCTAATTTATTAATATGAATTGAACCACATCTTTAATTTCTAAAATCTCAATTTTGAATATGCAGAACTGTGTAATATTCTAACTAACCAAAGGAGTCTCCACTGTTACTCACTTATTGTATTAGCACATGTTTTGAACAGTATATATTGTTTTACACATATAAGTATTTGCCACAATATAAGGTGCTCACTAGCAGCAGACAGCAACCTAATAACAGGACACATTTTCACTTCCTGTGTGAACAAAACAGCACAAGTGGAGCACTTCTTTGTTGCTGAAATGTAGAAAGTTCAACTGACTGGTTTAAACGGGCTGTTGATCCTACCTGAGTTGTATCTGAGCTGGACCTCTTTCACCAGAGTCACATTGGCAGACCGTCTGAAGATCCCTTCAATCTCCAAACCTGTTATACACACATAGTAAAAAAAAATACAATGACAGTTCTTATGAAGTGAACAATTTATTGAGTGAACTGTAGTTAAAATTCATCAGTGCATTATGTTTGTGTTTCAAGTTTACCTTGCTCTGAAAGGAAACTGATGGTGTCTCTCATCACCACAGGAACAAGATCACCATCTGCACTCCTCTGTCTGAGCCTGACACACACACACACACACACACACACACACACACACACACACACACACACACACACACACAACATTGATGATAAAAACCTCCAAAGGTTTTCAATAAAACCGTGTTACTGTAAACTGACTTTAAACCTCTTCATATCTAACAGACACACAGAAGAGATTTTGGTAACTTACAGTTCGAGTGGCACCCCAAACACCTGGTTGGGGAGGGGAGGACTGCGAGGTGGAGACATGGGAGGCTGGGCTGTCGGCTTCATTGATGCTCTCAACTTGTTGTCGTACCTGACACACACACACAAAACACTGGATCACAAGCTGCTGAGGGTTTTAAAACAGAACTATAAAATTTTCTGAAGGAGAGGAAATGTGTTTAGATGATATCTGGGTGGAAATGTATTGTTACAGAGGAGAAAATAGCAACAATAAATATAACCAAGAATTTCACCACCAGATATAATATGGAACAGCAGAATGTAGAGGGAAATATTAAAATATTCCTCGTTTACAATCGTAATTGTAATCGTATCTGTAACTAATTCTGGAGTCCAGCATCAGCTCTTACTCTTTGACGCGGGCAGGAATGACCAGCTGCTCACACTTCACCACATCCTCCAGCTCACTGAGATAGCTCACGTAGTTGATCTTCCTGCCAAACTTAAAACTACAAAAAGAGAGAGAAACTAAATCAGTTTCAAATGAAGAAGAATGATTTCTCAACAATCCTACATGCAAATATGTATCGTGCATCAGTAAAGCTCAAACCCCAAAATGACATTAGGCTGAAAGGATTTGTATATTTGCCAGTATGGTTGCAGTTTTCTGCAGCTGCCACTAGATGTCACTATGATACTGATCCTCATTTCATGACTTGCGTAAGATGCTCTAAAATGACATAAATGTTTCCAATTGAAAGTAAAGGCATGAGGCATCCTTGGGTTGATTGCACATTTTTCTTCTAAACTACAGGATTTTAAATATTATGCTCACACCACTGGACTCTATCTGGCAAACAGTGACCCAATGAACTGAGAGTTACCGTGCTATTTTCAGATATTGTTGGTTTAGGTTTCTTATCAGTGTAACTGTGCTGACAGTGGAAACATGCCAGTTCTGGCAGGATTTTCCCACAGTAGAAGTAAAAGCAAGACTAATCTAATTATGTGGTCATACTGTACTCTGCCTTTCTCACTATGATTGGTAATGTGATCATGATGACTTTTCCATATCAGGAAATTTGTCGTGACCCAATACCAAGTAATACCAGGGCCAGAATTACCAATTACTGATGACCAGTATGGTCTTATTGAAAGCAGGTTACGTATCGTTACGAGTTGGATGCATCAACAAGAGGTTTTGAATGCATTTTTATTACAATTGTAATTCTACTGATCCTGTCAACAATAGTGGCCTCAAAACAAGTCTTAGTATTGAAACTGATTTTGTGAGAAAAAGCATTACTACCTGTACAGAGTTCATCTTTAAGAAATAAAACTGCTTGTAAGTTAAAGTTACATTAGTTTTAAATCAATGCCATTTAAGAATATGCGGTGATTAGGCACAACAGCGTTTGTGCTGTAATGTTACAAATACAAGTTTCATAAAAAATATTTGTTGGCTCTTTTTATTGTCTGAAGTGTAAAAGAAAATCTGATGTTTAAAATGTAGAGATTTCCCATATAAACATTAAATTATGGCTAGATGAGAGGCTGAAACGTTCAATAGTTTATGAGAAAAAAAGAACCTGATGATTGGTTTGAAGAGGATCAGCAGAGTCTTGATGAACATGGTGGGATGAACAATATACAGAGCCTTGATGTTCTTCTTATACCTGAAAACACATACAGATGATATCGTGAAAAACTTGTACAGCATAGATGATACGATAAAGAGCAGCACATGTGGCTCGTGATCTCCATTTCTCCATCTGGAGGAGCCTCCTTTCACTGCAGCATGAATCAACAACTCATCCATATAAGGACACGTGACTGTGGATATGATGTCCAGTGTTTTTCTGCGCACAGAGAAATGTGTTCACTCCCCTCTGACAGATGCTCAATCAGTCGCTCTTAAGGCCTATTTTAATTGTGCAACATTAAAGTGCAAGGCGGCATGTCTGAGCAGGAATACAAATCAGAGCTATTTAAACACAAACCAGTCGTGTCACTCGTCAGAAACAGCTGAGCCAATCAGAGCGAGGTGTGACGACAACAGCTCAGTAAAGAAATAAAATCTTATTGTTGTCTGGACAAAGCGAAGCAGCGCCATTTGAAGAGCACAGGAGCACAAACGTGCAGCCAGAGGTGGATGGTGCGTGCGTTTTTAGTAGTTAAGACGAGGATGATAACTAATTAAAAACTGTTTGGTGGGGCAATTTATATGACTGCATCAATCTGCTATTTCAGTCATGATTCTACAGTTATTTATGTTGTAAATAGTTACATCATATCGTAAAGTTTACATAAATAGCTGAATTTTTACCAAGTTCAATACCAAGTTCTAATCAACCTGTGCGAACCTGAGGTGTGTGGTCAATCTGTAGCAGTGTGGTGTCATTTGTATGTGTTTTAATGAAAGTTCACACACAGTGCATAATGGCACCACAATGCAGAGGCCGCAGAATTATTAATTTGTGCGCTGCTGCATTCAGGTGGTGGCAGAGATTAAAATCAACTGAAGAATCACCGCTTTATCAGCCTTCCTGCTTCAAAAAACATCAAACATTCAGTTTTGATGCCAAATTAATTTCATCTACTGACTGAGGAGTCTTTAATAAAGTAATTTTTAACAACTATATTCAGCATTACTGCTGCACAATCACTCCGAGTACTGTAATTGCTCTTGTTGGGTGGCAGCACAGTGATGATACTCCACACACAGACTTCATTCAGAGAAATTCAATCTCAGTACAGCATCTAAGACCCAATTTGCATCTGAATGAACCTCCCACCTATTTGTTCTTCTCCTCCCACCAGCACTCTGCACAGCAAAATACTACATGGAATGATAAAGCTGCTTTGCACAAGTCGTTGAATTGGGAACATAATATTTACTTGACACACATCTAAGTGAAGAATTTAGGCAGGACTAAGGCTGCAATCAGTTCTGATACGATGGTCAGTGAGGCCTCCAGCTGTGCATATTCTGAATGATGTTACTGAACTTACTTTCTGTCAAACTCCCTGTATGCATCTCGTAGCCATCCAAGAGATGGTTTGTTTTCACTGGTCAGCCCATGATGGAAATAGATCAGTGTATAGTCACTTTCAACATACTGATCCAGCGTTCCTTTAAGATACCTGCAAAAAAATAAAACACGTTCATTGTTGTTTTCACCAGTAGTCTTAGTGTTTAGGCATGTTAACGGAGAGCAAAAAACAGTTCCTTATGAAGACGTCAACTAAACATCTCCTGCTTCATGCTGGATCAACCAAGGACCTTTTCTGCTTATTACCTCCCTTTCCATATTCAAAGTTCCTGCTACTCTCAATAGTCAGACATCCAATAATGCAGGAATGCTTTTGCAGAAAAGCAGAATTGCAGGGAAGAGGGAAGTGGTCCGTGTGTTTTTTTTAACCCTAATTCATAAGATACAGGTTTAATTAAATCCACATGGTTCTGTAAGGAACATACTGGAATGTAAATATTAAATAGTTGGATGAAGAACCAGTCATGGGAGTGTTCCTTTATTCTTCAAAGAGATGAAGGAGTTGCAGTCACAGCAAATCCTGTTTCTTAAATCAGTAGTACTTACATCAGCAGCTTGTGATGGTCCAGTTGGTGCTGTGGAGGCATCCTGCAGGCATTAAACACTATCACCTTCCTGCCAAAGTTATCATCACCTACAGATACACAGACAGACAGATAGAAAGACAACATTTCTTTTATTTCTTTTATTAAAATAGATTACTTTCATTGTACAAAACAGTCCCTTCTCTTAAAAAAAACTTGACAAGCAGTCCATATTCTGCAAACCAACCAGAATTTCAGTTTCAGAGACACACAGGTTTACGATTGGAGGACTGACCTGCCACTTCAATGATCTGATGCCTGGCAATGTCATAGAAGGGATGGTCCCATGGCAGGTGAGGAGAGCCAGCGTCAAAGCGCTGGGAGAGGTCTGTCTCTGGAACATACACACATAAATATGTCAGCAAAAAAACAGTCTAGTCAGTCTAGTAGCATCACAGAAACATCATCTTTGAGGGAGAATTTCTGGTCCGCAGCTCTCTCACTACTTTCCTCTGTGAGTGACTGCATCCTTTATATTTTTTCTTTGTCCACATCAGTGGTAATAAAGTAAGCAGGACTTGCTTGGTCCTTCATATGCCAGTGTATTGTTGCATATTTGAAACGTTTTAGACGTCGGAAGTGAGAACGTTTTGGAAAGTGAGACTTTTGTGTGAGAGTGTAGCCCTTCTTACCTGACTTGCTGAGCGTAGACTCATCAGCGGGCCACTGTTGGTCCTCTATTGTGGCCAGCTTCAGCTGCCCTAACTGTGCCGTCGCAGGGTCTTCACCCAAATCTACCAGCAGCTCTGAAGACATCACACACACTCGCACCCACTCACACACACTGCACTATGACGTCTCGGATACGAACTGCCACACGCAGAAAGCTGCAGCTTTCACAGAGTAGCAGCCAGAGACCTGCAAGAGACAGAGACACCTCAGGTCAGCTGGGTGTGAAAACAATTCAAAGGAAGTACTGCTGAAATCTAAATCCCATGAACTGAAGTCACAGGTGAGGAAATGCTGAACTGGACAACAACAACTTAGCAAGTGCAAGCAAAATCAATGAAATGAGCACACAGGAAGGACGTCCTTGTATGTTAAAAGTCATATTATCATCAAGGGATTTTAACATAATATTATCATGATGTAGACTGAGGTAATATTTTCTAATATCTGGCAGCCGTGTTGATTTGAACCCCTTGGTTCAGTTTCAGTTCAGGTCAAAGGACTGAACATCAGTACATACACCAGTAGATGGATGCATCACAGGTCAAATGCAGACTTCCGTGCCTGAAACAGGAAGTGAACACATCAGCATTCTCACTGCCTGACATTCTGTGCTGATTCAGACTCTTCAGATCAACAGTACCATCAGTCTGCAGCTGGTCCAACCTATTACGTCTAGTTCAGCATAAAACTAGCTTCAGAATTACTGTTCGGGACTAATACAGCAGCTAAGCGCCCTGTTATTTACCACAGTTACCAGATGATGTTTCAGTGGCTTTCGCTGCCATTTAATAAGCTTTCTATGAGGTAGTCACATCCGGTGAATAACATCTGAGCCGCTGACTGTGCTTTCAGTTTACAGTGACAAACTTCACTGCTAAAGGTCACTCATTCATTTACTGATGATGGTGATTCATTCATTTGTACATGTACCGAACACCTCCATTATCATTGTGTTGCACATCATGTAATAATGTACAGGAATCCTAAATGTCTGTTGTTCATTTATGCGCATCTTACCAGTTATTGAAAAGGCATCACTGTTTAGCCACTACTAGAAAGAGTAAAGAACAGTACTAGAATGGCGCAGCAGAAAAGAATGAGAACTGAATTACAGCTCCTCCGTCTCCTTGTGGACACTTCACACAAAAATGGAAGCTACTGAATCGTATATGCTTGTTCACATAAAACTGAAGAGAGAGTGAGAGAGCGGGAAAGAGTGAGACACCCGAAAACAACCTGAAGGTCAAAGCATCATTAGCTTAATGATGACAAAGGGGAAAAAAACAGCACAGATGACAGAGTGAGGGTGGGGTTATCCTCAAACACAGGTCATTTGTGCACATTTTTCCAAACTAGTCAAAAACAAAACATATGTCACTGTATTAAGTGAGAAGATGGCCATCATAGACATATGACAGACAACAGAGCACATTTTCAGACCGTCTTTCCTGGAAGACATTGTTCCACCCAGCTGTGCACATGAAAAGTGACAGAAGCAGTCGTGTGTGTCACAAGTGAAAGAAGAACGCCCAGAGCGAAGCTTAAATACTGGCTCCCTCCCACCTCCACAGAGCTGGCAGATCAGGGCGTTGGGTGGGTGTGAATGTCTGATAGCCAGTTTCAGATGGTGGTCAGACACAGCGCACTCCTCCCCCATCTAGCTTCTGCTCCGTAGGGGGTTTCTGAAGCTATTCGACCATCCAACAAGCACTTCTAATGAAGCATGCTGTAATCTTAAAGCGAACACATAGCACAACTACTGTGTCCTAGGATCAACTATCAACTGTCCATCTTTTCAGCTTTAGACGACAGTAAGCATGTAACATGATGTCATTAAAGTCACAGTGTGAAGAATTTGAAATGTCACACTTGAATGTCATACCACTGGTAGCATCACCCTTGTGATATTCAGGACTGATAGGTACACACACACTGTTAGATTATTCTACACTGAGCTTATCAACACTATTGTGTTTACGCAGTATGAAGACTGTGTTAAACTTTATACTGCACGAGCCCTGGACATAGAGCCATCCTTCCGCCCTTGAACAAAGCATGTTGTGTTAAATGGGGAAGCACTGAAATTGACTGAATTGACTGACAGTTCCTTAATGAGCGGTGCCGACATATCATCAAAGATACCGGAGATGAATTCAGGTGCAGCAGCATTTGAGAAAGCACAAATCTATCAGTTTTTACACATCTGACAGGTGATATTAGGAAGGAGGGAAATACACAGAAACGTCTACTTTAAACCATCATTTAAAGTAGAAGAGGGCAACTTTAAAACTTTAAAACAATCACTAAGTCATGTACAGGATCGGCTCCACCCCATGATAGCCTACTCTGAGAGGATGTAACCTTAGATAAACAACAACCGAATGACCAAGCAACAAGAAAACAACATTTTATATGAAAGATAAGTAAACAGAAGAAGAGCAATGAAGAAAAACAAGCTAAAAAAAAAAGAATTAGACCAAGCGATGCTGTACGAAGGGGCTTTGGAGGCAAGCTGGTGCCCACCAAAGTAGAAAAAGCAGAGAGCTGCAACACATACTCAGATTTTCAAAATAAGAGCTCTTTCACTGGAATTTTAATGACATGATCTTGTTGCAACCTCTTCTTCCGCAGCGGTTTAATGGCACATGAAAAGTCAGACCACCAGCTGTTTATCTCGACACACTGGCTCGTAATAACCACATAACAGTGGACGGAGACACGCCTTCATTCATGTTGTCTTTTGCAGATCTGCTCAAATTCCACTTCAAATTTGGATACACCCTAGATACTGACAGACAACATTAGCAAGAGATGGTCTTCAATGCCACCAAAATTCCAGTTAGATATTTCCTGTGCAATAATATAATGCTATCACATGACTGCATTTTACATTACATCCTCCCTGCAGCAGCTCCAACAACATAGTGTAGAGCTCACAGAGCCTGTAGCACAGTGACATAATGCAACTGTTTAAAATCAATGACTGCATGTCTCTTCCTCTTCTCACATATTAACTCTCTCTCCCCATTTTTTATACTCACGCTTCCTCTTTCATCTCCCAACCCCCACTTCTCTACCCAGCTTTCTCCCTCACTCCCTCTCTCTCTCTCACACACTCTGTTCTCTCTCTCCTATGTGATGTTATGCTGGCTGACAGCATGTTGCTTTAAATAAATATCGCTACTACCCAACAGACACGGTCCGCCTATTGCTGCTGACCAACCGCACAAATATATGGAGAGAGCGAAAGATAAGTGTTTCTCGGTAACCATGAAGCTTTCAGGCAGGACTCGGCAGGAAGGATTTTAGATGGTGTGGACAGTAACGGGTTCCTCTATTCTTGCGTTGTGCGCTTTGAACGCAACCCCCGTTGTGCTGATACATCTGGTCAGCCGCTATAGGTCACAGCAAAAGCAAAGGACACACCACCTGACTACGAGGTCATCCGTGGACGCGATCCAGTTCTACAGTTAATGTGTGACCCAGAAACAGCCGCACACTCCTTTTTTAAAAAAGTGTTTACTTGTATACCAATGGTGTTTCATTATCAGACACGAGACCAAAGCAAACAGCAGAAAGAGATTAAAGGTCACAAGAAGTGAACATCTTTCCCTACACATGACCACCTGTTATCACCAAAGAGAAATCAAGCCAAGTCTTCTTCACCTCAATTTCAGATGACAAACAACACAGCCAACATCTGGTATTAAACAGATTATTAATGTCATCTGACAAAATCAATGTGAATCCAGATTAAAAGCCGTGCTGTATCTATATCAACCTTTAAAACTGGGGATCAAAGAGAAGGTTTTATGTAACATTTTCCTGCCACTCATCGCCTGCAACTCTCACTGGAGAGGTTTAATCCATCATTTTGCAACAGCTGTGTCCCCGACACACAATGAAACACCAAACTGATGTTTGAAGACTCAGAAGATCATATCAGAAGGTTTTTTTATTTTAAATATAACTAATTTCAAGGGGATGCAGTCTGATGACAACCAATCCGAGTCAGTGATAATTGAGAAAACCAACTGCTGACTAAGACTGTGGAGTGAGAAGTGGCTCCCAAGGAAAAAAGGCACTGCAGACAAAAACACTGAAAATCATTCTGTTCATGTTACACAACAAGCAAAAGTTAAATGCACTGCTGTTATTAGTGATCAATTCACTCACTACACACAGGCAGGCTGTCACTGGATGTTGTGTTGCTATCCTACCTGACTGCCAGTGGAAATCTCTTCATGCAGGTTGAGAGCTCTCATTAATAAAGTGTATGATGTATGGGCTAACTGTGTATCCCAGCTATACATACTACATGAGGTCGTTCTGCAGACTAAAAAAAATAATCAGTCAACTGATAATGGACTCTGATGTTTCTATCTCTTGTTCATAATAAAATGCCGGTAAATAAGTGTTCGGACCAGGGTCCAGCTTCAGCTTGCTTATTTACTCTGAACACTAAATTTAAGGTCCTTTAGCTAGCCGTTTCTAGAGCTTTCAACAGTGTCACATTATCACCGGATGGAAGCTCAGAAAAAAAAAAAACATCCAAGCACATCATTTGTTATCATCATCAGACAGCAATATTCAAAGATTACAATCTTACACGTTGAACCAGCCAGTCAGCCAACATACTGCTGCTGCCTATGAAAATACTTTTCAGAGTCAGTCTATTAGAGCTAATAGGCTGTCTTGTGAAGCAGGCACAGTCTGTTTGCTTTTTTCAGGATGCAGCAGTGCAGCACCTAAAATTGCCCCACCCAGTCACAACACCTGTCTGTAGGTGTCACTGTTTGATTATCGTGTTGTAATACGTCCCTACACAAACACACACATACACCCAGAGCCACTGTGTGTGCGTATGAGCAGTTTATAGAGGGATTCAATTGTAACAGCACCCTGCCCCCTTCTTTCCTTTTCTCTATCAGAGCACTGCAGAGCTGCGGAGCAAAGCTGCTTAGTCAAAGTGTCCTCCAGGGGGTTGGGAAGCAGTTCCCAGGGAAAAGAGGGAGGAAAACTATACCACAGAAAAATAACCCTCAGAATCATTTTGTTCCTGCTACCATAGAGATAAAACAGGAATGAGAAATGTACTGTTATCATTGATCATTTCACTCTCTGTCCTCCACATCTCCATGCTGTTGCCACTTCAGTAAGCAAGATACCACTCGGTTTTATTGCTCTCTGACACTCGTCAGCGTACATTGCTTTGGATCTGCGGATACGTCTCCTGCCACTCCATGAGGAGCAATATCTCACAAGTCACGTGTGTTGTCTCGCTGTTAGCCTGGTATTCTCAGCAGGTAAATCAATAGAGAGATCTGTGTTCTCCAACAGAGGTACGCTCATTCTGAGTTGCTTGTCATCCTGCCTGTGACTTGAGTGAAATTAGTTTCCCTCTTATCTGAAGGTTTTTGAGCATTCTTGAGCATTCAGTCTTTATCAGCACACTCACCACACTCTACTATCTACTAGATGTTCCAGTCATACACAGCGGTGGGTCCACAGTTCCCCTCTGCAATTCCGAGCCCCCTGTATGTTAAGCTACTTTAAAAACTGCTACAGTTCTTGCCGTGTGATATTCACAGCTGGGATTTGCAGGTACCCTACATATCACATCAGTGACTCTGCTCACATGGAGAGCAGGGAGACATATCCACTTTGTAAACTGCCACTGAGAGCCAAAGGGGAACTCACAGAACATTACTTACTGGAAAGTTCTAACAAATCACAGGAAATTAGGGGTGGAGCTGTAAACAGATGGTTACAATTTTGGTACTGCAGGGAAAACCATAAAGTGAGAGAAAACAAATTATTTACATTTATATGAACATTCAGCAGCAACTCATTGGACATAATTCCTACTGTAACATACAAAGCCCTGTCTTACAAGCAGTAAGGAAAAATAAGTAACAAAAATAAGTAACAAATGTCAGTAATGCTCCCTTGTAAGACTGACCTGTTGATAATTCCTGAACGACTGCAGCCTGCCCTCATTTCTACAGGGCAGCACAACGGACTGACTGAAATACACACATGAAGGTACACAGTTGGGGGACTTTAGCACCCTGATATATACTTAAATCCTGTCTTCTCTAAGATTCAGTATGATCTGCAGCAATCAATTAATACTTCATCTTGGTCAGAATCTGCAGTGAGAAGCTATCTGAACTCTGTGGCACATTTATATAATGCTGCTGTCAATGACATGTCTTAAGCGTTTCCACAGACATGCCCAACTTTGACAAAATAATGTCACCATTCAGTTTCTCCATTGAGCTTGACTGACCTGGCTAAAGTCACTAAGATGACCAGATTACTACAGATGATTGACGACTACTGCTGTAGACTTTCTGGGTTTCTTTCTACTTTCTCCCACTCTAGGATTTCTGTTCCACACATGCAAGTAATAGACATAAACAGACTTTTTGGACAGTGAGTGTGTTTGAGCCACAGAAAAATGCATACTAAACAAAAAGAGAAAAATGGGATAAACCATCGTTAACACACAAACACACACCTATCTGCAGCGCCACTGTTGGGCCTATGTTGCTGCAAGTTTCACTGGAAAACACTCTGCAGCTAGCTCTCATTAAGAACACTGAGTTAAAGTCTGTGATAATTTGTCTCCTCATTTGGAGGTTACAGCAAGACTGGTTCCAGACCTCTGAATCACAGGCCACATATCTGATTTATTCCATGATTCAAGCGAGTCTGCTGCTGAGCTCATCGGTGGATATTTGCCCCAACTGGAGAAACAATTCAGCAATCTCAGTTTTGTAGGTGGGATAAAGAACAAGGACATCCGCTTCCTACATAACTTGAGAAAAGGACACTTAAAATGATGACTTGAGTATTTCTAAGATCCTCTCTACAGCCCTAAGAGGGACCAATACAAAGGTTTAGGTCATACATGCTTTTGATGTAGTTAAATATTTGTTTTACAATTTGTAGAGAAACAGTTTCCAGGCTGATATACCAATGTTTATTCAGATTTTACTCTTAAGAAAAACAAGTCATTTTAAAATCTAAAAAATGAAAATACAATGTGAGCAAAATTATTTTTTATTTTCAGCATTTTCTAATCAGCTTGGTGTTGCCAACTGATCACTTTTAAGTCACAAGGAGGGGATGGCTTTATACGATTGGAAGGGAAAGGATGTATTTTTTTAATTCTACGTTTGACCAGGGTAGTTTTAAAAGCAGCGTTCTCTTTTCACGAGCACATCTGGGAGCTGAAAAGTCCAAACACGGTCTGGTCTGTTGCCCAGTGAGCATTTGACTCGAGGGCACCATCCACTTACAGGCCTGCTTCTCTAAACTTCAGGTCACTGCCGCCTTCCTGTTATGAAATATTTCTGCTCAAATTTCTTACGAATGCACTTACGCACACATTTCAGTGTGACTTTGATGGCCTCGTGTCCACTTTACACAGAAACGAAAGCAGATGACAGATGTCTGGAGCCATAAAAGCTCCAACAGCCATCATGTTACACCAAGACACAGTGTGTTTATTACATTGTCAGTAAAGGTACTACGAGGTCAACAGCTCTCTTTTATTGAGTGGCTATAATGAGTCTGTCATACTGACACAATAAGTGCACTGAGATGAGCATCAGGAAATATGTGAGAGCTTTAAAACATGCAGACATTTCAACCATCTGATGCTGTTCTGATTTATAATTCTGATTAATGAAAAATATGCAGAGAAGCAGAAAACAATGGCACATTCCGCTGGGAGATATCTCAGAGAGTGACTCTCATCCAGCTACTGATGTGCCCGCTGATAAAAGCAACAAGTGAGCAGTCAGGTAGCTGAGCTCCACAAAAACACCAGTTACCTTCGCTACAGAAGCTAACCGGGCTAACTGAACTGCCTCGGCTGACAAATATTTGAAAGCTAAAGCACATTAGCAAGGCTGCTAATGCGTTCATTTAGTCCGCGGCGAGGACACACACGGGCCTTTTATACGAGCGGCTGTGTAGAAATTCAAAGCTAAACAGAGAGGCTGCAGTTTAGCTAAACACATCACCGCAGTACAACAAACCAATGTACCACAACAAATTAGCCCCGTGATACTGTACGACGGCGAGCTCGGGACAGCCGCACGAGCCTGCCGAGCTCCCGCCATGACTGCGGACTTTAGTTGAAAAAAGAAAAAAAAAACAGCAGCAAAGTTACGGCTCACGCAAATTTTTATTTACCGTGGTAGGTGCTTTGCAGTCGCCCGATGCTCCTTGTTGCGTCTGTGGTCGCGAACACCGCCGTTGACAGCAACAATTATGCGTCAACACCTCTTCCGGCGTGTAATTTTCAAAGTAAACGTATGCATTTCTGTTTACCGCGTACTGTACATGTCAAAATAAAAGCACTCGTTCTGTGTTTACGCCCCCTCGTGGTGTAACAGTGACACTACACCGTGTGAGGTGACTGCTCAACTTGAAGTCGAATTTCTAATGTGTCTCCACCTTCAGTGTTGTTGTTTGTCAGATAAAAGATAAAGTTCATTGCTTAACAATTTTGTTGATCAGTTAATGTATGTCTTAAAAGCTATGAACAAAAAAATTAGAAGCCAAAAACTGCTGAAGGAAATCAAACTGGTACAACTTAATCTTTAACAGTTGTCAACTTAAAGACTTGTTTTCATCATTATTGAAAATGAGTAAATAATGCTAAAAACATTTTCAAAATAATGTAGGAAATTTGTTAGAGGGAATAAATTTTTTATATGTGATTACCTTAAAAATATGTGTTGATGGTACCAATTATTAAGTAAGTGGCAATTAAAAAATACCAATGATTGTAGATAAAAAAAATAATTACCCCAACTCAATTCAGTTCATTGATTTAACATAATTTCACCAGGAGTTGTCATAACTAAAAAAAAACTGATGCAAACTGTTCCATTAATTTTTTTAGAGTGTAGGAATACGGTTTTATTGTGAATCAATATGTTCCATACATATCACCAAAAAAAACATATTGTTAATGCAGATTTTCAAAGAATTTTCAATATCTTAAGACCATGGAGCTACAACAGAACTGCTGGCTAAATTTAAAAAAATTCAATGGAAGTAAAGTTCTCTGTGGGAATGCTTTGAAGACACAGAAATGTGCAACCCCTCATTCACAGTTTGGGATAATTTGATTAATTGAGAAAACATAAATCGGGAAAATTTGGAGTAGGTAATGTTAAATAAAAATCACAAAACAATACATCAGCTTGTTGGAGCTCTCTGGTGGACAAACTGATGATGACACCGTTTCTACTTTTCTAAGTTACTCAGAAATACTTGATATATATGTCATGTTGTCTTAACAGTAACATGTACCGGAGTAATAAGTCAATAAGGCTACAGAAAAGTAAAAAATAAAACTACACCGACGGAACACCCCGAGGGACAAACTTGTTTGCGGAAGTGGGAGTCGACCAAAGCAAAGGAAGAAACCCAGGCTGCGAAACTCATGTAACTCATGTAAGGACAGTCACTTTTTAATTTTAACACTTGAACAGTGTAGTGTGAGTTATAAAGAGGACACACACACACACACACACACACACAGGCATGCCGAGGAGAGCTGTCAGGGAGACTTTCGGTCGCTCTTCAGAGGACTCGGATCACAGAGAGGCTCTTCCTGTGGGTGCTGGGGGCCCCGTCATGTCAGGATCCGGACCCCCGGCCCCCCGGATCGCCCCCCGGTCGTGGTCTGTGGTCGTGCTGTCGGTGCTGGGAGCCGCCGGAGCTGCTGCAGCTGCTGGAAGCTTCTGCGCCCTCATCTACCCCATACTGCAAGGTGTGTGTGTGTGTGTGTGTGTGTGCGCGCGCCCTGCGTGCACGACGCTGGAAAAGCTGCCTCTCTTTCCTCAGTTTCTCACTGAAAGTGGCTGTCAGCCTCCACTTCCTGGTCACTTTGCAGAGTCTTCAGTCAGGCTGCTGGAAAAAGTGCAGGATGGCTTTACAGCAGCCATCAGCTCTGGATGAGGACATTAATCTGTGAGGTGCAGTGGTCCTTGAGCCAAAAGAGTCAGTGACATTCAGTCTCACCAAGCTGTGACAGCTCCTGCACTGATAAGCATCCACTTCATATCAAGCCTAAACAACATGAGGGTGATTTGACATTTTGACCTTGGAAAGAGCTGACTGACAAGATAAACTTGAGGCCTGTTATTACAGTTATTATTATTATAAACTTAAGTGGTACAGCAACATTACAATGTGCTTTGCATGGTTAAGACAGGATGAAAACACAAGACTGAGGGAAAAAAAGTCAGGAAATGTAAAAAAAAAAAAAAGGAACAAAATATCATACAATAAAGATGGGAACAAAGCTGTTACCACAGATGAGATATTTTGGAAATGAAAGTGACAGATAGAGAAAAGACCAGTCAGTAGACCTTGAGGAAGGATAATTTAGTCAAACATTGTAACAGGTAGGAATATAATGTAACAACACAGATATAATGCTGCCATTCGTCAGGAGTGACACTGATGTGCTGTGACTGTTTCAGAGCTGCGGGCGGAGAGGGTGAGAGGAGAGGACGGGACTGAGCAGAGGATGCTGGGTGAGTATAAATATCTGTTCATTCTGTCACACATTCACGGCTCCATCGGCATCTTTGTACCATCTTCATGTGGAGTTTGAACTCAACAAGCAGATTGTCTCCCACAGGTAGGACACTGATTTGCCTGGATAAAGTCTGATGGCGCTCACGGTCACTTTATTTATTGAATGCTCGCAATAATAATTGTATTATAAGTATAAATAGAATATCAAGAATAGGTCGTAAATATCAGTTTAGACAAAAACAGCAACGTTACAATGAGAAATGCTCAACTTATTATTCTTTTCATTATGAAATACATATATATGTGTGTGTGTGTGTGTGTGCTCATGCATGCAGGTTTCTGGAGCATCCTGGTGCTGTCAGTGTTGGCAGGATGTATCTGCTGTGTCTTCTCATGGACTCTCACCTTCTTTGACTCGCGCCAGCCTGGCGTGGCGTTCCCACCCCCGCTGACTCTGGCCCACTTCAGGTAACATCGCTTCTACACGGCCAGTCTAGTGTGATCCATCACAGCCTCACTGACAGCGTATTAAAAACAGAACATTTTGTAAGTGTGTGTGTGTGTGTGTTTTTCTTCCAGAGAAGTATCTGGCCGTGGTCTCCACATGGGATACGGTGTTGCGGTCCTTAATGGCATCATGGCCATGCTCACTGTGATCTGGAGCCTCACCTGACACACACGCACACACACATCTTCAGTGTCTTCAAACTCTCAGGTGCACAGATAATTCATTAAGTGTTTAAGGACCGCCAGACACTCTTTTCTGTGATTGTGTAGAAATCAGTTTTCCCCTTATTGTTTCTGCAGCACTGTGTGTGTTTTTGTATCCAAACAATGCAGAAGGACAAAATGAACCCATCATGTTAACTGCTGCGAACACAGAATGCATTTCAGCAATGTTGTCCAGTCAAGTCTTTTTTCGTCTTTTACACACAGCTGCAGGCGTGTTACTGTGCTGCCACTGCTGTCAGAATGGGTGTGACCACACAGCAGAAGACACAGATGGAGGACTGAAGTTTGGGTCCCCGACATGCTGTGTTGTTCACTGTGCAGCCTGTTAGGGACTGTTTGACCCTGTGACGTTACAAGCATGGTTTAGTATTTGAATGTTTTGTACTGTCAAATATATATATCACGTTAAAGCCTTAGTTCATGCTGAAGTGATAATAAATTTACAGGTCTTTGTCATTAAAAGGGAACATTTGAACTTATTAACAGTGTTTGTTTCTTATGTGGAAATAAAGTGATAATGCCATCAGAACAGCTAAGATAGTCTCATTGTTTATTTCTGTGTTTGCTTATTGTGTTATCTGTATTATACAAGACATTATACAACATTATACTGGGATTAAAACACATTTTAAATTTGTGCAACTTCACAACTTCTCTCTATGAATAAAGTGCTACCATAATTTATATTAAGTGTTTTTTTTTTCATTAAGACAAGTTAAGAGTCACGTGAAGATCAAATACTAAAAATTCAAAAACAATTCAGGATGTTTTAGGGGCAGGGTAAGAAATAAATAAAAGCACAGCAGATCCAGGGATACTTTCGAGAAGCTGAGTGATTCAGTGGGTGCAGAGCTGGACAGGATGCTCTTCAACCTGCATTGTCTCAGAGGCGTTGCTAAGCTGTTGTCAAGGGCAAACACTTGCCTGTTGTTGAAACTATTTGTGGCGGACCACTTCTAAATCAGCAGTTCTTTATCGTGCAGTGAAAAGGCCACAAATATATTTCAGCAGTCTAACTGAGCCAGACAGAGACAACTCAAATTTTAAGCCAAACAAGTCAGCTGTGACATGGTGATGAAGCAATGAGCATACTGAAATATGTTTGTGACTTCAGTCCAACCCATAGTTCTCATCTACAACAACATCATTGAATTCGGCATTGAAACATGTAAGGGGCATTGAATTTAATGTGGAAAGAGCTGAACTGCCAATCACTGCTTCACTGTAATTGCTGTACATTATGACAAATGAAGAACTTAAGTTAGTCAGTGGGAGCAGTCTAACACTGCATAAAACAAGCATGTCCTTATTTCTGTTTTCCTTCTGAATGGCTGCATTGGTGAACTGGTCGTGACTAAATAAAAACAAGAACATGCTCACATCACGTAAACCTGCTTCTTGGAACAATCATTCGAGTAAATCTCAGCCTTGAAATTCAGCCTAATGCTCAGTGATGGGAAAACAGGGCTTTCTGAGCTCTGATCCAGTTGATCCAATTGATTTAACAAATAACTGATTGTTCTGAATTGCACATTGTGTGCTAGCTGAGTCCTGGGATAAACTGTATTTTAGTTTCATTTGGTCATTTAAAATTATTTGTACTGTATTCTAAAATAACCTGGTATAAATATGTGAAAGAGCTGCACACTTGAAATGGAGGCAGTTATTTGTATCTGTTTTAATATGCGACCCTAAAAAAGAAGAAACAGGCAAAATGCTCAGATTTGATTTAGATTGAAATATCTTTGTTGAAAGGATATCACAAGTATTTGTACCACCTGTGGTGCAAAGAAAACTAAGCATTATAGTTTAGGGACCAAGTTTGCTTGGTCATCAGCTCACTACTCATCAGCTTTGGATTTACACATCAGTAGTGCAGCCTAAAGGAGTGGCTATAGAGTCCTACTCCTTTTCTGAAAAAGGGGGGGGGAAATACACACGCACACACACTGGATGGAGAGTTATTTCTGTTTACTTAAACAAATATAGTATAGTTATAAAAGACCAAAAAGAACAGTGAAAATACATAGTGAATTATTTCTTTGTGATAACTGTCGCATCGACAGAAGAATTTGGAATTTTTCAGGTTTGTGGCACAGCCACTAAAACAAACATTTACTCAGTGCTCGTGTTTATACTGTAGTAGCATTACAACACACTTTCACAGTTTTGGCAATTAAACTATGCAAGTGGGATTTCATGTATTACAGAGTCTACACATAGTGTAAAGAATTGAATGGAAATCCATCCTCTGCTAAACCTCCATCACTGTCAAAAGAAATGAATACACTACAATGAAAGGTGTATTGGAAAAAGACAGAGGCACGGTTTTCACAGTAAAGGCTAAATGTTGCTCATCACGTGGACCCCTTGAGGTCAAACGTACTTACATGATCGACACTGACAAGGACAAATCAAATATTTCTTTTACAACAGGTGTGTGCACTTATAAAAAGATTTATAGTGTATGCACTTAATATTTTGATTGTAAAGCAGAATAAGTCAACTATTTACTTGAAAAGTCAATAAAAAAGGAATTGCTCCAGAGTTTCTAATCCAACACTGTTATCAGTGTTTGTACTGATGAAGCGACACATTAACTTACTTTATGACACTGATAAAAACTTGGGGCTGGCACAGTGCCTAGCTGGCTTTTACAGTATTTTTTCTAAACGTGCAAACATGACTACCTCCGAATAAGTCATGTCATCTGTGTAGGCAGCGCGTTACATTTGGCCAGTAGAAAAGAAATGGGCATTATTTAAATCCACACACACTATTGTACTCTACCAAGCACAAACCACTACGTACCATTTTCTACTGCAGATATTTTATCATATATTTTTATTATATCTTCTAAATGACTTTGGTTAGTGATTTGGTCATCACTTGTACACATTAAAAAAGTGGTGACATTCTATACTATCTTATGTACCAATAATGAATGTATAGTAATGACTGTATCCTATGAACAGATATTATGTGTGTCCAAAGCCTGATCAGTCTTCATCTGCGCTGTTGATCTCTCTGTTCTGCAAAACTACCATTAAAAACACATCAGGGAGCCTCACACATCACCATGAACAGACAGTAGTTTTCGACTGCATCCAAGTCTCATAATCTTGCTACAAGTTGTACTCACTAGAGCATCAAATGTGGATTAATCTGCCACTGAAATACAGCAAACGTGCTATTTTCTCTCATTTGTGTAACTTCTGCTAAAAAGTTGTTTTTGGAAATTATTCAGCCTTCTTAAAAAATGAAATTCTATACTGTACATTTGTAAAGAGTCTTTAAATAAATAAAAGCTGCAGGCGATTAAGAAATCAAGAAACTACAGAAGTAATGAGAGGCAGATTAACACGTTGATGGTTTTGATCTTCTCACTGGAGAAGTGAGAAGTCCTGAAAACATTTAGGAATTTAAATCTTTTTTGAAAAAGGAACCAGCTCTAAGTATTTCTGACCTCTAGAGGCACTTCCTTCAAATCCAGTAAAGGATCATTTATCAGTAATGCACGTCTTGTACAGACATAAGCAGCCTAACAAGATCAAATGTGAAAAATGTAACATTTCAAGCTTCAACAGAATTGTGTTCATTACAGATAGATATTGATAAGGCTGATACTGACACTTCTTATCAGCTATTATACTTATCAATATACTTATTATACTTATCAATAATAATACAACACACAGTCTGTGCAATTAGAGGAGGAAATAAATATAAAAATACATTTCTTTTTGGCTGGTGTCAAATGTAACAGAGACGTAGCAGTGCTAATATGTTATAAATCCATATATATAGATATAAATATATTGGCTTTTTATAAGTCTAAGGCATCAACTTCAATAAGCTGAGAAACTTAAGTCTGAACATTTGTAAAATTGTGCGACTTATATGTGTGAACAAACACTCTACTTTACATCCTCCTTTCACTCATCAGTTCTGATAGGTGGTTTAGGTTATTTTCTGTATACTTCAGTCTCAGTGCTCCCATGAGGTACTCACAGTCATGAGAGACGTTACCTAGCAGCAGGCTGTTCTCAGCAGACCGGCTGTAAGAAACCCACTGCACACTGTCTGCCCAGCATTCAGTTGAAAAAGTGCGTAAACAGTGTTTGTCGTGCACTGTGCCTCTGCTCCGTGTGCACTCATCAGCCCTAACAACAAGATGCAGACAATATGTCAGGACTGACAGTTTGTCAGTGTATTAATACAGCTTGGATGATTGTAGGAAGTGCTGGAAAAGCCACAGTGAGCAGCCTACAGTCATTATAGACTCTATAGCTTTAGCCTCTGCTTTGTATTGTGCGGCTCACTATTCTGACACAATAAAGAAAGGAAACTGTGGTTGAAGAGATACTGAAGCTCACCTTGTAGAGTCACTGTACTCTGAACCCTTTGCTGCTTTAATATGTAGCAATGTAATGAAAATGTATCAATCTGTGCTGTCAGCAGGAGCTGCCGTCGCTGATTGGAGGAGAGTCTGACTCAGTTTCTCCTGGGCTGTTGGCCAGGGCCTCCTGCTTGCAGCGCCTCCTGGAGGCCAGTTTGCAAAGGCCGGCAAGAAGGAAGATCGTGGAGATGACGGCAAAATAGCTGCCGTAGATGATGAACTGAGGAAAGAAAGGAAGACGGTCGTCAATCAAATCTACGCCGTAGGAGTTGGATGAGCAGGTGTGTGTGTTACCTGAGTGAAGACGTTAAGGCTGAGGCCAACTGAGTCCACCACCACCAGTGTGAGCAGAGACTGCAGCAGCAGGGCCATGAAGGTGTTCACTCCAAACACCAAGGCGTAGCGCTGCATGTTGAGACTGGCTGCGATTTGATATCTGATGGATCAGGGTCAGACAGCAGGAAAACATTGTGAAACACGTGAGGATACTTTCAACTGTCACACAGTGTCTTGATTTAGACGGCACTTGGCAATAAGAATGATGAAATAATACATAGGCGGTGGTGGTTGAGAAAGCTGACATCCGAATACACCCACAACCTACTGCCCCGACTAAATTATAAACAGGATGGAGGACTGAGATCAAGAAATAAAAAAAACACAGTGGGAGAACACAGTAATCCCCCGCCATCCATTATTTGTTTTAGCTCATGTTGTGTTATGTCGGGGTGGTGATTCAGCAGCGTTCCCACGCTGTCCATATCAGAATACCTTGAGATGAACATGGACATCTTATTTCAAACAGCGGGGTTTGTGTATTCCAACAGTCAGGCCAGTTTAGACAAACAGTAAATGGTTGCTGCAATCTGGACTTCAGTAACACAAGCTTCCTTGTTCTATCTTCCTTTTTCTCTTTACAGTTGTCTGTGAAACAGCCTCTCATAAACTGTTAAAAAAGCTGCATGTTAACACATTTTCCCTATGCTGTACTTGTTAAAAAAGTGTGTTTTATCCATCGTATAATACTGCTGCAGTCATACTATAAAGACTGCTTCTTTTTACTCACGTGGCCACTGTGATGAGCAGCATGTACGTGGCTCTGAAGAGGACATACGAGCTGTAACACAGCCAGATGTTTTCTAGCATGTCCATGACGAACACACACACGGCCATCAGCAAGGAGAGGATGCACAGAGACAGTTCCCCCCACATGGCCCAGCACACGGGCAGGTAGCCCACCAGCAGAGCTGCCAAAGCTCCTGTGGACCACAGAGCGGACTGTTAGAAATATCATCCGTCACTTCAGAAACATCTGTGTTAGAAACTTCATCTTAAGGGATTTGCCCCACTCACTTTTAAATCTGATAAAATGACCAAAAAAAGACCCCCTCACCTAACAGTGTGGCCAGTGTCTCCACGTAACCGTTGTAAATTTCATAGTCCTGCGACGGACGAACGTTCTCCCACAGCACTTGAGCATAGTTGATGACCTGGAAGTAGCCACAGGTGGCGAGAGCCCACCACAGTGACCAGGCCAACAGGGGGGGACACCTGTAGCACCGCAGGAAGTCATCAAACAGCATCCGCAACACATCAAGAAGACCTCTGTTGCGACTTCCTGTCTCATCCAACCCTGAAATCTGCACAGAGGGGGCGTAGATTGAACATGGCAAGTGAGTGCGTCTCTTGAAACAGATGAAAGTATTTAAATTTCTTATCACATCCAGAGTGTGACTCACCGTAGAGACATCCTGCGAGTTCAGAGGCACTTTGCTCTCTGAATCCTCCGTCTTCCCTATCAGGGTCGTGCTGCTGCGCGGCCTCTCCTCTGCTGCTCCCGGACTCTTGTGGAAGAACAAGCTCCTCCTGGGCATGGGTAGAAACCAGGGTGCGACGAAGGCCACGGCAGCCGACGTCAGGGTGATGATGATGAGGTGGAGCAGCTGAACTTTGGCCGCGGAGAGCAGGACCTGACCAATCAGAGATCCCGCGGCGGATCCGAACAGAGTGACGCTGCGACAGTAGCTCGTCACTTTCTGGTAGTGCGCCGGCTCCACCACGCTGTAGATGTACGAGTAGTAGGCCACGTCTGAGGCCGTGGCCAGCCCAAAGAAAAACTCAAGGAACTGCATGGCGAGCATGCCCTGGGCCTTCAGCAGTATGACATAGGTCACTACTAAGCTGGTGGCCTGCAGGACCAGCACAGGCTTATAACAGAGGTAGTCAGTGGCCAGGAAGATGGGGAACAGCAACACCAGGTATGAGTACGTCCATATTGGGTAGATTTCATTGACGACCTGCAAATAATACACGAATGTTTACAAGATTAAGACTTCAATTCCACTCAAATTACTTTATTTCTATCCCCTCAGTGTCAACGCTGCTTTCCAGGGATCCCTGGGAACAAGTGTTACAAAGAAACAGTGAGACTACAGTTTCCAGACTTCAGGCTCCACTTTAAGCTGAAGATTAGTTTATTCCTCTGCAGATTTCTTTCAGTGGCGCCGTTATACTTAATACTGACACTGAAAGCTGCAGTTTTGGCTAAAGGAGTGGTAAACTCCATGTTTCCAAGACTGCACACAAAAGGTCAGCATTAATAATTCAATTAATCAGATTATTGGTGGTATGTGATGCTTTCAGTAACTTAAATATAGTCACAGTGCGGTCATAACAAGCTATTCCTATGTGACCTTTCACTTGTTAGAATGAGACTTGCAGTTCTGTTGGTCATTGGCTGACTCTGAACGTGATGGAGAAAAAAAAAAAAGACCTGCTCATACATATAGACATTTAACTGAGCAGTAAAGAACTGGATCATTTGCATTCCAGTAAATTTGGAGAACCAGAACAGGCCAAAAACATTTCTCTTTATACATGATGCATGAGTCAAAGCGTAGATCAAGGAATCAAGCAATATTACAGAAGTGAACCCGTCTAACTGTGGCTGACTTCATATCTTCACCCACTTTCTGCATTTTTGTAGGTTTCTGCTTTCTCACAAATTTTAGATGCTTTATAAAGAGTAGATACTAGGCAGCAATTTTCTTAATCCCTGTTGGATTAACAGAAGTAAGGTCATATAGGGCAAAAACATCACATTTCATTTTTCATCACTTACTCTTTTAGAAAGATTTTTCAAGGTCAGTTTATAACTTAATGGAGGTAATCATTTTAGGATTAACCAGAAATTCCAATGGATCTGAACAAGAGGGATTATTTTGTCTGAGCCTGTTTCTGGGACAAAGCACAGACTGAGCCATGAAAAGACATCCAGCCCTGTTGCTCTGAAGCGATCCTCAATATATCAACATTTCTGCTGCTGTAACAGTGAAAACATTGAGCATCTTCCCAAAGCACCCGCAGATTTGCATAGTGAGAAAGGGCGAGATGAGGAAATAGAAAGCAGCAGGGGCAGAGTGGCAGGGCAAAAAGGATGAGGAAACAGCTCGGTATGAGGAAAGTGTGTAAGCGCACTCCTGGCCTGACACAAGCAGATCTAGTGGTGGTGTAACAGGAAAAAAAAAAAGCAGCTGCCACAGATTGCATTCAAGGCTGAGAGATGTCTGCAGGGGGAGGACATGAAGACATGACATATCCAGATTACACATAACTAATACTCTTACTTACAGTATCTTTGAGAGGCAACTATCAAACAGATCTGACCAGTACAAGGTATCCAGGTTTTTTTTTTTTAAGTAATTTGCGTTGATCAATACATAAACAGGGACTGTTCAAGATAATGTGCACAACACAACTATCAGCTGGGACTACTTTTTTTTTTAACATTCACATTCATCCAGCTGAGTTCATGATGCATACACATTTAGTACAGACAGCAGACGTGCCATTGTGAAGAAAATGATGCTGAATTATATTTTAATACATTGATTTTTCCTCATGACTGGAACATTACACTGTGACAAAAATGCTAAACTACAAAAAAAGCGCACACACTTTTTTTTTAATCACAGGACATGTGTGCATAAACTACAAAATAAGAACCGTTTCAGGTGTGCGTTACGTCAAACAACTACAATGTGACGCAATGTGTTGAAGCGCTCAGTTAGCCTTTAGCCCCGCGAGCTAACTCACCTGCGTCTCCGTCAGGTTCTTGTCCGGTCCCAACAGGTAGGCGGTGAGGAACGGCTCCGACGGCCGCAGGTTGGAGAAGAAGCCGTAAACGCAGAGCAGGATGGTGGGATAGAGCACAGACATGTTGGACTCACTCCGCATGACCTCCACTCACTCACGCACACTCACACATATACCATAGTCCACTTACAGCAGCCTCCTTCTTCTTCTTCTCTGGTGATGGTTGCGTTAATAGCTGCTGTTCAGCGGGCGGCGCTCACGCACACTGCCGCCACCTGCTGGTTTGAATGTGCAACAGCAGCAGAGGAGAAGAAAACTCTGAAGCTATCTCACAAAAGTACATTTTTTTGGTTTAATAATTTTGTAAAAATGCATATTTAGTATTGTTTGGTTTCCCCAAATGTCTGTATGTGCACTGTATATATTGAAACAGCTGCAGCCACACTAAATAAAAAACAGCTGATATTTTATTCAACCAACAGACAGCAGGGAGAGCAGAGAGCATTACTGAAGCAGGTACTTTATTTAGTTGTGTAAGTACTGTCAGAAACATGTTACTGCAATGAGCCAAATACAGTTTGTAGTTCACAATCTTATAAACAAAATAGAGCAGAAATTCATTGAAGAATTTACTGAAGTACACCGATAAACGCTGCATGACAACAAGTCAAAGCCGACCTTCACATGACTCTTAGTACAAGCAGTGATACACCACGCTCGTAAAAGCAAGACAAACTGGAAAAGAAGAAAGTCACAAGGTTCCGACGCAAGCTGCAGAGAAGAAAAAGTGTTCAGAACCAAATAAGTGAACCACAAGAACCATGGGTGAATGAAAGGGCCTGACCGTCAACACATTCAGAGAATGGTGTATTAAGACAAACTGGCATAAAGAGCTGATTTACAACAATGAGGTTTAGCCACGAGTCCTGCGTAATGCATCAGAATGGAAGCAATAATAACCACTGCAGTGAGGCATGGGAATAATATTAATTGTCAAGGGACTTCTAGCAATGCTGCTGTAAAGTACACAGATGTTTTAGAAAGTGATGTTTGCAAGAATAACATACATTTCATACAGATTACTGTCCAAGTCTAAATCCACATATCTGAAATATGTTCTCAATATGTTGTAATGTATTTGTATTGGTATGAGAAATGGATGTGACTAAAGGCAGTGAAGGATCACAGCTCAGGACGGGGCATGCTCATCGTTTTGGTTGTGCAGCCCACAACTTGAACTCTTTTGGTTTAGTTTCACCATTCTCATTGACCTTACTTCCAGCAGCAGAACACAGCTGTTTTCAGTGAAAATGCTCTAATCAATCTACTGGAGACTACTCGCACAGCAGCGAAAAGCAGAGACACAGTCAGGGACTAGCTGGTAAACATAGTGGAGTGTTGAGCAGCTTTTCTAAAGAGTTGGCGGAGACCAAAAACAGACCTGTAAGAGAGTGAATACTGAACTTACATTCATCAAGTGTAAAGAAAAAAAAATCTGTTACTCTGTGTTTGCTGGATGTGTTAACATGTTAGTCATAACAATTTTGTAAGGTGATAAAATATCTATGCTGCGTTTACAGCTTGTTCTGCTGCCCCCGAGTGGCCCAAAAACAAAAGTCACTTCATGAAGCTTTCATTCTTTGGTCACTGATACCGAGGCAGAGAATATAATGACACAATACAATTATTACTGTTGTGTGTGCAGTGTGCACTTAGAACTGTCTAATCCAGGCCGGTTTTCCAAGAACTCATCTAAGCGGACTGACTTTGTCTAACCAGGGTTGATCTATTTTCTGAAATGGACTCTAACGTTTGAAGCAATGAAGCAGTGTGGAATGGGGTGAGTTTTGATGACAGCATTAACATCTTCTTAGCAAGCTCACCACATTGTGGTCACAACATTTAAAACCTGTGGAGAAACATCAGCGGAACAGTCCGATGTCAGGATGAAGCCTGGGCTGAAGTCTTTACCGGAGTCAGATGAGAAGATGGAGAGCAGATTTATTTCTGTGCGTCCAGTACAGAGATATGTCCAGGGTGTAGTTAGCCTAGCTTAGCACAAAGACTGGAAGGAAGGGGGAACTACTAGCCAGTTTTGTCAAAAGTGAAAACAAAAAACCCACAGTCTAAATCTCAAACTGTTCCTGTTACAAATATATCCAAGTGTTCACACCTCTGCTTTCCACGGGTAAAATAAAGAGACAACATTAAAACAAGACAGCTCTAGATTGATGGTAGGTGTATATTCAGCCATAACTAGGCTACATTAACACATCAATCTCCGTACTGGACACACACGCTCAACTGATCTTCTTATCTGACTTTCGTTAAAAACAACCCTGTTCCCCAAAACTTCAGACTGTTCCTTTAACACACAGTTTTGTCACATACCTCCAACATTCCCCATGTCCTGCACCCACGCAAAGTGTCTCAGAGCAACACAAACACTCCACAAAAATCGGTTGTAATCAGACCAAACCAGATCAGATATAATCTCAGCACAGAGGCAGTACAGTCGATCTTTCCTATGTGCAGATGTTGCATCGGCAGGGATCAGCTATTGAAGCTACATGGTGAAGTGTCTTGTGTAGTCGTATTCTATTGTGGGAATGACAGCCTGAACAAACTTGAGGAAAATCAGAAGATACCTGCAAGTCTCGTTTAAGGAAAACAAGGACGACCACGGAGAGACATTAAAATACAGTGACACAGCACTGATGTTGTTATTAGACCAATGACACAACGATGAAGGGCTAAAGACAATGACATGGGACCACAATCTAATAAGTATATAGGATTCATCATAGAAAAAAACAAATTAATATAAACAGAGGCTTATTTTTACTATTATTTATCTGTAGATGGCCTGTTAAACTCATCTGTGAACTACACTACTGTTGTCTTCATCAACACTAAATCTGATACTGGACTGTTGATGTCTATACAGGGAAGAAGAGCAAAATAAAATGTTTCCTGCTACTGAACATGGAGTACTTTTGAAGATAAGTTTCTGTCAGATGCTGCAAGCCTACATTCATACTGCAAGAAGGCTGCATGTGAATAATAATTTAGAGTAATTATCATAATGTTCCTACCACTTGTTTTGTGTAGTGGTGCTAGCGAAGGCTGCGCTAAAATAACTTTTTCATGCATCTTTTAATTTGCAAATGTTTTTCTTTTCTTTTACAGAACATTTATTTTCGCTCGCTTTCACCATTTTGCACCTCTGAAAAGGAAGGCCATAAAATAGTGCATGAAACCAAACATGTAATTGCTAGTGTGGCTTTAGTAAGACACACACGCACACACACACACACACACACACAGTTTCGTGCCTAAGTCCGTAAATCCTGAGTAAATATCCTACTTACTGGATAAGGATACATATGCACTCCCAGCTCTCCACCGCCTTCCGCCACAGTTTCAATGATCTTTTTCATCACTTCAGCATGTCTGAAAGTATAGATTTGATTAGGCAAAGCCTTTCAGCATCATGTCTGGGAAAAAAGACTACAGTTAAACACAGACACACTATCACACATCCAATATACAAATCCTTTAAGACACAATACAAAAAAAATATCATATGTGTCAAAGTAAATCATTGGCTGTTATGTCACAATACTGTGAAGACAAAGACACTGATAAGGACTGTTTATAGATTACAGGCATTTAGTTTGAGTGCTTTTACAGAGACAGATCATTCATCGTCAGCCAGCCATCAAGACATCGGTCTCTGTGATCAGGCCGACCAAGAAATCACTGCACCAGGTTGGTACCTCACTAACAGTGGAAGCTAACATAGCTCATCGCTCATAGACAGTGACTGAAATTGAACAGAATTTCTATGATGCAACGTTCAAACAGCTACAGCCATAAATAGGTTTTCTTCTTTCTGACCTGCAGGGATGGACGGAGCACATGGCAGGTGGAGGAAGATGGGGGTGATTCTCAATGGTGACCGTCTTCTTCACGTGGTCCTGGCTTATGTCCTCATACATCTGTTCTACAGTCAGCGGTTGTCTGTCCTGGGAGATGACACAACGGCTTGGTGAGCTGATGAGTTTGGTTTGGAGTCATTCTCGAAACCAGCTGTCAAAAATCACTTCTCAATCTGAGAGTAAATGTGCTTTAAATATTTTTTTATATTTCAAATATTTCCCATCTTTTATATTAAAAAAAAAAAAGGTAAACACTTCCATGCTACTTGTAGTGCTTTTTAGAATAGAACAGTGGCATCTCATGAAGTCCCACTTTGCCCTGGTACGTACTTCATCATATCCAAACAGCCAGAGACGAGGGGTCTGGTAGTATTTATCATATGTGATGTACAGGTCATATGTTCTAGTCTGAAGGATGGCGTCTTCACTCCCAGGCTCTGCTTTGGCTTTGGTTTCTACTATTTTACTGGTGTCCAGGGTTGCCTAGACAGAGGAAAGAGGTGTGAGGTGGTATTTAGATTGACTCATTAGATGGCACAGTAAATTATATGCTGTAACCCTCTGAGGCACCTACCTCATCTGTTTCCAACAGGCCACTTTCCTCGTACTCTGCAAAGACAGCATAAAGAATAACACGAGTTAAAGTACCAGCTGTTTGAAAGAACCACTGTTTCATTACTGGCAGGATGTGAGTAAGATCTGAATACCTTCCATATCTGCTGCTTCTCCGTCATCATCATCTTCATCGTCATCGTCACAACATGCTGCAGATGTGGCATTCATATTCTTGTCCTAAAGGGAACACAAATTAGCAAATATAAACAACAGATTTTTAAATTTCTTCTCATTTAAATGAACTAACCTTTTAAAACAGTAGTGTGTCGGGTGACTTTTGACGTGACAATTCATGATTGATGACAATGGTTTATATCTGCATTTTTGGCTTCAGTGTTGCATTCAATCAGAATGAACACAGTAGCAAAATAATATCTGAAGCATACCTTATTATTGTCCAGTGAAATTTCTCTTACAGCATCCGTGACTCCCAACACACCTGAAACACAACAGTCAGAACAATTCACATTATCATTATTGTTACATTAACAACTTTTTATACCTGCACATATATTAAGATCTAATGTAGTTGGCTTCATTTTTATTTACTCTGCATCTTTATTTTAAATTATTTCAGTTAGTAAGTTAGTAAATGGTTTCAGAAACTGTCTATCCCTATAATTGTCTAAAGGTACAGTGTATAACACAATACCTTAAGAAACTTCCATTAAATAAAGTAGTGTATCTAATATAGTACAATTCACTGTGTGGCTCCAAGGTCCTCTGACCCTGACATCTTTTCCTCCCAACAAATATATCATAGCTGTGTTGTGAATACGAGTTTTAGACTATTAATATTATATTTTCAAGTGCAAACAGTCTGTAGTAAATAATAATGTCAGTATTAATTTGCTGCCACCCTACCAACATACCAATCTATACCACACCGGCTTCTGATACTGAAAAACGGAACGAGATGCAGCCGTGATCATGACATATGCAGTGTGTGTCAAGACATGTTGACCTACCTGAGTTGTGGTAAGTGTCCACCCAGCCTCCATCTCCATCATCCTCCTCTATGATGGCTTCCAGCTCATCTGAATATTCCATCTGTTTACAACGCTTGTAACAAGGAACTGCAAGATGACACACACAGTCAATACACAGAGGTGTTTATATGTATATATAAATTTACATTTAACTCATGCTATTTGAAAAAAAATGAGTAAAATGCTAAATGATTTCAGGCTATTAAATGTGACTTTTCATTACTTACATCATTGTGTATATTGTATTGATTGCGTCGTACAATTGCATTCTCTCTCAAAATTGCATGATTTCACATAAAAGATGTTTAATTCAAATACGTGTAACCAGTGTTCCACACTGAAAATTAAAGTTGAACTGAAACTATGTCGTCTCACTATGGAACCAGATGTGACAAAGTGAGTGGAATTGAAAATCTAGTTTAGTACAATGAGGAACAACCTCTCAATCCACCTCTTACCATTGCGTGTCAGGAGAAACTGTTTATCCTGGGGCAAATATGGCTTCACCTTGACTTCTTCCCCCGTGGCCCTGAGAGATGAAATCATAAACATAAAACACATTACTTCTCTTTTGTGTAAGTCTTTTGTGCTCATGACACTGTCACTGAAAAGCTCCGGATTGATTAATAAACCCATTATGGGTACTTCTTCTCCTGAGTTACACAAGCTGAATGAACAAAAGGTAATGTGTTCCATCCCACCTAACTTCCAGGGCAACACAAAACTAAAATCAGGTGACAGACTGGCAGAGGATTAGACAATCACAGACAAACAAATCACAACTCAACAATAGGCTAAATACTTTCTCTCTCACTTCTTCATAATCTGTCAGAATGGGACACAGACACTATACAATTTTATGCAACTTGGGTTTGTTTGCAAGGAATATTGCACTACATTGTGAAATTCAGGACATTACCAGCAGTAAACACAGTACATAGTACTAAATTATACCAGCAGCTGGACCCTCGTCCATGCTACACACACACAGAGAGAAGATGTATAGACAAATGTTCAAATATTTAAATCAGAATAAAATACAAACAATACGATATAAGAGTTTAAGGTAATATATTTATTATCATATCGAATGTGATGTACTCATGTTAAAATCAGTGTAACTTAAAGGTCCAGTTAGTCACCCACAGCAGAGTGTGGAGGATGAGGATGAGGAGAGGAGCTGCTCTGTACTCCTCTGAGGCACAATAACAGTTGAACACAAACACTACACAATAATATTTGATATGTTGATATTTGAAAAGCTGACCTGTGAATCCACCTCTTCCTAAATGCCAAACTTGCTTCAAAGAGCTAGTAATCATGTTACATACATGTAAGAAGACCCTGAGGAAGTCATATGTGTGAAATCCAGCTCAGAGAGGACACTCACCATTTCCATGTGGGACAGTGGTGAACCAAGTGATCTCCAGCTGCTACGAACTGAAATCCATAAAGAGAGGCTCGTTCAGTGTTTACATGATTATAAAAGACTTCATACAAATGTTCACAAGTTCGATCTCACCTCCTCTGGCGTGATGACTCCCGTCTCTTTGAACTTCGACTCCTGTGATTAGAAACCAGAAGTGAAAGTACATGTTAGATGGACGTGAGGAGGTGTAAAGAGAAGCCGCGCGTTTAGCCCCCAGCTGTGCAAACAAATAAAAGCTCGGCCTGTCGCTGTAAACATGTTTCCACCTCGCTCTGCCGTGCTGGTGTCTCATCCTCGGCTCATGTGTTTATGACACCTCACAGCAGCCACCACCTACCAACAAGCTAGCTCCCGTCCGAGCGTCTTTACCTTCAGCACCGGAGTGAGGAACTCGGCCACGCCGAGCGCCGTCCCTTTCACCGTGTTTATCACGTTCTGCATGTCGCGGCTCTGCTCGGAAAACGCGTCCCTTCTCGACTAACACAATTACTCTGACATAACTACTCGAGCGGGGCGCAGGCAGGAGCGAGTCACATGATACGTCTGAACGCTTCCGGTGTCGGACTCTCACGAGAAGAGGCGCGGAGGGCGACAGGAGCGCGCGTGCGGACGCGGCCGGTGGAGTCGCGCGCGGTCAGAGAGAGTTTGCAGCCTCACGCGCTGACACCGGCCGACCGCGGCGTTAACGAGCAAAGTAGCCTGTAAGCTAGCAGCTAACCTGTAAACTAGCAGCTAGCCTGTAAGCTAGCAGCTAGCTCCCCCCTCACAGCGGGGCGGCGCTATGTGGAGGTGCGCGGTGGGGTCGGCGCTGCGGAGAGCCGGGCGCCCTCGCGGGGCTCCACTCGACGCGGTCAAAGTCCGAAAAAGCGGCTCCTGTAGCGCGTCCGGGAAGAAGTGGACGAGACCGAGCGGGTTTGACACAGGTCTGCAGGCGTTCAACAGCCTGAGCAAACAGAAAGAGCCGCTCATTCTGCAGAGAGAGGGCATAGCTACCTGGTACGTACGTGTGCATGTCATATATGGTAGTATTATGATAACACGATAAAGCTAACGCGGTGTTGTTGTGTGTTTCAGGTACAGCTGTGGACCCACCGTGTACGACCACGCCCACCTGGGTCACGCATGGTACTGATTCTGAGAGGTACTTTGTGTTTGAGCCACTGGTGTGAAACAGTTCCCGGGCTTTACATGTGTCTCTTCACAGCTCGTATGTCAGGTTTGACATCCTGCAGAGGGTTCTGTCCAGGCTGTTTGGGATCACTGTCATCCACGCCATGGTCATCACGGACATCGACGACAAAATCATCAGAAGGAGCTGGGAGGTAAGATCAGCAGGAGTGTGTGAGAAGCGCTGCATGTTGTCTTTAATCATGTTTAATCACGTGTTATGGCGTGTGTGTGTTTTCCCTTGTCTTACAGGAAAACGTTTCCCCTACCGTCATAGCCTCAATGTACGAGGATGAGTTCAAGAGGGACATGCTGTCATTAAAGGTGTGTGATCATAGGTAATTTTTGTTCAAGTATGAGATCTGATTGACTTTTAAGGTTGACATGAAGGTCCCTCAGTCAAGATACTTTCCCAAAGTGATCTGTTCCAGCAAACACAGGAGGAAACTGTTATTTGGCAGAATGGATAGAGAGATCTGTATTATTGTTATTATTCTTGTTGATTTGCTGTGTGTTTAAATGATTTGCTGTGATGCACACACTGTGTGTTTATCTATAAACACGTCTTTGTATGCTGTCATTGTTTTCGAGGTGATTCCTCCTGCAGTGTATTTAAGGGTGACTGAGAATGTGCATCACATTGTCGCATTCATCGAAGGAATCATCAAGAACGGACACGCTTATGCCACAAAAGAAGGTGAATATTTACAAAGTTACGATAGCTTTTTCTCTCGTGAAGTGACGGCTGTGTCCCTGCAGTTCCTCACTCGACATTTGTGCAATGCTCTGGTTGCAGGTGATGTGTATTTCGACATCCAGTCCATTGGTGATCGTTACGGGAAGTTTGCGGGTGCTGTGGATTCTGAGGGAGAGCCAGGTGAGTTTGTCTTGCTTCGGTCAGTTTGTTAAATTAGGGGACAAGTGTGTCTTGCTGTCAAAAATGATCTGGATGCTGAAAAGACATTTGATGTATGGATGTTGTTTTAATTTATCAAATTTTGTCAGAGTTCTTCCCAAGCTTTATAATAGCTATTTAAACGTTCTTAAATTCACTGTAGCTTGAGACCCACACATGCAAACTATTAGCCATGTTAATGGACAACAAACTGTACGGTTTTCCAGGTAGCACAAATAAAAGGGACTCAAGGGATTTTGCTCTTTGGAAACCATCCAAACCTCAGGAACCATACTGGGACTCTCCATGGGGCAGAGGAAGACCTGGCTGGCATATTGAATGCTCTACTGTTGCTAGGTTTGACTTTGCAACAGTCTGTCTTACACTCATTTTTGATGTGCAGGCAAAATTTGCAGTCATAAGAGATCACTGTGGTCTTTTAGGACTTCTAATTGTCATTTTACAGACTTGTCATTTCATGGAGATGATAAATTGATTTATTGGTAATGATACTGTGTAGCCATGAGACTCAGTCCCTTGTTGTCTCTGCTGGCTTCAGTTCAGTGTTTGGCAGTCAGCTGGATATCCACTCTGGTGGAATTGACCTGGCCTTTCCTCACCACGAGAATGAGGTCGCTCAGAGTGAAGCCTATCACCAGTGTGGCCAGTGGGCAAGTTACTTCCTCCACTCAGGTAAATCCTAAATCCCTGTTTTGTTTTTTTTCTAAATGTCTTAAAAAACATACTGGAACTGTCTTCCTCTCTGAAGATTGCTGAGCTCGGTGTTTCTGTTTTTGGATATGCACACCTGATTGGTTGTCATTGTTTTTAGGGCACTTACATCTGAAAGGCAGTCCAGAGAAAATGTCTAAATCTTTAAAGAACTACGTCACCATCAAGGTAAAGTCATCACTGTATTCAGCACATTTTCAATAAGTGTTTTTAAAGAGTAAATCCCTGTATATTGTTTGATTGTGTATTGAAGTGTATGATACTATCTTTTTGTCTTTCATCAGGATTTCCTGCAGTCTCATTCTGCCAATGAGTTCCGGATGTTTTGTCTTTTGTCTAAATACAGATCAGGTGGGAGAAAATAATGAAAGTAAAATAATGAAAGACTTTATGAAAGTCTTAGTTTGACACATTCATTGCAGTGAGATGCTTAGAAACACTGATGATTTTCTGTGGTGTCTCTGCAGCTATAGACTACAGTGACAGCAGCATGTCAGTGGCTCGGGGCTCTCTGGGAACCATCTCCAACTTCCTCCATGATGCTCAGGCCTACATGAAGGGTCAGCTGCAGTGCTCACCTGTACAAGAAGCTTTGCTCTGGGAGAGGTAGTCACTCCCTCCATAGTCTGATCAACTTCTCAATCTTATTAGTTTTGTCTTACTGCAAGTTTGATGCAGAGTAGGAGCTTTGTGTTCGCAGGGCAGCAAGCAGTGTTATTACAGGACAGTCTAACTCTCCTACTCAGAAATACAGGCACTAAAAATGTTTAATTATTACTGGAGTTATGTTTCAGCTGAGTGGGAGAACTTGTGCTCTTGTGTTTCTTCAGCCTGGCTGAGACTAAATCCAGTGTGCTAAAAGCGCTGGCAGATGACTTTGACACCCCAAGAGCCATTAATGCTGTGATGAAGCTGGTTTATCATGGAAACTGCCAACTCCAGCCTGTTGTAAAGGTGACTCACTGTGTCTAACTGCACATCTGACTCCCCTTCACTTCATGTGACAGCATGAACAGACTAAAGATTACACATTGGATAACTATGTTTTCTAGTCACTGTTGTTTGCATTAAGCCTTACCAGCAGTGAAACAAAAACGTAATCTTGTCCTGGAATCCTTGTTTGTGTCTGCTCAGTCTGACAGAGAGGCTCGCAGCCCAGCGGTGTTTGGAGCGATGGTCAGCTACATCAGCGACATCTTGGATGTGTTTGGGATCGACGTGCTGCACAGCAAGGTCAGAATTCAGGAGTTAAATTTACAGATTTGCAGATTTCTATCACGTATGTGAGATTCTCAATTGGTGTCAGAATAGTGTGTGCGCGATTGAGTCAATGTAAACTACAGCGTGTGTGTGTTTTTGGTGATAAAGGAACAGCAGTGTTGGTTTGGGGATTTTTGGACAAAAGGAAAATTGCCAAATATCATCAGACTTTTTCCTAAAAGAGAATCAGATTAGACACTGTTGTTTCCTACACATTTCCTCACCCCGGCTGCTGTGTACAGGAGGCTGATGTTGCCAGTAGCTGTGGAAGTCTGGAGGGCGTCGTGGAGCAGCTGAATCGTTTCAGAAGTGAAGTTCGTTCGTTTGCGCTCACTCGTCAGGACGGTCCAACCGCCGGATCATCTAAGAAACCTGGACTTTACCCAGAGAGAATCCCTCTCCTCAAAGCCTGTGACAACCTCAGAGATGACCTGGCACCCTTGGGTGTGCTAATAAAGGTATGCCTGTGAAATAAAAACTGGTACTCTACACATTGTGAACACAGAAAAAGTGACTACATCAGTATTGAGTCTGATGCCAAACATTAGAGTTAACAGGAGGATCAGGCTGATTTTGTTTTTCATATTTTTAGGATAGAGGAGCCAACTCGACGTGGGAGATAACTCGTGGAAAAGACAGCCCAGTAAGACAGAGGGATCAGGAGAAAGATCAGAACACACCCAGCTGAAATCCACCTCAGCATGAGACTGACTTTTTGTTTTAGGCTTTTGAACTTGATAGAATTTCATCAACTGATAGACTACTGACCAAACTATCCTTATATGCTGCAAGAACCCGGATACAAAGAGACTGCTGAACAATGAAGATCAGATCAGGAACATTTATCTGGTCGGGGGCAGAAGTAAATACTGGGAGACAGCAGCGTGATCTGAACACATCTAAAAATGAAATGTTACTAATGTGAAACTAATGATGGAGTCTTTATTTAAAAGCCGATTATATCTATTTGCCAATGTCCATGCTCATGTTTTCATTGAAACAAAAAGATTAAATACATACATCTCAGGACAAAAGGATGTTACATGAAGCCGAGTAAAACAGTATCGCTTTACTGTGCCTTCTTTTGTTGTAACTTTTCTCAGCACACTGTTGGGCATGTTGAGCTTTGTCTTTTATTTTAAGTTATGAAAGATGGAACAGCTGGGGTTTGTTCTGCCGTGATAAACATTCAGGTGATTTGACAGTGATTGAGACCATGTAATTTTTATTTTAAGTTTATCCACTTAGAAAAAAAACAAATGCTTTTCTACAAACACTGCACTTCATATGACTCACCTTAGTTTGGAGCATGTCAGACTAAAAGAAGTCGAGCAATGTTCAGCTGTGAGGCTGTCTATGATGTGACACATATTGACAAGGAGTTTGTGTTTAACCTATTGCAGTTATCAACTTATGAGATCAATTCATTGGATTTTTTTTTCTATTCAAACATAAATATCAGTCCCTATGATGTGGCTGCGTATGAATTCTCATACTCCTTGTTTCTGAAATCTGAAAAGATGGTAGGTTATTTAATAAAAGCTGTATATTGAAACAGTGTCACACACTTTGTATTTTTGATCAAGAATGAGTTGAACACTACAGGCACCGTGTGTTTTGTGTTGCTTATGTCCAGTTGCAGTGTTCAGATGGTGATTGGTGAAGTTTATTGGTGCACAGTCCTCCTATAATTAAATCACCATAGAGGTCATGGTGACCAATCTGGGTAAAGATGTAACAAAAATATGAAGCTCAAACTGGATTTTTTTCCTAATTTTCACTTCTTTTTTCAAAACGAACTAGTCACTGTTTGTCATGTCAGTTTGTCAGATGGATGTCTTTCACTGAGTTTACTTTATGTTTAAACTTTTACAGTATAAACCCAAGTCCAGATGTTTATAAAGCCTGACACCTACTGGTGATAAAGGGTACTGAGCCAAAATCTGCAGAGTTCACGGCAGTAATTATTCTTCAACAGCAGACTATAGTCCAAGTGTCCATCAGGCGGTGCTGCGGTTCTCCGGCATCAGGTTGATCAGAGAGTTACTGGCCTGAGCCAGCTCTGTGATGGACACTCTGCCTCTCTGTCTGATGAAATTTGCCACTGAGTCCAGCTCTGCTGGAGTGATGGAGATAAACTTCCCTCTGTCATCAATCACTCCTGCAGGAAACATAGCAGATAATATATCTTACAGAGGATACAACAGTAATAATAAAGAGTAATATGTGAAGGGCTGCACAGAGGAAGTAGATCTGTTCCTCAGTCACTTAATTAGAATGACGTCTGTATCAAATAAAATGGGATGATATGGAACCTACAGAGGACACTTATCAGTGCTGCTCTCCAGCTCTGGTCGCACTAACCTGTGAGGGAGCCTTCTGCTAACAGGTCCTGCAGTCTGGCTATGGCGTCCTGTGTCCTCATGCCGAAATGAGAGGCCAAGTCCTCCAAGAGAACCACCTTAGAGCTCTGCGGCACAGAGGGGACACTGTTCAAGACACCGTACTGAGACATTTCAGCGCAGAATGTGTAGATTCTGCTCTCACCTCGATGTACTGGATGAATTCTTGCAGCAGGTTGCGTGACTGAGAGGAAAGAACATGAATGCTGTTAACGTCAGAAATACAGAGAAAACAGTGTTAAAATGACTTGAGCTCAGCAGAAATGGGACCTGATCCTCAGTGAGCTGCTCCTCCTCTCCCTGGTCTTCTACAACGAAGGAGGCCTTAAGTCTCAAATACTCTTCCTCCTCCCGTCTCTCCTGCTCCTCTTTAGCCCGCCGCTCATCCTCCTCCTGCCAAAAAAACGACAGCACAGAGTCTCAGCACCTCCTCACGCTAACTATAAGGGAGGAAACGGCTGATGAGGGGACGGAGTGTGTGACCTGTTTCTGCTCCAGCAGCCGTTCTCTCTCCTCCTCCTGCCGCCTCTCCTGCTCTCTGAGCTCCTGCATCCTCTTCCTCTCCTCCCTCTCCTCCATCTCTGCCTGAAAGTACACACGCCAGCAGCATGAACAGTGGACGACAATGACGACATACTCAAAGGCGGCTTGGAATGAGTTCACGGTCTGAAGTTCTCACCTCTCTCTGAGCTTTCTTGGCCTGCTTATCCTCGAGCTTCTTCTGCTTCTTGGCACCGACCTTCACTGTTGGCTGGAAGTTCTGCTGCTCTGCCTCCTCCTCCTCCACACGCTCTTCCTCTGAAATCAACAGCACAGACAGTTCGGTGCCTTTTGATTTCCATCTCTGTATTTTGTATTGTATTGTATGTAGAAGCCATGTCGGTCTGTTCCGTCTCTTGGCGTGATCTCCATTTAGAGTTTCCCTGCCTGACATTGGCATCTACATCATCTCATGTATTTCATCCAATTAAATATAGAGGTCTTACGCTTATACGTTTAACTTCCCATTAAGGTGCTTCAGTGTTTACCTTGTTCCGCAGCTTCCCTCTGTGGTCGCCTGTTAGCCATCACTGAGGCAAGGTTCCTCCTCCTGCGAGGCATACCGGCTCCTCGCTCCTCTGCTGCCCGCTGAGGGGGCCCCGCCGCCCGGACAACATCCCTCTGATGCTCCTCATCAGCTGAGTGTGGAGAGGGCACACGCAACATACACTGATGTCTATGCAATACACATTACATCCATAGAGATGAAGTTCACATTTCAGCATCACGAATACTTTAAGAAAACACTCGTCTCTGTTCGGGACTCAAACAGAAAGGAGATGACTTTAGATCAGGACTGAGGGCACAAAAGACCTGATAAGAACATCCTCAGATCGATGATAGATGGAGGGATAATGTGGACGCACAAATATCCAGCCTCAAACTAACACTATGTTTAACACTTAAAAGTTTCATATGCGTGAAAAAACAAGGCAGATGCAAACAGTTTCACCTAAACACACTGCATTATCTAAGTGTCTCCGATGAATGTTTATCCGGCGTGTTTAAATAAGAGCTTCGCTAAAAGAGAAGGAAGCGCAGCGTCAACTGGCCCACTGCAGCCTCCGTAGTTCACCTACTGACAGCTGAGTGCTGACGTTTCCTGAAATCGCCACAACAGCTGAAACGTTTTCAGCTCAACTCACCGAAGTTATCATTGTGTGAATTACATTATTTTTTATAAATATACATAACTCAAAGACATGAACGCGTCGGAACGTCACAAACTTTATGCTAACGCTCCTGCTAACGTTAGCTTGCCTCACCTCGCTGTGTTTTGCTCCGCAGCTTCAGCGCGAACAGAATCAGCACGACGAGGAGAGCGGCGGCCACCAGATACAGAGCGACATCCATGGCTCTTCAGAAAACACGCCTCCACCTTTTCTAGAATAGTCTCTACGCGTGTTTTAGCCTTCAGCTCGCAACAGCAGTGGGCACTGTGTTGCCCGGCGGTGCTCTTCTTCTTCTACGCGTTTATTGGAGGCTCACAACCACAGTAGTTAGTGGGCACACCGCCCCCTGCTGGAGATGTGCGTTACAGCTTCACCAGCAAGTGTTTGCAAATTTCAGCCTTGAGGCAAAATATATGCAAAATACGCAGCAGGCTGCCCTGAATAGCATTCTGGAGTCTGCATCAGCATTTTTATTCATGAAATGGCCAAAAAAATAATGTAACATCTGCTGATTTAAGATCGAATTAAGCATGCAAGGCTGTTTGGTCTGCTTCCAGGTAACATGCAGTGCAGTTTGACGCTCTTTAGGTGGCAGACACGTTCCCTCTGCAGGCATCAACTTAACTGCTGACTCACTAATATGCATCTCTCTCTCACACACACACACACACACACATATGCATGCACACACCTCATCCATCAAGTCAAAAGGAAGGTCACATTCACAGCGCTGCACTCGCCATAATGAATCTCTACTACTCCACTGTGAATAAATCTAAAAACTGGCACACCAATGCCCATACTACAAGACTGCAACTATAAAACAAACAAAAAGCCTGTCATTAAAGACATTATTTTATTTTGAGTCCCTAACAAAACCTGGAGCCTTTTCAATCGTTCTGTGGGCCACAGAATAACCACAGAGGCTGGTTTCAGGCTGATGTATGTATGCAGTGACGACAGAAAATAGTGAGAAATGTGGTCACGACCACCAAGAGACCAAGGTAACGCCTTCATAAGGCTTGTTTTGTCCAGCCAACTTAAAAATCATTCAAAAATTCTCAGAAAAATCAGCGAATGTGGAGATAGAACCATAAAATATTTTTGCTTAAATGATGACTACAATGATTATCAAATTAACTGACAATATGTTTTCTGTCAGTCAGTCCACTGATTACTCAACTAATCACGTATGCTTCTATATGTTGTTTAGTAGCTAGTTTATGACAAAACATCATATTTAATAAGCTCTTTGTATATGTTGTATGCAGGAATCTGTACTATAAGCAATTGCAGCTGTCAGAAATAAAATTACAATATTTCAAAATTGTAATAAAGTAGAAATATGAAGTGGCATGAAAAGAAAAGATTCAAATTAAAGTTTAAGTACTTTAAACATGTGCTTATATACATGTTTGAGTAAACTGACTGAGTGACATCACCGCCAAATACTGAATAATTGATTCCTTTGTGCTTTCCACACAAAATAACATGGTGTCATCTGTTTAAATGTGTGTGCAGTTTTGCAAAATGATAAAAATAAGTTAAAATAAAGTGTGAAATGGAAAACAGTACAGATGTGTTTGATTAAAAACACCCTTTTGGTTGCCAGCATGACCGAGTGGACAGCTGGACAGCGTGAGAGTGTGTTGAGTTAATCGTGACACATCACGTTTGAATGTGGGATAGTAAAGTGTGGTGAACTCATTCTTTGCCGGTACAGAGGGAGCTAAAAGAATGTTCCTTGTCAGCAGTTTTCTCCGTCAAAGAACAGCAGCAAGAACAGGGGAGAAGAGCACAAAAAGTGAGGATGAGCTAATCATTTAATCCCCCCTCTCCACATCAGGATGTGAAGCTCTGCCGGGTGTGACGTTACTTTTCCGTCACCAGTGACATCTGGAGGACACAGCCTCCTTCTGTAGCGCACACTGCAATCTGATACTCTGTCTCTCTCTTTTTCGCTGTATGTTCCGTCTCGTATGTGGAAATGTTTTGTTGTTGGTAATAACACTTTTCATGCTGGTCGAAGATATCACTGTATGTGTGTGAGCGGAACATCTCTCAAATAATGACAGTGCAGTGTTTCCTCTGACTGACTGCCTAAGCAGACAAGAGACAGTATATCGATCATAAGAAGCAGTGGAAAGATGTAAAAATAGATTTATTTCACTAGTTTTTTCCTTCTTCTTCTGTCTTTTCACATCAGTCTGTGTGTCCCCATAAAAAAAACTATGCTCTGCATCGTTAATGCATCTCTGTCTAGGCATAAGCATGATTGCATTTGGCCAATGAACTAAGTGTATAATTAAAATGATAAGAATCTATCTATCTTATGGTATGCAAACAATGTATGCATGGCTGAGACGGTCTAAAGTTGAAGGTGAGCATTTGAAGGACACAACACTTGCCGCAGTCCTTATTTCCTGGTTCACCACTCAGGTGATCTACGGGGGGTGGAGATTACTGCAGCTCATCCCGTGGGACAGCCTTGCAGAGGACCGCAGCAATATACAGTAGAGAAGTAATTGTGGGAACATGACTGATGTCCTCTGTTTCTGTGTCAAACCTCCAGAGGTCAGTGTGGCCTCAATCCCATGTGAGGGGAGCAGAGCTCGGAGCGGTTTGGGCCAGTCAGCAGACTGTGCAGGTGTAGTATGGACGCAGCCATGCAGATACAAAGAGGAAGTAGTAGTGCGGAGGGGGATGGACAGAGAGGCGGGAAGAGGAAGACAGAAAGAGCTGCAGTGCTTGTGCGGGGACAAGGTGACTCCTCGGCAGGACGTTTCTGTTCATGTGTAAAACCTGAACAAAGTCCACATTCACCTGCAGAGTCTGTGTTTGTATCACATATCCACACTTTTTTCTTTTTAGATGAGCACCCCAACAGGTTAATCACCCAATTTCCTGGCAGCACTAAACGGTTAGACAAGTAATATTAGTAACACTTTGTTACAAATTGTCAGACATCCTAATGAATGGCTCGAATTCAAGCTACTCCAATGCAACATCTGGGCTGCTAGGAACAGGTAATGAGATGTAATGCCATGAGAAATAATATTCCCACGACTCTGTGAGAGCCATGGAGCACAAGTTCTTTTTTCAAAATTGTACATATGATTAGAAATATAATATAATAATTATTCTGAATATTATTATGGTCATTTAGTCCACTTCTCCCTCCACATCTTTTATTTGCTGTATCATGTTTCTGTCACACTGGAAATCTACAGCGCCGTGATTCCATTTTTTTTTCAGAAGATTACATCTTAGGAAAGCTTAGGAAACAATCCTATTGTCTGCCTGTCTGTGGTCTGGTTAGATGACATGCAAGGACCACATGGCCTCGCTGAAGATAAAAGCTGAGGGTTTAATGCAGTGTGATGGAGAAATATTATGAGTGCGGTTTCAAAAGCCTCACCACAAACATTCAGTCACAGCAGATTAGTCAGCACGCTGGGAACATTTCTCCTCCGTCTCTGCACACATGGAACACTGACAGGCCGATGTGTGCTTGATGTGAGCTCGCCATGAGGGAGTATATGTACTGGATATGTAATTTATATTATTATATATATTATTTCATATGATATATATGAAATAAGGGGTTATCACAAGGAATCAAGTTTGTCTGAAACACACAAATACTTCAGCCATTGGTCAGCCATTTAAAAAGGAGCTGCAGTGGGCAAACTATGACTAATTCAGCTTTTTCTCTCTTGATACAGATTATGATACCTCATCTCAGGGAATCTGCCAACACTGAGTTCAAATCTGATACCACTGCTCTATTTTTTCACCACTTGGGATTTTTATGTGCAGCAATATGACAGATTTATGTGAACTTTATAATAAGGGGCCACTTTTTGTGACTGTACACTGTCTTCCTGCCAATTTCCTCCTGCTGGTTTTGTTGATTTAAATGTTTTATGGTGTCATTATCGAATGTTTTCATTTTTCTTTTTGGCCAAACATTGAGAGTCTACATGCGCACTAGTATACCGGCTTGAGATCACATGACTGAATCGACATGATGACCCTGAGCCGGCTTCGGTGACGTGCAGCTCCACACCCTGAAAAGTCAGCATGGAGGGCACAATTCAATTGCATTCTGGGAAATGTAGATTCCAGTGGTTTGGGTGCTTGACCCATACTTGGCACTCGTCCCCAAGCTTTTTGAAGGTGAAATACGATATGACTGGACAGTCCCTGTAACCTGACAACCGAGCCGCCATTTTCAACAGCAGACAGGTAAGACTACTCAGGTGAAGGGCAGGCCAGAGGAGGATTGTCCTCCTCTAAAAACAGACCTTGTTGACACTACGTACAACCGACTAGTGATCCATAATGGCGAGTTTGTTGTCATCACAATGGAAGATGATGACGTTCACTCTGCTAATCTGATTCATCTGCAACTCGCTATTTCAGGCTGACACCATGATAACTTGTCAAGTTAAGTCAGTATTATTTATAGAGCACCAAATCACAACCTAAGTAATCTTATGACACTTTACATAAAGAACAGGTCTACACTGGACTTTTTTATATATTTTATTACAGAGATCCAACAATTGCCACCATAAGTAGGCACTGTTGTGCTGCCTTGTAACAAAAAAAAGTTCTGAGGGGACTACAAGCAAGCAAGTGCTCTCTGATTTATAGCATACTGTTCTCTTATCAATCAACCAGAGAGTCTGTTAATGGTTGTGTGGTTTATATGACTGCAACAGGGCGTGTTGTGTTACTTTCACCTTGCGCTTCAAGGGCATCGTGGCTTCAGTGGGACTCACAGTGTTTCCTTTGTCTCTCATGTTTGACCGGCTACTCCGTTCTGCCTTTCAACAGGTGTTCATATGAGGTTATGTTGCTCCTCCGCTGCACTGTAGATCTGCTGTAGAGGACTGGGAGCTGCTTTACTGCTTTACATGTGTAAGACAGAGAGGAAACACTGCAAGCAATGTCATAATGTCAAGGTTACTAATCTACAACCCATCCATGGTTCAATCTACAGAAAAGCAATGGGAAAATGCTTTATTTTCTTAATATCCTTCATGCAGTAACAGCAGAAAACTTTTTATCATGAACCTCGAGAGTGGTTAAGATGTCAATTAGAGCAAAAGTGTGTTTTCAGTCACTTAGAGACAGACAGGAAATGTGTCAACACAAGAATCTTTGCATATAATAGAACATAACTCATATAAAATGCATCACAGTCCATCTGCTTCAGGAGTGTTCCTGTGGTTTTCTACATACCCTTTGTGGAGTGTTTGTATTCAAACATGTCTTCCTTTACCCTTCAGTATAGTTTTGCCCTTCACGAAGGAGTGTTAGTGCCCTCGAAGAGATGTGGTCAAAGTCCACAACTATTACTGTGCTTAAATTAGTCTGTCTCAGTTTGATTAGCTATTGCACTACAATGAATTATGATAAGAATGATTAGCCTCCCATCCAAAAAAAAGGGCACTACTGACACAGAGTCTTACCCTGATAGCAACAACTGACTGTGTTATGAGTAATACAAGGATACTGTGCTCCAAACGCACCACAAAAAATGAGTTTAGTACAAAAAATCCCAAATCCAAAAAATAATCAAAACTATATGTGCTCAGATAGAAAATACTGGAGGCTGAGGTTAATGGTGAGCCTCAAAGATTAGACAGAGTTGAGATCTGTTGTTGGTCAACAAATAGCTTCAACGCCAATTGCTGCGAAAACCACAATCATCCGACTTTGAGCAAGACTGCAAACAAGCAGCTTTACCAAAATGCTGATGTGTTCCCTTTAAAGAGGAGCTCCCTCTTTGTAGTAGTTTCATAACGTGTATAGTGTACCGTGTAGTGCTAAATTGCTCCCAGTTCAAAGAGCCAGAGTCTAATTCCGTAGATCAGGTTATCTATCTGGCTCAAATATTAACCCTCACCTGAATTATTGGTAGGAATGAGTTCTAAACTTTGTACTGGGGTAAGCAGCAGCTAAATATGACTGAGATGTAGATTAATTTGTAACCAGTGCAAAGTTTCGCAAGCGCATATTTTTCACCACAGCACAAGGAGGACAGCCGGTCAGGATGTGTGATCTGCATTGAACAGGTTTGGAACAAGGTGACGACTCAGAGCAGTGAGAAAAACAATGAAAGTTTAATAGGGAAGGTGTTTATTACGCCATGGACACCAGCAGCTGGTCATACACGCCAGCTGCTTTACTTCAACTGCACTCACAGAGGCTACTCGCACAACTAGACTGCTAGTTAAAATGTCCTTTATAAGACAACAATAATATTTTAATAATTACAGGCAAACTTGCCTGATGATTCCACTTTGCACAGTCTTTACTTTCCAATGTTACATTTCCCTCACTCTGGTTATTTCTCAATGTCCCATTATTTTCCAAAAGTGCATATTGATGACAGTGAAGAAGCTGATGAAATGCAAGCAGGCCTATCTAGTTCCCACTTTCACTGTGCTGTGACATCATGTCCTGCCTGCAGGGAATTGGATAACAGAGTCCTGCTAGGAAAAACATTCACTGGAGTGTATCGACAACCGAGCGTCACAAATGCGGGCTAATCAGTAATACAGGGGGAGACCACACGTGAAGAAGCTCAGATTCAGATCAGATTCAGTATTCATTCATCTTTTCAATACAGCTGTTTGCTATGTGGGTTAGATGATGTTTGGTTTAAAGGTCTGGAGTTATTCTATGTTTTTAACAAATCCCATGTAGACACCCAAACCAAACATAAGCATGACGTTACTTTATCTCTAAATACTTTAAGACTCTGTGGCACATTATTTACTATTTAGAAAGCACTCACAACATGTGAACTATATTCCTAAAGCACTAATTCCCTATAACAGCTGGCGACGAAAGATTTTAGCAGATGTCTCTCAAACAGGAGGGAATAGTGCATTTTGTGGGTACTATTTTGAGTGGCAGATGGATCCACATTTGGTGCTCTAATGAGTAATTGGGGCAGCAGGACAGTGTATGTGGGAATGAATCAAAATAAACTACAGTTCATGGTAATGAAGGAACATGCCACCCAGTGCAACAGTGTGGCTCATTTATGTGTTTTTAATAGTATCTGACCAGCAGCAGAGGAAGAAGATGCATCAGGCGTCGGATACACAAACATCACTTGCAGGATACAGTCACTGTTGGTTTGGGGATTTGTGGGATTTGTCGACTTTAAGACAGAGTAGCTGTTTCCCACAGATTTCTTCACTTTAGCTGTGATATCAGACTTTGGATAAACATAGAAATGTGTAAGTAGAGCAACCCAGTGTTGGTTTGGCGCTGCACATGGTAATAAGCACATGCACAAAAAAAATAGAAAATATCACCAAATTTATCCCATCACATACATCTAATTAGAACTCTTTTGCTGACAGCATCATGCTCTCACTGCTGATATTTCATATATTCACTGCCATCGTGCCAAACTGTACAGAACATTTGTCTATAATCTGCTCTTCAGCACTGATTGGGTTTGTCAGCTCACATCCAGCATTTACATTAATGTTCAGTTAGTACTCGATCAGTGTTATTTTCCACTGTAATCCAGAAACGCCAGATGAGATCTTTCATTGCTGTGATTAGAACAGGAAGCTGCAGATGGACTTTAACCCTCGGTTATCATTATTGTTCTCGATTAGCATTTTTATTTCATTGTTCACTAAATTGACTGTTTTTATTTTCTTTTTGTTCTCCTCGCATGTGAATCGTTGGGCTCAAGCAGTCAGGAGCTGGGCTGTACAAGTTAAATGTATCCTTTTCACAACTCTTACACATTAACCAGTGCCTTTGAGAGAGGACATTTAACTTTCCATAATGATCTCTGTTAATTATTGGCCTCTGGGGCATGATGGTGTGGCCTTAGGTTGTGAAAGACGAAAGGACTTAAGACATCCTATATGGTGAAGTTAAAGGGAAGCACAGAGAGGTTTTACTATCGACATGTTCCTGTGTTTATCTGGAACAAGGTGCAGCAGGAAAAATATTACTACTGTTTCAGTTCTGTGCTCATGTGCGCCCTTTACCCGCAGTCTGCACTTACACAAGGCACACAAAAAAGAAACAAATAAAGTTCTCATTGACAGTCCTACACACACTGCTCCTTTCTCCTCCTTTTTTTTGTTGCTTTGTTCTGTTTCCATTGCTTTATTGGTGCAAGTCCAGTTTGGGCATGTTCAGCACAAATGCTGACTGATTACAGATTACAGGGCACAAATGAACACAGTGAACATTTTCTAATCATACTCCTGCCACAAACATTGTTTTGGAAATCTATTTCTGGCTGGCTTTTCTTGACCTGTGTCAGTTTATATGAATGAATATTTTATAGTTATTTTCTCGGGGTAATTTTTTTAAATGACACATTTACACATAACATTAATGATTCTTAATTTGCAGCGTCTCACATTAAAAGGTAAGTCTGGTGATATTTTATATTTTCTCTCAGTCAAAGATGAAAACCTGTTCAAGAACTATTAAAAATACATCACTGAACCTCACCATTGCACCTGGAGACAAGTTGTTTCATTACCTTGAACACACACACTGTAATTTAGTTTGACTCAGTCCCACATATACACTATCCTTCTGCCCTACATACTCATTAGAGCACCAAATGTGGATTAATCCACCACTGAAAATAGTTCCCAACACATGCACTATATCCTCCTGTTTAAGTAATGTTTTTAATGTTTGAAACATTATGATGGCGAGCTGCTATAGGATAGAATTACTGAATCTTTTATAAAAATAACAACATATATGTGTTTTTGAAGATTCACATCCATACAATGAAAAACTGTGACCTGAGGCTGTGAAGAGCTTTTGGTATTTTCTTGGGATTTGATGATAATAACAACAATATAGAACATGATCAGACTCGTCTTGTGAGAAAAATTCTAGCATATAAGTTTCATGTAATTCACAACATACTTTGCTAGTTCATGTATAAATATATCGTCAGAGTGCCATCCCATCCTTTCCTCAGTTTATGTTGACAGAAAACAAGCTACAGTGAGTAAGTCTGGCTCCATCCCTAAACACTTCAGTTCTGCTGAAATGCAATGCACTGATATCCTGCAGCAAAAGTACAGATACTATCACATGGTATGGTAAAGAACAATGGTATGGTTCCTGTCAGTGTGTCACCTAAAAACAGCTCAGAGTAATCAGAGTACACAGAATGGTCAATGTCAGGAGCTCTGTATCTGTGTTTGGACACAGACACAGGTACAGGTATGTGCATTGATCGTGTAATGAACAGTAGTGTGATGTCTTGTTGAAGCTTTTCAGTAACTCTCTAACTCAATGTAAGTGAAGCAAAACATACAGCCCTATCAGCAAATTCAGCCCTGATATTTTCTCCCTTATTTCTAAGTAAAGTCAACATGTTACATGTTGTGAAAGGATAGGTTAAAGATTTTGGGAACTTTTTTTTGCGTTAATGAATATCAGTCTCATGTTTATGCATTTCATTTCATTTCATCCTAAGGTAGACTAACCATGCTTTAACTCCAGCTCTGTATTCACGTAATGTTCACATCAGATGGAAGGGATGGTAGAAATGATGAAGACACCTCAGGACCTCTACAGTATAATATGCATTAAACCTGGGGTGTAGCCATCATTTTACAAGTGAGGGGGACAAATTGCTTTGAGGTCTATTGAATGATTTATCATCATCTCGCACTCAATTGCACCCATCCTAAGCAGCTAAAGAACCACATAACCACAAAGAGCACAGAACCAGGGAACCAACTTTAGTTCTTTAAAATGATTTTTTCTCAGCTAGTTATATTCTCTC
>JBAJHX010000011.1:1198126-1215193 GCA_037176925.1 Amniataba percoides | reverse complement strand
CTGCGTGTTCTCAGATGTGAGGATTTAACAGCTTAATGGGCAAAAACCTCGAATGAACAATTTATGGTCTCCATGAGATAATAAAGCAATATGTCCTGAGGGATGTTTTTTTTTTGTATTTTTGTTTGTTTAAGCAGCTTTTTCCATGCATGTTTGGCCAGACAGCTGCGATAGTGAAGCATGTTACTGTCTTCATGTACAGCTGTTTGTCTGGTCCACGGGTGAACAGATGTCTGCTTATGAGGGTGCTTTATGTGACAACTAAAACAACTCACTGCACCAACGATGATGAGACTAAAGGGGTGAATATTGTACAGTCACTTTGTTGTTGATTAAATATATACATGTAGATATATTTGTATATATATTTATTGCAGTTAACAACAATAGAACGTGATAGTAAGAGTCTAAGATGTTGAATCCTTTTTCCAGACGCTCCCCACAGTTGTGTAACTGGTTATCAGGCGTGTAGCGTCTCAACAGTAATGCAGCTCTGTAAAATTTAGCTGTTCCAGAACACATACCACCATCTTCATTTTTACGACAAACAACAGTTTTAACAGTGAGAACAAGTCACGCCTGTCTCTCTGTTGCGCCACTGACATATTTCTCTCTCTCTCTGTCTCCTTTGCAGTCAAGATTCTGCTGTTCTATGTCATTTTCTATGGCTGCCTGGCCGGGATCTTCGTCGGGACCATCCAGGCCATGCTGCTCACGCTGAGCAACTACAAGCCCACCTGGCAGGACAGAGTCGCACCTCCTGGTAAGAAGGGACGCCCACTTCCTGTCAGTCGGGATGCTCGTGCGCAGCTCCGAGTCTAAAGGTTGTGTGGAGACTCATAAAGAGAATAAACACACTGCTTAGATAAATAAAGAAGCGAATGGCGCCAGGTTAGCCTTTTAAAGGAGGTGACAATATTTCCTGGATAAAAATGGCAGCTGAAGGCGCCTGTGGGATGAGGGATGAGGAGTTTTGGTTATTTCAGATGAGCAATAATCTCCTGGTGTTTACTCACTGGATCACAGGCTGCGCTCTCGGTGACCTTGTTGACATGACAAGACTGTTTTTCACAGCGGTGTCAGGACGGATACATGTGTAACAATCTGCTGAAGCAACTGTGTTATTATATATGACGTTGAGTTCCAAACAAGTTTGGAAGCAGAGTATATCTTTGGAAACAAATATACAAATAACACAATTTATTTTGGTCGTCCACCCATAAAGTAACTGTATGTATTTATTTTCCTAACACTTTTCATGGGGAAGACTGTTTCATTCTCTTTTGAACAAGATGAATTCAGTGCATAACTGTAATGATACATTTTAGGAAACGGATGAAGATTTCCGAAAGCACAGAAATGCATGAACAGCATTTTTCTAAATCTGATAAACTGCAGCAGTCGAGGTGTTCTGCCTCTGTGTCTTTTATAAATGTCAACATCTGTTCAGTGTACGTGGTCTCACCTTGGCCTCAGGTAACGTGGCTGCATATTGTTTTGGAAATGATCTCTTCATATATATTTGCATCACGGTGTGCCTGCACTGACGGCAAGACTTCCCTGTGTACAAACCACGGCCTGGTTTCCATGGTGGAGAAGGCCAACTGGGGTTTACCAGGCCAAACTGAGCATGTGAAGAATCCAGTTAACTCGGCCAGCGGCTGTCTGGCGGCTGTTTGAGAGCTCCACAGTGAACCGGTAGTTAAACAGGAGGCATTGAGCATTGTGTTCATTTGAGGTCGTCTCACAAGGAAATCTCCTGTCAATGACCTGATCTCTGGTCTTGCTGATTAGAGCGTCCTAAACATGCAGCTAAACAAATGAACATAAAGCCACACAGATCAGGGGACACATTGATCTCCTTTCTGTCTGACGAACCACTCATCTGCTCTCTCACCCGGAGTCACATGAGATCTATCAGTTTCATCTGAGTCCGGCACAGAGACGCTGCAGGACAGGACTGTGTTCAGCCTGCTCAGCTTATCTGAGCACAAAGACAGGAAGCGGGACGGAACAGGATCTGTATCTCGGACACACAGACGTGACATTGATATTGATCATCTCGTCTGAATCTGCAGAATTTGGCGAAAATGTGCATTTCACACACATTGTTTCTGATTGCGTCATTCGGTATCTCAAGAGACATCCAATCACAGAATGTCTAAATTTCAGACTTTAAAAGAGTTTTCTGCTCTATTCAAGATATGAGGGTGTTGTTTCTTTTCTCTTATTCTCTGATTGTGATCGCAGTGTCACTGTTGATACCAAGCGGCTGATGTGTTGTCCCTGCAGGCCTTACACACACCCCACGATCAGACAAAGCTGAAGTGGCCTTCAGCCTCAACGATTTGGAGACCTACCTGCCTTACACCAAGGCCTTGAAGGACTTCCTGGCCAAGTATGATGATGAAAACCAGAGGGACCAGATGAAGTTTGAGGATTGCGGAGGTGGGTTTTGCTGACTTCTGTATCAATCTTTATGATGCAACATCATGGGGGACATTAAAGAGTTAAAGTTGCCTCTTCACTGCTCTAAGCAAACATTTGTGTCACTGGAACGCGGCAAACATCTTGGCTGCGCTCTAATCTGAGCTTCACTGTTGACAGAATGTAATGTTATTGCATTACGAAGTACAGAAAGTTCCAGTCTTGATAAATAATGCGCCCGAACCCAAGTTAACCCTTCGCTCCCCCTCCTTCCCCTGCAGAGGAACCTGGAGAGTACAAGAACCGTGGTGACTTGGAGAGCGATGTGGGCATCAGGAAAGCTTGTCGCTTCCCCAAGACCTTGCTGGGACCCTGCTCCGGCATCGAGGACCGCGAATTTGGTTTCAAGGATGGCAAGCCCTGCCTGATTGTGAAGCTCAACAGGATTGTCAACTTCCGCCCAAGGGTAACTTTAAATGAATAAGTCTGTCATTTTGTTAAAAGAAACTGGCTGCGGCTTTTTGTTACTCCAGCCTGAGGAGGAGTCGCTAATTTACAATCCTGGATACTCTATCTGGATCGTGACATCTGATCACAGACCTCTACTTTGCATCGCGAACACTCCTCAATATACACATTAGCCAAGTTGTGCAGGCAGACATGTCAGCTGACATCTCATGTCTCAACTATAGGCTGACATATAAACTACTTCTACTTAAAGGTGGTAATCAGAGACGCTGCAGTAGCTTGCTAGCTCAGCTACCCTCATCCGCCCTCGTCTTGTGTGTCGTAGTTGTACCCTGAGACTCTCTAAGCGACGCTCCTTATTGCTCCTTATTAATTTTTCTCATAACATAACAGCAAAGGCACAATGTCAAATCTTTTTTGGCTTTTTTTTAGAATGTCTCCAAACTGTACAAATGTAATTTACACCTCCTGAGATCAAATTACAACGAGAGCCAGACCTCCAGCTGTGACCTTGTGTTTTTTTTTTCTCAACCTGCATACAGAACTGCTTGTTAAAATAGATGCATGAAAGCCAGGAGTTTGTTTGTGTGGCCTCCTAACTTGTCTTCTTTGTCCAGCCTCCTACCTCCAATGAAAGCATCCCTGAAGAGGCTCAACCCAAAGTGCAGCCCAACGTCATCCCAATCTACTGCACCAACAAGGTTTCTTTTCTTCCCCCCCACCCTCAATCTCAAAATGAACTTTGCACATGACATGTGTCCTACTTCTCTGACACATTTGTCCTTGCTCTGTCGTTTTGTCATCCTATATCTCTATCTCTTCTTCCTTCCAGAGAGAGGAGGATGCCGGTAAAATCGGGGAGATCAAGTACTACGGCATTGGAAACGGCTTCCCCCTGCAGTATTACCCCTACTACGGCAAGCTGCTGCACCCTCAGTACCTGCAGCCGCTGGTGGCGCTGCAGTTCACCAACCTGACCCTGAACACTGAACTGCGCATCGAGTGCAAAGTGTTCGGAGACAACATCGATTACAGCGACAAAGACCGCTACCAGGGACGCTTTGACATCAAGATCCAGGTTAACAGTTTATGACCGTCGTCAGAACCGTAGCATTTTCTCCTGACCGCCCCTCCCACCGACGCCCCCTTTTGTCCTTAATGAAGTATCAATCTAATGTAGGAGATGACAAGAAAGGGGGATAGGCTGTAGCGGTTACGTCAATCACATAGTCTTGAATGAATAAATGAGAGAAAAAAAAACCTGATAGGGGACCGATGTGTAATCTGTCTGCTTTCATCACTAGCTTCTACACTTCTGTCTAGCGTTAGAATGTAATTTAGAGGAAAAGTAGCAATAGGCCCAATTAAAAAAATATTTATTCTGCTGTAAATTAGACTTTTCCACAAGCCATGGGACACTGTTCATGATGACTGTAAAGTTTAATTCCATCTGTAGCGAGCTGTGTTCGTCCCCTCTGCGCATCGCTGCCTTGTGTGGTTTCAGTAGATATTTTTCGGAGTGTGCAGTAGTCACAAAATCTGGTCCTTCCAAACCACGCTGTTCCTCATTTCCTTCTGTTAGCGAGCTTTAGCAGTTCTCAGCATCTCGTGTGTGTGCGCGCGCGTACGTGCGTGTGTGTTTCAGACACAAGCACACACACACTCCCACTTCCATAATGATTGAAATCGTTAGACTTGGTACACTCTTCTGATCTGTGTAAGGAAAAGGCTGCACTCCAGGGAACTTCTTTCCTCTTTTTATTTCTTTTACATCTGATCACGTGAGACTCTTTTTAACTTTGCCTTTTTTTTTCTTTTTGTGCTTTGTTAAATCAATTAAATGTGTGAAGGAGTTTTATTACTTGGTTTCATGCCTTTTACTTATGATTTTTGCCTTGAATGTAGAGTTGTGACAGGCCTGTTAAGACACTTTGGCCTGCTGTATGGGTGATGGTGCTAACTCGAAGACTTTTTTCTTTTTTCTTTTTTTTTGCTGGATTCATCACAGCATTGTGGTGTAACTCTGAATGTTTAGCCATTAAACATGGTGGAAGAATTTTATATTTATGCAGTTGTACATTTTGTTTCTTTGCAGAATATTGTAATGTATAAATGCAATACCAAAGTGACGAGTTGAAGAGAGCATTTATCAGAAGCAATGCAGTACTCGTTTTTAGGATCTCATCATGTTAAGTGCTAAAGTCAATGCCTGACCTTTCAGTGGTTAACTCCTGATTTATGTTTTTGGCCATGAATGTAGTTAGGTGTACAATGAACAGGTAACAGGCGGTTTAATTTCACAATGACCTGATGTTCATGCATTTGAAAAAAAAAACAAGAGTTCTTCCAGAGCTCGGTGGCTTTAGATGACTTATGGTGTTTGCTTTAATATTCCATAGGATCTCATGTTGATGTAAAACACTCGACTTGAACTGAAACATAAGTCAACTTTCCATCAGTTTATCCACCTTTGTCATTTAATCAAAGATACAAACAAATAAAATCCTAATGGACCCTTCTCTTGTTCTCTGTTTCTGTCATGTTGTGACTCATCTGCATCCTGAACATGTGATGAGGGCTTTTCTGTTTTATTCATTTATTATTTCTATTTATTGTAGAGTATTCTTACTTGTATGTAAATCTCTCCTCCATATTGTGCCCTCCTGTCCTGCTAACAACCCCACAATACATATAAACACTACACATGACAGTGATCATGAATCTTGTCTTGGGTTCAGTCACAAAGGGCCTTTAGCAGCATGTTTAAGGTTATCAGATCTCGCTTGAAATACACCATTGTCACAGAGAAACATCAACACGGTTCCTCACATTTTTAAATGAAGTGATGTCACTCGCGACCCCTCAGTGCTGAAGAGGCAAATCCATCCTGTGCAACGCATATCGTGTTTAAGAAATACACCCCACTGCTTAATGAAGAGGGACATTTCAAGCTGAAATGGAGAAGAGGTTCAGGAGTCAAACTACACAGAGTGTTTTCTCTTAGCTGCCTGCATGATCCAATGACAAAGGGAGACAGAAACATGGGTATACTACACATACTACTTTTCTCTGTCTGTGCTAGACATTAACCCCTCACCCTCTTCTTGTTTGACCTCAGAGATGAATGAATGAGCTGCTGTTGGCTCAGGGGGCAGAGTGACTGGACGATTTCTGTTACCGTTCAGCCACTGGGCCCTCAGTGTGCAGGCGGGAGGGCGGCCGCTGGATTGGCTGCAGACACACGGCTCTGTAATTACAGGAGCTGGCTGCTGTGTAGTAGCTAACAGAGGGATGTTGTTTCAGGCACCACCAGAGAGCAGGTATTAAGTCACCAAGAGCCACTGGGGGCCAAACAGGCTGACAGCCGGCCAATCAGCAGCTGCTTAATAAAGCAGGTTCCTTATGTTACTTTCAGCCAAGAATGTGAACGTTTGGTCTGTTCTTTTCTTTTTTCTTGTTTTTTTTAGAAGGATAGCTAAAAAAAATGGCAACATAGCCCTTTCTCATCATTTTCTTTGTTAACAGATCATTTTATTTTGAGTGAATGAAAATGAAGACACATATTTGAGTTGGGTCAGAACTCAAAAGATGTGATTGGATTAGATTTGAAGGCAAGTTCAGCTCCCAGGTGTGTTGGATGGGTCAAGTCCGAATCCACAGATGTATTCACAGACATGAATGTAGTAAACCTGCCCACTTTATCAGTACTTCCTCAGTGTAATATGCACCACACAACAACCAAGCAACCCAACAGCAACTGCAGCACCAGCATCTCAACTTAATTTTATTCATGTAGCACATAATCCCACTTTTGCAACCACTCTGGATGTAACATGTCTGTCTTGCAGCACAGACAGCGGTAACATAAGTAACATTATAACATGGAGCAGCAAAATTACAATATTTGATCACATGTGAAGAATGCAGATCAGAGAAGACATTAAGTGACCTCCAGGTAACAGCAGTTTTTCAACACACCACATATTTATATTTGGATTTATCTGGCCTCGTGTAACAACAGTTACAGTGAGGCTGAGGTCGACAAGAGCTGTCACATTCCAATAGGAAAGAATGAGATGGAAGATACAAGGCTTACATGTGCCTATCAGAGTGAACAGAAAGTGGGTGAATGGGTAAATGAATGTCCTTGGTGTCCCTACAGCTGTAAAGATGAAGACAGTGTGGACAGCGAGGACGATGGGGCGCGAGAGATGGGCAGGAAGTGTGTTCACTGGGCTTCAGATAACAGTAATGCAGCGGAGAGATAACATCACACTGCCACCACACAGTCTCCACTGAGGAACAGAGCAAACAAGGAGGACAATTTCAGCCGCCACAACCACCTCTGACCCCTGGGGAACCTGCGGGCTCAGTCTACTACTGTGAATAATTCATCCTGTCCTCACGGGACACTGGAACATTTGACTGATTTCAGATGTTTGTTCAGGTCAAACATCAGTAGATTCATGACACATGACAGATGTGTTGATTTTTCTTTTTCACACATTATTAGATTATATTCCGGTTGATTGTCCACACACACACACGTATGTTTTAGATTATGAGATGAAATGTAAGGTGACCAGAGTTCCTGCCATAAAATGATTTAATGAGAAAATATGTTGCATTGTTAAGGGTTAGGCTGTCATTGACCAACATCAAAATTCAGCTTAATCAGTGATAATCCAAAAACACACACGCACCTACACACACATGTGACATGCTGAAAAACTCACTAGAGAAACTTCTCCACCTGAAAAACTTCTGCTAAAAATACTGGGACCAGAGGTTTAAGGAGATTATGTCGCCTTATTTAATGTGAAACTCACAAACGTGGTTTTCATCCGCAGCAGGCAGCTGTTTATCACTGAAAAACCTCTGATCAGCACATTATTCACTACCTGTTCAACAGTAAACTGCAGACAGAGGCAGGCAGAGCTCAGCCTGTGGACACGGTGGAGTGTTTAACAGCTAAAGAGACAGATACCTCCCTTAGGAGAGAGTAGAGAGAGAGAAGAGAGAATATTATCACACTATTAATATTAATAGAGGCAGACAAACTCAGCTCTGAATGAAAGATGACACTGCTTTACAACTGTTTGCTAACAAGTCATCTAACCTGTTTCACCACCTTTTATTTGTCTTATGCAGCCTCCAGCGACCTTAAAGTGTGTGAATGCGGCTGTAAATGAACAGCACTGACACATCTCTCAGCACCAGATGCAGGAGTCACATTCGAAAGATCAGATTCTGGTTTTTGATTGCTAACACTGTGTTTGTACCTGATGCTGAGGCTGCTTCTTTCCTGATAAAACTCATATCTCACTACACATATGGACACCTTATGCAAACACTGCAGCACTGTGGTATCACTGAATTAACCAGGACACTCACACTCACCCTATCTTTTAAAGACACAAAGGTGCAAAGGGACTTCAGCCGCCTTTATACTATCTTGAGGAAAGTAAATTACCATGCACACCCTTCATCATCAGAGAAAGACCTGCTCGTCATTCTGCAGTGGACAAAGAGCTGAAACTCTTCCTTTCGTCCTGGTTTTAAGAGGATTCCAGTCATGACCAGATTCCATCACTTTTAGTTGGCAGAGTCTTGAGTTTCTTTCACACTACAGAGTGTGGAAATGCACGGTAATGAACTCTTAACACACACATTCTCACTCACACACACACACACACACACACACACACACACACACAGGAGAAATCGATTAAAAGCAAGGACAGTGGCACTAATATCACTGGTGTCATGTTAAGATCATCAGATCGCCCACTTCCGTTTCCTTCAGTCTGGATAAGAAGACTGAGTGCTGATCATTTCCCTCTGCACGCCCTGCTTCTGATTGAATTACACACAAGCCTGGTAAGACTTCAAACTGCACTGCCGCTGATTATGTGGGGGGAGGAAAAGGATGCTAATAAAGTTAAAGGAGCACTCAAAATTCATTCCTCACATCAGTTTGCTCGTCATGGTCGGCCCTCCTGAGCCTGTGAAAGGTACATCTCGCAGGGCGTGTGAGAAAGATCTATTTATTGGCAGTGTTCCTTGAAACTGACCGAGCTCCCAGAAAAATAAACCCTGCACGTTTAAACGACCTTGTGAGCCCTCCTCTGGTGACGCCCTCGGGAAAAACAGTTTTTTTTACAACTACTGGTTTATCTCAGGAAGTTGCTTATTCAGTCTGTGGGGACTTAAATACATTCAGACCTGTTCATTTTCCATCCCAGAAGCATAATGTTTGGACGCATCTTTTGATACTAAGAACATAAAACTCCCTTTGCCTTTATTCACTCCATCTTAGCAGGACTCAGGATGAATCTTTTTGTCTGCGTCTGTCAGAATCATGTTCTGCTCTTTATATCTATCTCAGTGCTGCCTCGCGTATTAGAGCAGGCTACTGTTCTGTTTAGTCCTCAGATAGACAGGCACAGAGATAAGACTGCAGCTGAGGGAACAGAACAGCAGCTTCAAAGCGAGGCCTCCAGATGCACACTAACACAGAGACGGCGAGGCTTTGATTGATGATGGCGATGCTTTTTCTTTTCTTTCTTTGAACATGTACGAGTGAACATGTATGATTCAGTATTTTGAGCCAGTGCATGTTTCCATTTCCTTAATCATTACGCCACACATTTGTCATGTATGGACAACAAAAGCTGTCATTGTTCATTCATGCTCTTTCCACTGTGAAATGTCAGTGTGGAGTAGAACTTATATAGACAGGCTCACTGCTGTACACATCCAAAGTATGTGAATAAGGCCGGACTCCTCCATTCTTTATTGTATTCTCATTTTTCATAATATTGTATGGTACACTAGTGGGCCACAAAACTCAGAGCACCACACATGCTGCACATTGTTCCTTTTGCATCTTCTACACAATGTTTTGCATATTATGCAGGCTCGTGTTTATGCTGGAAATGAGGATAAATCTTTTCCTTTTAAAAACAGTAAAATGCTGTAAATAATATTTAAAGAAACCCAAAATAATACAACATCATGGAAAAAAAGCTCTTTCTCCAAGATGTTGTTTGCAATTGTTGCCATTCTGTGATCTTACGGGGCAGTTAAGGTCTGAAGAGTCCAAATTATTTCAAGTACTTTACTGTACAAGAAAAAAATAGAACAAGATAGCAACAGACGTGGTATGAGAAGATGTAAATAATGCATATAACCAGGACGTGCCTGCTATGTCTTGTAACTTTCCAGCAGGAAATGCAAACAGAGGCTCTGACCCAGTGAGCACCCCAGGGTGTGTGTCCCATTCTCTTGTCTATCCATCATTGTGGATGCTCTGTTACTTAACTCAAATTACTGCCAACAGCATGTAGTGACATTGATTTTTTTTCTAAATAACCTTGATTTTATCTTTGCAGTTGCAGGACCCCACACACACCACGCTGTTGGTGTGTGTGGTTGCTGCTCCAGCTCGTTCACCAGCACGTCTAAGCTCACGCCTGTGTTGTTAACGCCAACAAAACAAGCCCCATGGCAACAGGCCAGACGCACCGCAAACGTAACAGGAGTCAGCTCGTCACCGCACAGGTGGATATGAAGGGCGCTGAAGAAACCAAGTAAACCACAACTTATTCATTTTAAACGATGAAGGCGTTTTCACCACGTTTGTTCCACGTGTGAGCATGTGTCTAATATCACTCCATGATCTAATGAGATGGGGGCAGGGAGTAGCATGACCTCATTCACACACTGTCAGTTATCACAAGGACATCTTTACTGATTACGCCTCGTCATGTGACACTCAGCCGCAGCGCGGTTGGCTGGCAGGTGGAGGGGTGGGTCATTCCCTCTGCAGACAGAGCGAATGTCTCTTTTTCATCTTGGACTCTGATAACTTTGCTCCTGTCACACTCTGATTTACTGCATTCTGTGTAACACACACTGTCACACACTGTTTCAGTGTCACTGGCAGGAGCGGTTTTTTTTTTTTCTTGTAATGTAACATGTCATTAAAAAACAGTGTTTAAAAAAGAAATTCTTTATCATTGTTACATTTATATCCCATTTCTCCAATGTGAAATTCTGTCATATACTGATATGCTGAACTTCCTCCTGATGAAAAACAATTCAGCTTCAGATGATTATGATCCTGTGCTCTAAATAAATGTCATATACCCATCCCAGAAACATAAACTCAGTATACTCATTGTGTTTTGAAATACCTCTGAACACACCTGAGCACTAGAGGGCAGTGTTGCTACATCAGATTCATCAAATGGTGCACACACCATGGAACTGCTGTCAGGTATATGAGAAGGATTTTCAAAGCCATGAAAGAATAAAAAACTAACTTAGTCATCATTGTGCTGTGGTACATGCGGCGATGCAAGTTTATTGATAAAATAAAGAAAACAGCCGCAGAGGCTGCAGTTTAAGAACACAAACTAAAGACAAACAAAACCAAACTAAACCTACACTGGCTAATTCAAAAGAAAATCCACCTTCTAACTAAATTGAAGGGCTCCCAACTTCCACCCTCTCTTTTTAGGCCCAAAAGCACAAAACCTCACACACAGGTACCCCACACACTCACACACCACACAGTCAACTGTTCAAAATTGCAAAGAGAGAGCGTTTCCTTTCTGCCTTTTATTCAGGGGGAGGAGACGAGCAGAGTGAGAACACCTGTGCTCTCAATCACAGGCGTCAGCGGCCCTAAAGAAATGAGAAAAGGGGGGAGGGGACAGCACACTGCCACAAAATAAACATGTTCCCTAAGCGCTGTTACAGTCTGTCTTTGCTTCACACAAAGATTTCTTTTTCTTTTTTGTTCTTAAATGACTCGATGAACAAACCTCTGTAGCTGATGGCCACGTCAGTTGCAGACAATAGGAAATATCTGAAGCATTGAGGTCTAATAAAAGGCCTTCAGTATTACACGGCCTGTGGTTTTGTTGTATTAAAGGACTTAAGGATGTATTGGATTTTTTTCCTGTTGATGGTACAGCACGTCTTGGCTGATAGAAGCCAGACATAAACTCTTTCTTGGTCGCAGCTGGAACATGTTGATCTCAGGACATTTACTGAAATAAAAAGTTATATCAGACGTCACAACTTGTCCCTGTCGGCCTCTTGTGTTTCCACCTTGTCAGCTGTTTTGGAGCATGGTCGCTGGTGTCAGTTCACAAGCTGATGAATGCATCCTCGGTTGGTTGTCTCTCTCATTCGTGTAACATGTGTCACACAGAGGCTTGTAAACACATCAGCAGCACGAGGAATTGAGAACACATCGATGTGAACCTCCAGCATCCTGAACCTGGTGTTACATCAGAGCATTTCTCACCATTGAGTGACACAGTCATTTGCATTTGATGCTGCATTAGACCCCTTTTTATTTTAGGTCTCAAATAAGCGAATTATTCTTCTGAAATGCCGGTTGACGTCCTGACAGCGGTGTGACTCAGTGAGCTGTGCAGCCCTGGAGACGGTGGAGACAACAAGCTGTATCCAGAGCAGCTTAGCAATTATCAATGCACAGGGGGCCAGCGATCAGCCGTGGACGACTTCTAGTGTCCTGAAATGAGCGCTGCAGCTCGGAGGCCAGCTTCAGTGATGTGTAATTTTAACCCTATAATGCCAAACGTATCATATTTGATACGTGGCTTTTTGAGACCTCAACATCAGCAGTGTGATATTTTCTTTCCTGAATATACCTGATGCATATAAACAAAATTCTTAGATATACAAAATAAACAACAAATACATACAAATTCAGAATGTAGCAAAAATTATACAAACAATAAATATAATAAAACTCATATATGCAAGTTGATATTATTATTTTTTCATTTGTTAGAAGGTTAAATAAACACTTCAGTTAAAAAACAAACTCAGCTCTGAATGAATGAGTTATTTAATGGTATTTCAGGCAAGTTGATCACCCATTTCCACAGTCCAGCATATTAATGTGGCAGTTAATAGATGTAAAGGGATATGACGGAGGTGCTGAATTTGTGAAGGGAGGCTGTTTGAACTAAAACTTTTTTAAAAAAGTATCAGTGAAATTAACATCAAATGATTTATGAAATAAACATCTGTAGTGATCAGTGATATCACATGATCTTAATCATCTTCAGCTTGAATGGAACTTTAAATATCTTTAAATAAAAACCTCTGAGGTCCAGTCTTTCTGCTGAGGAACGCTTTCGATGTGCCCGAAATTTCATTAGAAAGACAATTGCTGACTGGCATTTACTTCCACAGCAGCCACATTAAGACGTGTCCGTCAGTGTGAATCGTGATCCGTGGCCTCTTCTCTGTCTGCTCACCGCAAAGTATCAACAGATTTACTCTAATCTCATTTACAACAGCTAATCTGACTCTGCTGTTTGGCTGCAGGCCAAGATCACCGGCACACACTCAGCATGAAGACAAGTTTCTCATTAAAGACAAACACATTTGCACACACACACACACACACACACTGTATACACCAATTTATGTTATGTTAATGGGATGTATTTTGTGTTGAAATGGTTCATAGAGTCTCATCTGTGTAAATCATTATTATCATTATCATTATTATTTTTATTGTTATTGTTATTGTTATTGTTATGATTATTATTATCATTATTATTATTGTTGTTGTTGTTGTTGTTGTTATCATCATTATTATTATTACAAATAATTATTACGAGGATCCATATTTTAACTTCAAATCAATCAATCTGTCCTGCAAAAGTGTTCACGTATGACACGAAATGTAAAATGTTGGCAGCTTCAACTCATGTTTTCACTTTAAATATTAACACCATTTCAGATCTGCACTTGTTGCCAGACTCAGACTTAAACACATAAATACACTCTTCTATATCCCTTTTATTGATCTCGTTTAGCTGATTGCAAAACAATGAGAAGAGGTGAACTGTGGGACGACTGCAGGACTGCCTGATGGACTGATGTGTTTCCTGCCTCTAATCGATCAGCTGCTCTCACTTTCACGGCAGCAAGGACTCTCTGAGATCCCAGCTGTCGCGCAATGAGCTCAGGGCCCAGCGGGCCGAGGGAAGCGGTGGAAGCGGAGCTCAGATTAGCTGAGGCTGCTGGGGGATTGTCCTGCTCCTCTCTGAGAGCTGGAGGTGGAGTCTGATGTCTCACTTTAGCTGTCCACACACTAAGAGGATTTACTCAGACTGGAAGGGATATAAATAAAGAGGCAGCTCTGACTCCTGTTTACCTGCCCAGTGATGCTTACAATCAACAAGATATATTTATCTCACATCTATTAGATAATTTTTGCTGTTAGAACGGGATTAAGGTTCTGAGAAAAACAATCCTCAGTCATAATTTAGCATTCTTAAGTTAAATACAAAATAAAAAATTGAAAGTGTGAACTATCACATTTTGAGATCTTTTTGACAGCATCATGGCATCCTATGTTGCCATGGCAATGTTAATATTGCCTGTACATATCGCACAGTGCAGATTCAGTGACACATACAGCACTGTTGGGCTGATGCTGACAACTTTAGTTATGCACATCTAATTATCAGAGCTTTAATTAGCAATGCTGCTGCCGCTGTAAAATACTGTGCCCTTGTATTGCTTCTGCCCCTATGCTACGTGCAAGGTGATATAATATGTGCTGTCATTGGTATTGGTCAATCTTTCTTTTCAAATTTAATGTAATAATGGATTTAATTTATCAGAATATAGAACAAAATAGAAAAAGATAGTGAGATACTGTTTTACTGTTTCCTGGTGTCCACTCACACTCTCAGCTCCATAGGAAATGATACTGTGCCCACTTCCTCTCCTCCTCCTCCTCCTCCTCCTTCTCTTTCTCCCCCTCCCTTCATCCTCTGAGGTGGTGCGGCGTGGTTAAACAGAAGGACCTCGTCTGCAGAAGGGGAAGATCTTGTCTGTTGAGAAGGATGAGTGTTGTTTGCTCCTGTGACATGTGTTAGACAACAGATATTTACTTCTTTAAATCTGTATAGAAAGAAGAGGAAGAACAAACAAAGAGCGATATGGGATTCATTCAGCGCTCACCCTGGATTCTCCTCAGCGTCTGAACTGCTCATCATCATCAGCATCATCACATTCAGGTAAATTAAGTTTACACAGTTAATGATAATTATTGTTTGCGTTAAAGTTTGATTGTAATTTTAAAAAGTACTTCAGTACATTCTGAGCTTAACAAGTCACTCCAGGTTGAAAATCTAATTTTAGCCAGTGTAATCTGGGAGAGAAGGATTTGAGTTAACAGTGCTGGAGAGGGAAACCTGCTGAGCTAATGGGACTAAACACAGTTGTCATCACACTCTGCTGTATATATATATAAAATCAGCAGAAATTATGTTGAACCTTCCAGGTAAACGCTCAGTTCAGGGTGTGGAGCCGCTGAAACTCTAGTTCAGAGCTCATCCAGAGCTCGTCCTGCCATGAAAACTTCACTGATGTTCTTACTTTGAGCCTAAGTGAATAAATAGATAACGTTTCAAATCTTTTCTTTTGAACTTTGGAATCAGTATTTTTCAAATGTTGCTTGTGAAAGTCCACCTGACTGTCTGACACTTTCAGGTTTAGCTGTTTTTACCACAAAACTGCATTTTGGGATCACTGGTCTTGATCGTGGTCGAGGTGGCAACTGCTCAGAGTCTCCTCACAGTCAGTCAAAGGAGAGGACCCAAAGCAGCACAGTCCAGAAGTTTCCTTAATAAAGTGAACCATCAAGTGAGAGGGCAGAGTGACAGTCAGCTGTCTGTTAACTCACGAGTGTCATCATTCGCCATCAGCTGCTGGAACAGAGCATCATTAATGTTCCACCTGTGCTTTGCATGTTGCGACAAGTCATCATCTCCCACTGTGACACCGTTGGTGTCCTGAATTCAGTGAAGCCAAACAGGCAACATAATCTGCACACAGCGGATTGAATATGCGCACGTTAAAGGACGAAGTTTAAGTTGTCATCCTGATGGTATAACAGCTGCAACTTTACCGTCCTCGCCGTGAATATTAGAATTTTTGCGACTGATTTTTGTGACTGCGAGCTCATCACACTCCTGCTCCATGTCTCCAGGCAGATGGACGCTCAGGATCAGACACCTTTAGCGAGGCCTGGGCTGTTGTCCGGGTGAGTCTAACTAAAAACTCGTACAACCTTCCAAAATGTGTCAACCCACCATCTCCATTTTGCATCCCTGTAAGAATAACATCTTTTCGATCTCCTCTCCAAGGCTGTCAAGCATGATGAACTTTGGAAGGGGCAGCGTGGGCCCTGCAGAGGCCGCAAAGGACAGCATGAGGACCAGGACCAGGTGAGTCAAACACCTTCGTAAAGTAAACACGTTCCCATGACACTGAATGAAATGTGTGCACTGTTCATGGAGTCACGTCATCCTGCTGTTACCAAAAGTGGGCTAAATTAAAGTGTAACACAGCAGGTTAACAACAGGTTAATAAGTTGCACATCTTGGTTACAAATGTGTGGAATTATTTGTGTCTTTTTCAGATGGCCCCTGGCTGCAGAAAACATGAACAACTGCAACAACAATGATGGGTAAGATGAAATATGGATCCTCTCACACACGCTTAATCAATCTGAGTAAAGAGATCAGAGACAGATAAACACCATGAAATATTATTTTCTTAACACATCAAAGAGCTGGTATGTTGAACACACACAAAAATGATGGGGAAGTGTCCGGGAATGTCTCATGACTCAGTGTTAATGATTAAAAACAGAGCTGTGTCAGTTAAAGTCAGAGATGACGCAGAGCACTGAGGCCTCTCACGTGAGCGTGCTGCGTCACAGCGCCCTCTTCAGGCTGCGTGACGCCACTGCAGGAGATTCTCCGTGATCTCACATCCCTCTGTTATTAACAGCAAAAAAGATGACAAGAAGGAGGAACCCAAAAAGGACGACAAGAAAGATGACAAGAAGGACGAGAAGAAGGATGACAAGAAAGATGACAAGAAGGACGACAAAAAAGACGACAAAAAAGATGACAAGAAGGATGACAAAAAGGATGAAAAAAAGGATGAAAAAAAGGAAGAACCGTAAGTACTAAAAACTTTCATAAAATATTCTAGACTTTTTTTTTTTTAAAATACGATCTTTAGACAATATTTAAATATTCAACTCACTGGTGTCCTTAATTTATTATTCTTAAGTATATAATATCAAAAATCAGT
>JBAJHX010000011.1:1187410-1198026 GCA_037176925.1 Amniataba percoides | reverse complement strand
CCTCTTTTTTTCATTCAGAAAGGAGGTGTGGATCATGGACCCTGCCACAGATATGTACTATTACTGGCTATGCACCATATCCGTCCCAGTGTTCTACAACCTGATGTTGCTCGTTGCCAGGTTTGCATTCACGGCATTTTGCACTTTTTCTTTTCCTCCTGTAGCTTCAGATGCCTTTGACGCTGTTGCTTTGCTTCACCTCCCTGTAGGGCTTGTTTTAATGAACTGCAGTACACAAACACAACCCTGTGGATGGTCTGCGACTACATCTCGGATGCTCTCTACCTCTTTGACACCTTTGTGAGAGCCAGGACAGGTCAGTGATGAGAGCGCGTGACACATTGAGTGCATGATTATGTCAATTATATTCTAATGTGTTTTATTCTAACAGGTTTTCTGGAGCAAGGACTGCTTGTAAAGGACGCAAAGATCCTGAAAGAAAAGTACATGAAGACGCGCCAGTTCAGATTAGACATCATATCAATAATTCCTACTGATATTGTGTTCATCAAAATTGGAATCAACAATCCGGAGTGGAGGTTTAACCGCCTCTTCAGGTTAGCGAGACTCTTCGAGTTCTTTGACCGGACTGAAACTCGAACCAACTTCCCCAACATCTTCCGAATTGGTAATCTTGTACTTTACATCATCATCATTATTCACTGGAACGCTTGTCTCTACTTTGCCATCTCCAAAGTTCTTGGCTTTGGCTCAGACACATGGGTATATCCAGCCTTGAACGCTGAGTTTGCTCGCTTGGCCCGGCAGTACATCTACTGCTTTTACTGGTCCACTCTCACCCTGACTACTATCGGCGAAACGCCGCCCCCAGTCCGAGACATTGAATATTTTTTCGTGGTAGTCGACTTTCTCACTGGAGTCCTGATCTTCGCTACAATCGTGGGAAATGTCGGCGCTATGATTTCCAACATGAGCGCCGCACGCGTGGAGTTCCAGGCGAAAATCGACTCCATCAAGCAGTACATGCAATTTCGGAAAGTCACCAAAGACCTGGAGGCGAGGGTGGTGAAGTGGTTCGACTACCTGTGGACAGAGGAGAAGACCTGTGATGAGAAGCTGGTGCTGAAGAACCTGCCGGACAAGCTGAAGGCCGAGATAGCCATCAACGTACACCTGGAGACTTTGAGAAAAGTGCGCATCTTTCAAGACTGTGAGGCGGGTTTGCTTGTCGAGCTGGTCCTCAAGCTTCAGCCTCAAGTTTTCAGTCCCGGCGACTACATCTGTAAGAAGGGGGACATCGGCAGGGAAATGTATATCATCAAAGAAGGAAAGCTTGCTGTTGTCGCAGATGATGGAGTCACCCAGTTTGTGGTCCTCAGTGATGGAGCATACTTTGGAGAAATCAGCATCCTCGGTATCAAAGGCAGTAAGGCGGGAAACCGAAGAACGGCCAACATCCGAAGCGTGGGCTACTCCGACCTGTTCGCCCTGTCCAAAGACGATCTGATGGAGGCGCTCATCGAGTACCCGGATGCGAAAACTTTGCTGGAGGAGAAGGGACGGGCCATCCTCATGAAAGATAACCTGATCGATGAGTCGCTGGTCGCCGCTACAGACGCCAAAGACTTGGAGGACAAACTCAACCAGATCGAAACCAGCTTGGAGGTCATGACAATCAAATTTCGCAAGCTGACGGACCAATACGAATCCTCCCAGCGTAAACTGAAGCAAAGGCTCACTAACATGTCAAACCAGGTCCGAACCCTCAGAATAGACGAGTAGATTGTGGCATGGAGGACGTGACCCCTCAGTGGCATACGACCAGCAGCTGGACAGTGGCTGTCTCCGTTGATAATTCCCATATCTGGTAAAATGGTATGGTTGCCTTGAACCATTATTATAAGCACCGCTATGCATAGGATGGGGTCATTCAACGCTTTAAGAGTAATGCAATATAAAAAAACTGTCTCATAGCACAATTGGGTGCAGAAAGCTTGGTCAGATCCTCATTTTTTTTTTTTTTTACTTGTTAGATGTTCTCTGACTTACACCATCACTTCTTTATTTTGTACTAATATACGCAGGCAAAGTTTCAATACAGCTGTTTGTGAAATGCTTATTTTGTTATATTTCAATAATTCCTTTTTGAACAGATAGATTTTAGAAAAAGAGGTTGTACTGACTAACAGTAAAAATAAATTGAAGTCGTTTAAATGACATCTAGCAATGAAATTTTGAATTCCAGAAGCACCAGTCATTGCTACATGTTCATTAAAAGCAGTCACAAAAAGTACCACTAGCCCTTTGCCTAGATCCTCTGTAAGATGCAGTTTCCTGTTCCGTTCACATTTGACGAGTATATGTACATGATTAAAAAAATGTATAATGCTTTTTCAATGATCATATTTGTAGTATGATTTTACAATTAAAACTGTAAACATAAGTCTGTTTTGCTGAAGAAAATAAACAGATTTAAAGTCAGAGACAAACAGACAAGAATCTTTTTGCAGTTACGACATGTTTCTGTTGTTGATATGTACAAATGCACAGTTGTAAAAGGATTTCATAATAAAAGTTGTATGAATACATCTGCGTGTGAGTCTTATTGGACAGGTTGGGTGATAATCATTCAGCATTTGACTGCCTATTCAAGAAAGATTTGATTTTATTTTAAATAACAGCAAAATGAAAATGAATTATGTAGAAGATGAATCAAATATGAAAAATATTGTATTATTAGGTTTTATTTTGGAATGCCTATATATTTCCTTTGTATGCAGCTTTTGTCCTGTAACTGTACTTATCTGGGGGTTGGACATGTAAACCAACCACATCATCAGCTTTCAATTTCACTAAATCCATCCTCATGCATTTTTATTTATATAATATATAATTTTTCTCTATATCTGCCAGCAGGTTGTCCTGACAAATGCTGGATGGACTGCCATGCAATGTGATACACATATCCAAGCCCCCCCCTTAGGATGATTTTTAAAAACTCAAGTAATTGCAAAACATTTCATCTAGTGCCATCATCAGGTCAAAATTCAAATTTACTTTGAGAATTTAATGACACAAGTTGTATGGATGGCAAATCTGTATTGACAGTCCCTGGTCAAAGCTACACTGACATCAACAGTTGGATGAGAGTCACTGTTAAGACAACAAAGAACATGTGGTCTCAAATCAGGATTCAACAGCAACACAAGCTGGAAAAAAAGCAGTTGTCTTTATTTAGCATGTTTTCACAACACTGAATACTTTTGAGCCTTTCATCAGATTTTTAGAATGTAACTGTTGAGTCAAACCAATTGATGAAAACCGCTTCCCTTTCCAAGATCAGGTCGACTTTTCACTTTTTACCTTCACCAGGCTCTAGAGCCCTTTCACATGTCCAGGTGAGCAGCATCTTCAGCTTTACAAAACAGAGGTACAGAGTAATGTCAGACAGCTAAAGCCAGACCTGGGCTCAGTAATCATTTTAAGGAATTGTTAAACTTGTTTTCACCAATAACAATGCCAACACGCTGTATGCTGCAGTGAGCTTTCCAATGCATTTTTAGGCCCTCTGTGCACAGTCCAAAGTGACCCCAATGAATTCTGCAACGTCACTGCGCCCAGGTCTGGCTCAAACTACAAAGATGAGAAAGTAAAAGAAACAGAAAGAATGGCTCAGGGTTGTTGCGCGCTGCTGCGGTCGGAGCGCCGTGTTTTTAGCGGCGCGTTGTGGTCGCCACCAGGCTCACGGGCTGGGCAGCGTTTCGCAAAAAAAAAAAAAATCAGATAGTCCTCTTGCAGACACATCTCGAGGACAGTGGGTACCTCATTGTCTGAGTGAGAAGTCACAGATTCGACCTCCTACAACAACAACAACCACCACCACTGAAGCGCCAGTGACAACACAGAGAACACAGAGCGGATTCTGAACTTGTCAGGGACCAGAACGGTTGGAGGCCCCCCGACACCTTTGAATGAAACATTACAGTTAAACCTCTCGCTGTGTCACTACTCCCCTACAGTTTTTTTCTCCCCCCAACAAGGATGCATACATTCTTTCTTCCTTGTGTTCTCAGTTTTTTTTCTTTTTCTTTTTTTTATAATCTGGGTCTTGACAAAAATCTAAACTCAGGTCTACTTGCAGGTTTTTTCGACCACATCTTTTCATCAGTGGATGGAGTTTGCTCAGCTGTCTTGAAGCCGACTTGCATGAAAACGATATCTTTGGTCACATGGTATTAGATGTGGGGTGAGACCTAAATGTCCTGCTTGATCTTTCTACAGTCGTCACCCACATTCATGAGCTTGGAGCTCCTGTCAGCGATGCTGTGATTGATTTGGGTGTTTGCAGACGATGTGGTCTGATTCTGGTGTCCATTCTCTTTACGGTCCTTGACATTAATCCAGAAAAGATGGATAGAGATCAGAGGACCTTCACAATCGATACCAAACATTATCTTTGAATGGACAAAGGGGTCACCATCCCCTAACTTTAGTTCCATATGTTGGTAATGAGCCAGCTCCATTTACTGATTAAGGCAATGAGATGTGGTTGAACACTCTGAAAAACTAGCATTGAAACTTTTGACACAAAACCCACATCAGTTTACCCAAATTATCTCAACCACTTATAAGAAAGTAAAACAGATGTTTGACAATGCTCAAATGTATGCTTTGGTGATTTTGGGGTGAATTGTCCTTACTGTTCAATTTAGCCATTGGCCTCCATTCATTTATATCAGATATGAAAATCTATAAGCAGACTCTTGAAATATACTTGAGTTGTACAATACAATGAACATGAATCCTGTATTGATTTTTGTCAGTGTCAAAATGTCCGTTTTTTTTTAGTTATATTAAACTGATAATCTAAGATGGCCACAAAGTAATGCTGACACACGATCAGTGAGTTTCGAGTGAGTCTGGCGAATGATTTTCATATTTTGCCGACACGACTGAAGCCCAAAGGATGCACGGAACGGTAGAAAGAATTCACGTTTTTAAAATAGCAAGTTTGCAAAAGTGTGCGTGCACATACATCATTTTTAATAAATGTGCTAAAAACCACGTCCTTGGAAAGGAAATTGCACAGTACACGACAAACAGATTGGCTTTTGCAGCTCATTCTTGGATCACCTTCATACTTAACAAAGTCAGCGGATTTGCACATCGCAATTAACTCAATAACATGTAAGGTGTTTTTCCCTTTCAAATAAGTGGTTTAAATAACATTGATGTCTTGTGCTGTTTGTCTTAATGCGCTCTGTTAAGTTCTGAAAAGAATCTTGGCCAAAACTACAAAACAAGACCCAGGTTACAGAAAAAAAAAAAAAACATGTCGACCAGTGAGCTGAGCCTGTGAACAACATCATGCAGATCTTACTCAAGTCCTTTCCAAGTACAGCCTAATGACCTGAATAAAAACAGACGCATCGGAAAAAAAAAAAAGTTCTGCCCTTTCTGTGGGGGGGATGATTTCACAGTCTATATTCCAATTAATGTGCAATTAAACACTTTTGAGACTTTCCATAGACAGTGGCTACACCTGTTTCCATTATTACTTTATGTGACAGATCCGAATATTAATCTGATCACAGTGATGTGTCCGTACAGTACCATCTCTCCCATAGCTGGAGAAGACACTCGATGTCCATGTTTTGAGGTGTGTAGGTCCAGCACATGTTAAATTGAGATGAGAACAAAGACTGGAAGCATGGGGACGCAGGTAGCCTCGTCTTTCTACAAAGGCTCGACTAAAAGATACAACGTGACAGCTGTGGAGTTTAAAGTGGACTTTTTGTTCTACAGAGCTGGTTAATTGTCTCTGCCTGCTTCCAGTCTTTTAGCTACACCAAACGGGATAAAAATGGCATTACATGTAAATTCACTCATTTGATGGTGAACAAGATGGCAAACATTTCTCAAAATGCCAATTTTCCTTTACTTTATGTTTTTCCACCTCTCATAAACAAATATGAGTGAGAGATGGGATCATTTTCCATTGTGGCTCTATTTGAATGAGTGGTAAGAATGCACCGGGGCTTCAGGATGAACTAACTCCAGGTTGCGGCTTTCATGTTAACAATCAGTTACCAATCAGATTGTGCTGAGACTCCTGTCCTCACTTGCCCAGTGTCGAGCTAATGCCTGCATGTTAACATGACAGGTGTAACCACAGCCAGAGATTTGGATCCAATGGACTAAAGATTACAAAGTACCAAAGCTTCGTCGGTGACAATGAAGAGGTCTGTGGACACTTTGAGCGAACACAGCCTCCTTGACTCTACATGTGGACGTTCCGCGAGTTATACCGAACGGAGACTCTGCAGTGTGAGCGGTCTATTCATACAAGACTAGGCCAGAAATATACAACACAAAGTGCTTACTGGGGTTTCACCTACCAACTGACTGTATAGGTTGGCACAAGAAAAGCTCTATGTCTGTATCTGAGAACATCATCAGTGACTGGTCTACGTGTGTACATCCTCCAAAACGTGCACAATACGGTATTGTAGTTTCCACCGCACTGATATATAAATACTGTTTTATTTAGAATTGTCAACACAGGAAGACATGGAAATAAAATGCAACAATCATGGCAACCTGTGGCCAAAAAACAAACATTCTGAAAATGTCTAAGTGCACTTACACAGCTCTGACAATATTTTAGTCTAACCTGCGGTGCCCCTCCCCCCTCCCCAAAAAGGAAAAAAAAGGCCCAAAATAAAAATAAAGAAAAACAGCTATTGATAATGTGCCATTTTGGACCAAATGACTACCGTCGCAAATGCTTACCTTGATCAAAAATGGACTTGGTAGCAACAATAACCGAAGGCTTTGTGTGGAATGGTCAGCGAGAGCTCTTTCTCCAGAGGGGAACTCCTTATTTGGAGTTCGGATTACTCTAAGACTAGATTTTTTTTCTGTCAATGCTCTGTGAACAATGGTTCAGGGCTACCTCAACACATTTTTGTTCAATAAATTGGGTTTATAGTGACTTGCTAATGCATTTTCCCAAATTTACATAGTTTAATATTACAATCGGCAGGCATGAAAATAACCCATTTTAACCTTAAAATAAATAAGAAGGAAAATGATCCTCTCTGTACACAGAAAAAAAAAAAGATGGGGAGGCTGCGGCATTCACATAATGTGGATGTGGGGGTGGGTACTTTGATCTGGAGGTCTCTGTGCTTACACTGACTGATGTGGGATGATGCAGGCACAGTAGAAGAACTACTAGAGCGCTCTATTGGAACCATTTCTCCTCTTTCATTATTAACTTCCTCGAAACATACTCTGGTCTGTCTTTTGTCACCTTTTTAGATTGTGTCTGATAAAGGAAGGGCGAGGCGGGGTTTGATGGGCTTTCTGAGAAGTAGTCCGTTTGCTGCGTGTCAGGAGCACGGGCTCAGAGCATGCCAAACCCTTTGGCGTAGGTGATGGCTTTCAGCAGTCTCTCCCTCAGCTTCTCCTTGCTGCTGTACTCAGGCAGCAGCAGCACGTTAAAGCAAGTGTGAGACGTGGGTAACCTGCCGAAACAAAACAGCTGGTCACTTTGGCTCTCGCTGACAAGCAGGGGAAAAAAACAGAGAGCCTTTAAGAAACGTGTGTGGGCAACAATTTGCAGAAACAAAATTTGTTGTCTGAGTTGGTTAATGGTCAGCATCAATGTGACATCATTAAACTGAAAATGAACATTGAACATTTAAAGCAGTCAAATGTAAGACCAATTTTACTCATTATCTATATTTTTAAGTCTGTTCAGTCAGAGCATGCTTGCATAGATAGATAGATAGATAGATGAGAGAGAGAGAGAGAGAGAGAATATTTCACATTCTTCCATGTATGCGGCTCGTGGCTAAGCTAAAGTTAACCGCTCCTCTGTTATATCTGCCGAGCGTTTCCTTTGCTAATTTCTGGTCTCCTGCAAACCAAATGGACGAGCCGTGACTGCGGTTAATCACTCGACAAAGACCGCAACAGCAGGATTTTTACAGAAACAAAAAAATCAATCTAAATATCAGCTACCCCACTTAGAGAAGATATGACCTTGAGCTGTCTTTACACCAACGTGCAGCAGTATGTGGCCAGAGGTCACAGACTCTGTTACAGTCTTACGCCTCCTCCATTCTGGACTGTATGAACATTACATTAATAGTGTCAAAACCCAAGTCAGAGACCGTGGATGAAAAACAGACAAATTAAAGAGCAACTTTGACCCCAATCCAGTGAAAAACGAGCAAAATAATAAAATCTGTTTTGTAGTTTTATAGCTTGCTGTGTGCTATTTAACAGTTTTCAAAAGCTTACTGCAGCAACCGCTGGAGGAGAGTGACAATAAAGACTTAAAGCAGAATTTAAGTCACTCACAAAAAGGAACAGAAAGACAAATAAAACTGAAATAAAAATAAAAATTGTTTATCTCCTGTGTGTAGATTGTAACATTACTTAAAATGTGAAAATCCAGCGGTTGCCTCATCTAAGCACTAACACTGTGGAACACCAGCAAACCTTACCTATGATATTACTCCATATTTACAGAATCATTTCCTAGTTAACAACTCTGTAGATATCTGTGAATAAAGAACAGCTTTAGTGCTGTATATATTGTTTAGATGACAGTATTTTTAGTGTTCATGGAGCTACTATAATGTTATTTCTATAGATCAAAATTCCATTTACAAAACAAGCATTTAAGTTATTTACTTGTCTCTCAGACAGACGTGACGAAGCATGAATTCAGCTAATGCTGTAGTTCTTTCAGCATCCTTCACAGAAACTATGGATAGTTAGATACTGTTAGATAGACAGTATGACATCTGCCATTACAGACTATAACTAATTAACTGTTTAAATCAGGTAGTACTTGACAGAAACTATGATTAAACATTACAGAGCCAAAGAGCAGCATTATGGACAGAGGCGGCTCACCTGTCTGTGTCAGGGCCGTTCTTGGCAATGATCATCTTCAGCTTGCCCAGCCCACCTACAGGTGCTCTGTCGGTGCCAGTGGTGAACTGCAGAAAGAGGCGCTTCTGCTCCTCACCGAACGAGTGCAATGTCTCCCAAAACTCCCTGCAAGGCAAACACACATCCCAGCCAATCAGAAAGTGTGCAACATCACACGGTACAAAAAGATCACATGAACTGAAGATCAATTCTCTCATCAGACAACATTAATGATGATGTGCAGCAGCGATTACTTAATTCACAGTTCCTTACTGGTTTGCACATACCTAAGAACAGAAAACACAAACACGCTTCTTACTTGATGATTCGAGAATCTCTGTTGTAACCGCCATCATATTCTGTTGTTTCTTCAAGTGCTAGGAAGTCCAGGTTCTGCAGTATGTGACAAAGACAAAACATGAATGGAAATTAAGCATTTAAGCTCATTTAGAATCTTTTTTTTTTTTTTTTTTTTAACATCCAGTAACAAATCTCACCCTGCTTCCACAGATTAGGAGCTCAATTTCTTCCGGTCTGAACAGGTACTTGAGCGGTGACTCGTTGGTGACCATGTGGAAGCCTCTCCTGAAAGCTTTGAACTGCTTCTCCACACTTTTGTTCAGCATGTACTCTGCATACTGGGCCACAAACTCCTACATAAACACACATCGAAAAACAGACGGTCACTGTTTAACATCCACCTACATGTTACAAAAAAGATCTCATAGTTTTTACAGATCACATAGAGGACTGTGTGCAAAATTCTTGCTAAACAAAACGCCCCTCTCACACAACAGAAAGGTCACACCACAGCTTAGATGGATACAGACCAGGACCTATCATGCCATGTGAAATTGTAGTGGCTGTTTTTCACTATTTTCAAATGTTTCATTGACCAAACTAAGTACATTTGAAGTGATTAGTAGTATTATGAACCCTTTGAACTATAGTTTCCCTCTATAAAAAACCCTCCGAAATAAATGTGATGCCTCGTGTTTTGCGTTTGGCTCACCTTTCTGTTTTCATTTGTGACAGGAATCTTGTCCCCATTCTCCCTTAAATCGTACATGAGTGGGTTCCCAAACAGGTCTGTCTGGGATATCTGGAAAGTGATCATCATGTCTTCTTCCACGCTGCCCTCGTACTCCAGCAGCTCTTTCAAACTCTGGTACAGAACCTTTCCAGCACAATCAGATATCACAGTTAGCACTTCTCATCAAGTGACAAACACGGCTCTATGAGTGAGTTGACTTCCAGCGCCATGCTCTGGTTTGCTGAAAGTAAAGACTGTATTTGTGCCATAGCTACATAAACAGGTGATCCGAACATTTGCTTTGGTATTTCTTACCGGGTTGGCATCAGCCAAGTCCCTAAAAGTTCCTTTCTTTCCCATCAGCTTCCTATAGACCACCATAGGAAAGTGGACATCCAGGATACAGTTGTTATAGATAGCCAGACCCAGAACGATACCTATCAGAGTGTACTGGCCCTCATTTTCAAATGATGACGGGTTGAACCAAAAGAGTTTGGTGCGCTCGTCATATGTGAACATGCCTGCAAGAAAAGATAACACAAAAAGAGAAAATTAGCACTAACCTAAGTAAATGCGGTACTTGCTTTCACCCCTTCTTTTTACTTCTTTTCTACTTACTTTGTTTCCTGTCACCCACCAAGACAGATTCCTTATATGTAAAAACCTACTTGCT
>JBAJHX010000011.1:1147377-1170131 GCA_037176925.1 Amniataba percoides | reverse complement strand
CCCTTGATTCTGTCAGTTATATCTCTTATGGTTCTAACAGTCACAGTGTACAAGACACGATTTCTTTTTGTACTCCATGTCCCACTCTGTCTTAGAAATATTTCACATCTTCAGCCAGACACATTTGGCTTCTTTGGAAATAAACAGTGTGATGAGTTTGTCGGGATAAATTAGTGTGTCAGTGAGCTCCAGTTCCAGCTCAGTGTTTCTCACCAAACACTTCATGTGGCAGTTAAAAACAAGCGTCCCTGACAGTGGGACTCTCAGCTGCCAGTCTGTCTTATCTTTGATGTGTGCAGCTCAAAAGCCACTGTGGATTGGTTTTTTCTCACCGGCAGAGGTTCTTTCTCACAGTGGGGCTCTGAAAGTTCAGATTTGGGAATTATTTGCTGCGTCTGCTGTGTTGTCTGGCTGCACAGTTGCAATACAGGCCTGTAAAACAAAGTGTTAAACCTCTTACAAGTCCTGTACCTTTGTGTGATTTCCTAGAAAGAGTTTTGTAAATATGAAGACTATCTAACTGGGTTTCAATTCATTCATTTATTCATTTCCGTGAATTGCTGGTGTTACCAGAGACTCAGATAACTAAAGTTAATGGAGCAAAAAAAATAAAAAGTCCTTAATGTCTTCTATTCAAGATGACTTTAGAGGCACTTGTTCAGCGTAAATAAAGAAAACTAAACCTGAACTGGTAAGAAACCACAATACAAAAAGAAAGAATCATCACTCTGAAGCATTTTTATGAAACTGCAAAACATGTTTTAATAGGAAAAGAGGCCAAACTGGAACGTGTATAAAAAGAGAAGCAGCAGTGCCTGGTTGGTGTGAGTTTGCTTTTGGCACACAGGTGACATAGTGTTTACAAAAAGAGTCTATATGTTACAGTACAATCAAAGGGATTCCCAAAAGCCTGCAGTACGCTTTATAAAATGACAGTCCAGCTCAGAATAACACACATTCGTCAGCTCTAAAACATAAATAACAAATGATTGAAAAGCAATAACACAAACCAATGACATTGTCCCTTTGGTAGGTCAAGGCTAACAAGGCGTTGTCAGTGTCAGTGCAGTTGTTCCCTGCTGAAGGACGGCAGATCAGGACACACGTACAAAGGACAGCCTCCGCTAACACACACACACGAAACATCACATATTCCAATCTGACAGCACCTAATAGTGCAAACCAGCCATCATTATAAGTAACTAACTAACAGAAAGGTTAAAAAAAATACAGAAATACACTGAGGAGGGCGACGAGAGTAAACTAAATAAGTAAAAGAGCTCCGCATCAAACCGTATGTTAGCTGTAAACAAAAGGCATCCTGCTCTTTTACAATCAACAGGAGCAGCGGGGACGTTTCTGATCTGACGGGGGGAGACGCAGACGCTGGTGAGAGAGGAATTCAACTCGTCCGGCCAACAGAGCTGCAACAAAAACAGCATCGCATCCAGCGGCTGAGTCACGCATCTTCACCTGATATCCATCCAAAATGCTGCAGCCTTAAAGAGCAGGCTGACATTTTGAGGAAAGTTCAGTGTCGCTCAGACACAGAGGAGAGGATCAATATCTGTCATCCACTTCTCCAGGACGACTGGTGAGCATTATTATCATGAAACTAGTTGAAATGTGTCCTGGTCGTCTGTTAGTGACATCACATGATCATTTCCCAAAATGTCAGCGTGCTCTTTAAACAACTCAGCAGGCTAATCTCCTCTCTTTTACGAGCCGTGGTAGAGGTGGATGGTGCTGGACACCACCTGTTTGTATCTCTGCTTAGCCTGCAATCTGCTGTTGAAGTCGAGGCGGCTGCTGTCGCTCAGCTCCTCCGCCGTGTCTCCGAAGCCGTGGTAGTGTCCGTAGTGCAGGAAGTCTCCGTAGTCCGCTCCCATCGGGCCGCACCAGGCCGGTCGGTGGGACACGCAGCTGCTGGGACTGCCGGTCAGGTGCAGAGAGCCGCACATGTCGGCCACAGAGTGCAGAGCGGGCGCCACCGCCACCTGCCGATTGGCTGGAAGCGTGGACAGCGAGGAGAGGCTTTTATGTGGCTCAGGCTCATCCTGGTCAGTGTAAGGCAGCGTGTGGTGGTGACCATTGGTGATGGCTTTGGTGTCTTCATCTGCTTTTTTTTTTTTTTTTAAAAAGACAAAGTCTGAAAGTTAATCTCTTTTTCACTGTAGCTCATTATTCTGTAACAGGCTTCGTTTAATCTCCGGTCTCACCTGAGTCGGGCTCCGGGGCTGATTCCATGTTCATGCTCTCCTGCTCCTCACCTCCACTGCTCTGCATCTGCACCACGTCTGCAGCAGGACACAGTGGAAATGATGACATCGCTGTCTGGAGGTCATACTTTTAATTTGTTTTTAGGTTTTTAACCGTAGTTTTGTGGTTAGAGCTCATCAGATGTGTATTAAATAATTACTATCTGACTGGTATTCAAATATAACAAATAACTGGATGAGACATGAGGAAGAGCAGTTCTTGCCTCAGCTCTAGGATGTTATGATGTGCATGTCTCACTCTTTTCTCACACTGTATGTGCTTTTAAAGGCTGTGCGATAGATATCTCAGTTGAACGTCTGAACTGTCATCTCCTGTTTGATTTTCTCTGGAGTTGAAAGATTCAGATAAACCTATTCTTTTAGGTAAAAAACATGAAAAAGCTCTTACTATCAGCTCTCCTGGCTTTCTTCGTGTGATCAGTGTCCAGGGTGGTCAGCAGCCTCTTCCTGCTCAGGATCTGACCACCATTCTGAACTCCGTTCACCTGGAGCCCACTGAGCTGCAGCAGGTGCTTCTGGGATTTGGAGATGAGGCGGAAGCAGTCGTGGAAGCCGTGTACGTGAGCCAGGTCTGCTGCCGTCTGCCCACTGGCGTTCCTTAAACTGAACAAGACGAGGGAAGAGTGAGACACTTCCTGTCAAACCGCACAGTGTCTCACCTCTAACAGTCTGTATCCTGCGCTCAACAACAATCAGCTAAACAGTAAGTAAAGCTTTCATTTTCTGTTGTCAGCTGACAGTACGTTCACATTCCCTACATTTGTTCTGCTCTTCAGAATCTCCCCCTGTAAAACATTCATTTTGCTAAATGTGTCAAATCTTGTGTGTGTTGGTAAAATATCTCTAATAAATATATCTTTAAAATAATAACTTATTGTCTAACTGTGAAACATTCCTGATTTATGGGGCTGCAGTTAACTTTTCAGTGCTCACAGTGCATGATGCTGACAGTCATTATCTTAATCCTTTGTGTGTTCTTGAGCATAACTCTGAATAGAAAGGAGACTGTTTACTTTCTGTACAATATGTTGAGTATGCCTCAGGCTAAATCAGCATTCCTATGAGTTACTACTTAGAAACTTTCCCCTTTAAGTAGAAACAGTGTATTAACAACCATGACAGTCTGTCTAACCATGATGACTTCCCCTCTGTCTGCTCTGCTCCTTCCCCTCCTCTAGGCTCAACAATCCTGAGATGTCTACGGTGACTCGTGAGGCGTGTCCTTTAAACTCAGTTTGTTAGCACAGTGTCTAAAGAGAGTTAGTCGTAAGCTAGGCATGCAGGTCTAGACAGGACTATCATCATCAGTGCTTTCTTAGCATTGAAACCAATCACTTCAGGAAATACCTCGCCAGTTTGCCAGCTGCAGAAGCTGTAGGAAGCGACAGTGCACACTGTAAGATGCTCGCTGGTGCACATGTGGCCCATTGTGCAGTGCCTTTTTGGGGCCTGCTCCCTCTTTCTGGGATTACTCAAGCAAATCGTGTTCAATTTCAATAGCTGTAAAACATGAGAACGTGCAGGGTGTCTCTTCCAGCAGTTTGAAAAAAAAAAAAAAAAAAAAAAGAGCCTCATCTTTACATTATACAGCAGATCCAAAATCGAAATATTGAGTTTAAAGTGGAACTTATGTGAGGAGTAACCAAACGGTGTCAGATTTCCACACCCTCTTCACTGTGACTGTGACATTCCCTGAGGTTGAAAAGCTCATGCTGCGTATTGACACTGATTCAATATTCAAACCAATCATCAGATTTCTCTTCAAGTCGAACCTGCTCAGTCAGCTGCTGCAGGTATAAGACTCAAATCACACCAGTGCTTAGTCACACCTCCAACGATAAAGAATTACTAAAACCAGATTTTGATGGCGGGTGAGTTCATGAGAATCGATTCAGCTTCCTGACAAACTGCACCAGCTCATTCAGCTGTCCACTACATGTACACAGGAAACCTGCACTTTAATTTGCTGCTGTGTTGTTTCACTTCAGTCATGCCTGACAGGCTATAACATTTCTTTTATACATCACTTTGAGGACTGTGCAGTCTTGTTTTTCTTGAGCTCAGTGCTGCCAACAGCTTTGTCTAAAGGCATTGAAACTGGCAGCAAAATCAAAGCTTTTCAAGAGAAATCAAGGAGAAAACAAATCTTTCCTTTTATCTAACTTTTTCTAAGGAATTAAAATAATAGAACTTCCTTCCAAATTAATTCATTCTAAATAATGGAAATCTGTTTCCATTAAAAAACAAATGCACAAAATCAGTTGACAGAATTGATGTCATTCTCACCGCACAGTGTGATCAATAGTGTGACTGATTGAAATATGTCATACAGTAATGTAGTTATCCAGTTATAGATGATGATAATAATTCATTTCCATGCTAGTCTCCTAGTGAAATGCCCTTTATCAGTGTGTAAATAGAAACACATGAGCTTTTCTGCTTTTGCACAAGGTTGCTATTGACTATACGTGTCATTTAACATTAGAAAACATTTGTATTTATTCAGCTGTTCATAAAAGACAACACAGACAAATAATGTTACTTTACATCCTTTTCAAATCAGCTGGTTTGGAAGGGAACAGTCTTAGAAACACCTGAAATATCTCAGATTCTGGTTTGTGGGGATATTATAATGTCTACTGTCTTTACATAACTCTTTTCGTGAAATGCTCCATACTGTAGATGAACACGCACTGACGTGGTCCATGTCTACAGCCTCTTACAAGGACGCTATCATATAGTGTACTCTGTGTCATTCTGATTGGTTGGTTTGTAGATGAGGGTCACAGCAGCAGTCACGATGACAGACTAACACAGTATATCCACTTTCAGCATAAATGCATCTTTTTCTCTCAGCCTCAGCTAACTGTCGAGAATAAAACTGTTTCTCGGTGCATATCGGAGCTTTTCTTAAACAGCACAAAGTGTGTGAATCTTCAAAGTGGCTTGGTATCTCAGTGTGTAAGAGCTATACAGAGCTTTTGTGATGTAACGTCTCAGTGACTGTCAGGCTGTATGGCAGTAAAATCACGATGGCAGCTTTTTCTGTGATCACACATTAAATGTCAATATAACCAATAATGCAGCACAGCTGTTGTCATTAACCTCTATTCATATTGATTTTGTCAGATGACCCTGTGACCATAACAGAAAACTTCAATCTATCCCTCACAAATGTTGACTGTGAAACAGTTTTGTCCTTTTCCAACTTAGAAGAGGACAGAAGAAGATTTTTAGTCATTTTGATGTTGTTCGGCAGGTATACGATAATCATTTTGGACTGATTTCACTACTTTTGGAGCTAAAACACCGTTCTGTTTACTGGTTAAAGTACACCAGTAAAATTATTCACATCATTAGGAAAAATGCAAACAAATTTGTTTGTATTAGTAAAGTAGTGTTCCCTCCCAAACAGCTGACATGACATTAGCAACACACAGAAACTGAATGACAACAGAAAGTACACTAACACCACAGCAGCAGAGCTTCTACAATTTCAGGAAATTGGTATTTAAAGAAAGTAAAGAAATGCATAGGACTGGTGACCAAACCCAGGTTGTGTTTTTTTTTTTTTTAATGCCACTTTAAGATTTCTGATGACTATGTAGACCATACAGAAATGATACTGTCACTGTACACAGTCATTTGGATTTACTTTTGAATAGTTTAACTGTAGACAGCCTCTTGCTGGTTTTGGTGTGTGACATCTGAAGTGTGGCTGATACCAGTAAGTGACTCATTAAACAGTGAAGGTGGGGAGCAAGCTGGGATTATCATTACCAAACCTGGTGAGTAGATTTGGCCTAAGTGACTCAGAGAAGAGTTGAGCTGAGAGATGTGTAGCTGCTGCCGGGCTTCACACTCCACACGACAGAGCTGCTGTGTTGCTGCATAGAGCTCAGACTGCAGGGTACTTACTGTGGTTTAGCACCTGCTATCAACAGGACCTGCATACACTCCAAGCTACCTGACCGAGCTGCTTTGTGGATGGGAGCCTCTCCGAGAAAATCCTGAAGACACAATGCGAAAAACCAGAGGGGACTCCATTTATAAAAAGGTTATTCTGTCATTTTACAAACACATTACATATTTACAAAATATTACAAAATAAGAAAGTACACATATTTCCGCTACTTCTATTTAAACGTGTAGTGTATCATTGCATTGCGACCTGTGTGACACAACAACAACATATAAAATCTGGTCACGCTGCTGCTGGGTGGTGCTGGAGGACTGACCTGCCTGTTGACGTCAGCTCCCGCCTGAGTCAGCCACACCACACAGTGAGGATGTCCTCCGAATGCTGCAGTGTGCGTTGGCGTCTGGTTGAAGCGGCTGGTCACCGCGTCAACCTCACATCCCATCTGCACGAGCCGTGCCATACACTCCAGCTGTGTGCACAGAAACACAGAACACAGTAAGATTTGGACCATGAGCATGAACAGTATGACTTCATGAAACAAGACACTCATCCTACATCAGTGACATGCCTACTGTATTCACATTTTGCCAACAGATTGTCACGTAAAGGTCTCAATCAGAATAAACTATAAATTCAGTCATTATAGTCCATGAAGTGAGGTCTGCTACAACAGAATAGAATCAGTTTTAGTACTGTCTTTTTAATAATAACAATCTTATTCACTGTTTATTGTAATACCTTTTTATTTAATCTGTTGTTGTTAGGTCTGATCTTTGCTCACTGTGTTTCCTTTTTAGTCTGATGCTCAGTGAGAGCAATCTGTCATATGAACTGTGCTCTATAAATAAAAAATGACTTGACTTGCAAATTTCCTGTTTACCTGACGCTCTTTTGGCGCCTGAGCGGCCATTGGCTCCACTGCAACCAATGAAAATGCGGCATCCCGTTACTTTATTTATTTAATTATTTTTTTCCCCCTCCTAAAACAACTTTATTGTACAGAAACATGCAGACATAACTGTAACAGCTCCGCACAATACAAACAATTAAAACTGCGTGTGTTTGCGGTGCAGCACATTTTACTTTATTTCTATACAACATTAAGCTCAAGTGGTCCACGGCCCACCGCCATGTTGCTGCTGAAATCCGCATAAGAACAATTAACGGAGCCGAGGTTCAACTTAAATGAAGTTAAATGAAATAACGCAGACTTTAATGTACTTTAGAAGTTACCAGAAGTTGTGCCGCAGCAGAGTGAAAACTAGAAAACCCCACTACATCGAGTTTTAGCCTTAATAAAAACTAACATTACATTTATTTAACTAGAAGGTAAGTCCTTCCCCACCTGTCCGCAGTGAGCAGCCCAGTGAATGGGCGTCCATCCGCAGCGGGAGTCCTCGGCTGTCAGCGGGGTCTGGTCCGAGAGCTGCTGCAGCAGGGACACCAGCGCGCCCACATCCCCATCCCGACAGGCGCGGTGGACCGGGAACCGGCTCACGAAGCCCTCCTCACCGGACAGGTCTGACTCTGCTCCCACAGACATGGGTACAGCGCGGAGGAGGCGGACAGACGCGGTTCCCTCCGGTGTTCCCGGTCCCGCAGAGGAGACTTAAAAAAAGGGTTCAAACAAAGGAAGAGGAGCTAAGCCTCTTTGGCCGGCAGAGAAGCGCAAAACCCGGACTGGAGTGTGGCAGCGAGCAGGCTCTTCAAAAAAACCGTCCCGGAGCAGCGTCCGCCTCCCACACAGCTCACAGGAAACTTTCAAACTCACATATAGGAAACATTATTGCGAAATAATTATCTTTGAAAGTATTTTTTATGCTACTACACAACCTATGCATGCTACATACACTGCTAACAGTCCTCCAGGTGACATAGAAGAAGTTACTACAACAAGATGTCAGCCTCCTTAGGCGGGAAACAGAGGAGTCATGGAACCAAGGTAAAGGAGAAACAGGACACAGCACCCTGTGTTATAAGATAAAAGATATGATAAAAACACAAGATAAAAGACAGATAAAAGCTAACCTGGATTTTTAGGCCCCTCGTATTCACAAAACAATAGCTGTAAAAGTAAGTGAAGATACTCCTCCATGTTGGTGTTAGCAGTTACCTGCTAGCTGCTTACACTGAAAACTGTAATATTTGAATATGTTTAATGGTGGGGTCACACTGGGCTGCTTTCAATTCAAAACTGCTTTTAATATTTTGCCCACCCTGTCAGACTAAAGTTTGGTTACCTCACGTTCATGATGGGTTGTGGACAGTCATGACTTTTAATGGACTGTCTCCTCATCTCTTCAGGTCCATGTCTGCACTGACTGTCTCTTCTCTTTCAGGATGGTTATGTCAGTGTGAAGAAGACAGACCTGGAGAAGCTGAGCACAGAGGTCATGCAGCTGAGAGACTTCCTGCCCCGCGTCCTGAACGGGGAGCTGATCGAGAGGCTGCAACAAGCTCGAGCAGCTCAGACAGGTACGCTGCTGTTTATCTTCACCTTGAAGCAGGAAATGCTTTGAGGTGGAGGTGATGTCAGCGTTATCTCGCCCCTGTAAGACAAGATCAGCTAGCGTTACTGTAAAGAAGTGATGATAGGATAGATAAGACGTGACAACCTCATGTGAGAGTTTTCCTCTCTGTCTTTTATTGATGAGATTGTGATTGATCTTCACATTCATTGGTTGACAGGTTATGATGTTTGAAATAAAACATGAACTGACAGGAGTGTGATGAACATGAATGAACATGAATGAAATAGATTCAAGTACATTTCAGACTCAGGTGGAACAGTGTGAAATACTGACATGTCCACTAGATTATATTTGGTATCTAAAACTATAGTACTAATGTACTGCTGTTAAAGAAATCCTTTTTTGGCTGGTAAATCACCACTATTACACATTTACTACCACTACTACACACTTGATGATAATCTCTTCTAGAATGTGTAGCAAGTACAGTTGCTGTCCATTTACAGATACACAGATACACATTACTTGATCAGCGTAACAGTAAACCCACAAACTCACAGCCTTTGTGTATGTGTTTGCATAGTGAGGGAGAACTTTGTGCAAGAACAGGAGCAGTTGCGCCAGCAGTGTCTGCACCTTCAGTCCCGACTGGACGCAGTGCAGACTGAGTGTCAGAGGGAGAGAGAGGTGAGAGAGAGCAGGCCATGTGAGGAGCAGTCTGTGTGTGGAAGGCTTATAGGATGGACTCATGTTCCAGTACACAAAAAGGATGAATTATTTTATGGCCATTTAGCCATTCAGAAAGCTTGTCATACATAACATGGTGTTCTGGTGTGTAGGAGAAGCTGCTGTTGCGCGAGCAGCTGTGGAAGAGCGGAGCCGAGCTGCAGCAGCAGGCGGACTTCTGCTCTGGTCTGGGATCTGCAGCATGCAGTCTGCTGTGGAGCTGCTCTGCCAGAGAGGACACAGTCACACAGTGGCTGGTCGATGTGAGTCACCCCCGCAAGTCTTTCTCTCTAGATTGTAAACTCATTTTCATTAGTTTCATATTAAGTTTAATATTTAACAGGAAGTTAATGTGCCGTCTGACTGCTTGCCTGGTGTGTTTGTGTGTGCGCGGATGGTGCAGGGTAAGCTGCAGTCCTTTCTGACCGTAGCTGCTCAGACTCTGGAGAGTTTCGTCAGCTCTCTGGATGAGGAGGTGAAAAGTCAAACTGAGGACCACAACTCCCAGGACCATCAGTTTGTGCTGGCTCTGGCTGGAACCATTACAAGTGAGTTCACAGCTTCTGTATTGCAACATACTGGTGTATTCACACACTGTAAGATTCTGTACATCAGTGGGATGTACACCACCAAACCTTGTGTGGATCCTCTGAGTCACAGCAGCTCATATGATTCAGATGTCTATTTCTGAATATGAATGTAGGTATTGCAAATGTTCTGTCAGATTGTCATTTCTCAAGCAGATGGAGAAGAACAGAAGTCATGACAGTGTGATCATGTCAAACAAGTTCTGTTATCATCAATCAGACATTGCTGCAGTAGGCTGTGGACGGGAGTTCCTGTCCAGCTCAGCTCATGTCCTCATGGACACTCTGATGAAGCTTCTGGAGCAGATGAAGCCTGGTGTCTTCCCCAAACTGAAAGTGTATGTTGAGCTGTGTATACATACATCACACACACCACTGGTAGTTTTGAGGACTTTCGACTTAATTAATGTCGCATAAAACCACATGCGATGTGATATGAAAAAGAAATGATCAGTTACTGAGCTACAGAGTTTAGACCAGCCACCAATGTGCGCACATCCACTGGTTATTAAAATCTCATTTGAATGAACTTATAGGTTTAGTCAGTAGATGTCACTGCTGTACTTCTGCAGTATGTAGATAAGATAAGACAAGTCTTTATTAGTCCTACAGAGGGAGAATATGCAAGTAGAAAAAAACTGACTAGTATTTTGCCACAGGTTGATGCTGATGGCTCTGTACAATGTCAGCATCAGTGTTAAAGGACTGAAGTATATCAGTGAGAACCCAGGATTCCTGCCTGTCATCTGGACCCTGCTGGACGGTAAGGACCACTTTGTGCTCTATCACATTATTAGGATTCCTTCTAACATAATACAGGCACCAGCTTCTTTCACTATGTGCAACAAAGGTACCACTGATGAGTTAAGACTGAAAAGTAGGCAGGTACACTTGTTATCAAGTTCAAAATCTAAACACTTACACACTATATACTGTAGTCGGGATATTGGTCCACCAAACTGGCACCATCATCCATGAATAAATGAGCAAATACTAGTAATCATGCTGACTACGACAACAAAAGAGACGGTGACTATCTGTGTTGTGTCCATAGTCAGGAGTGATTATGACCATGGCAACAACAGCAACAGTAACAAACAGTGAATTAAATGTGTATGTGTCCATATAGAGGGGAAATGAAAACAGACAGTAGTAACAGATAATAATCATTACAGCAAATGAAAGTAATGATCGATAGATAACACAATATAAGTGTGACTGTGTAAATACAAGTGTGGTGGTCTGCATATAGATATGTGAATAAGTAAGGTCACACTGAGTAGAAAAAAGCTAAACAACCCTTTAAAACATCAAGACTCATAAGCAGCCACAACAACATCAACAGATTATTTAACAAAAGAACATTTTCAGCTGCAGCCTTTAAGTGTGTGTGATAGTGTGTCTGAGTACAGGTATCAGGCTCTTCACTACTTCTGACCCCTCTGTGTGCCACAGATGGAGACTGGGAGGTGTGTCTCCACTCTCTGCGCCTCCTGCAGTCGGTGCTGTTGGAGGAGGAGGTGCTGCTCCTGTTGGGCTCCTCTCTGCTGGATCCAGACCTCCAGGCTCGCGTCGGCCGGCTCACCTCCAGCGTGCAGCCCAGCTTGAGACTGGCCGCCCAGCAGACCCTGGAGGACCTGCAGGCCCTTCAACAGGTACCAGTCACAACACAAGCTGCATGCCTGCTGTTCAATAACTGTACCTACTGTAAGAATTTGTAAAAGTACATCACCTCATTTTCCCTCACTCACAAGTATTATTCAGTAATATTCACCTCAGAGGTTTGAGGTCTTCACTGAAAACATTCTCAGTGGCTTCGAGTTTCCACATCACACTTGAGTAAGTTGTTTATTCGACCATGATGTGGTCTAGACTAGTTGTGAAGTCACAAATCCTGCTGGTATGTTCGGTTGTTCTACTGAGATTTAATGTGAGCACAGAGAGACTTTCCCCACGTCAGCAGATAAATGTGAAAACACACACGTGCACGTCTATTGTTCTGCACAATTAACTTATTCAAGTGAAGCTTTGAGTTGTTGTGGATAGTCCTTCAGGTTTTTTTTTTATCTTTTTAAAAATCTGACAGTGTATCGGTGCGCTTTGTTTTTTCTAAAATGTGGAAATTGTGGGGGTCTAATTAAAGATAACGAAGGAAGAAATTAGTGTGGGAGCAATGAAATTAGTATTTGTGTGTTTACAGGTTCAGGGATGTGCACAGAGGAGCCTCTGATGTGGATTCAGTTCCCTCACTCCTGTCCTCCTCCTCTATGTACTTGATGTAACACAAGCTCTGTCTGTGTCTGTGCTGTTATTAGCACTTCATGTGCAAGTGATTTCAAATGTAGAGTTGAAAGTTTCTATCTCAGTTAAACTAATATATTAGGTATATGGACTAGCTGTTCACATCTAAACTAACTTGTTTCACTTGAACTGTTAACTGTGCGTTTTGATGTATCTTAATTGATTTATAACTCGCTTAATGTTGATACGATACTACAGGTTTGTACAAGACATATTAAAGACAATGTTTCTACACTTTAAGAGCACTTTCGCCCTGTTTTCATAGACACATCCCATGATCCTTGTTTCATATATTCATATTTCATAATAATAGTTTTGGTCAGGTTCTTATTTTAGTCAGCATACAGTGTAAGAGAAATGAATGAAAACAATGGCAGGTCTAAATAGCTCGATCTTAAAAGTGTCTGATAGGATTGTAACACTACATACAACAGCTAATCTTGTCAGGTTCCGTACGTACCCACAGAACAGGTGTTACATCAAGTAATTGAGATATATGTAAACTAATGTGACTATGCTCAGGTTCATTAATGTGCCACATCACCAACACCATTAAAATGAAGAGATTTCTTCAGCAGGAGTCAATATTAATATCGTCACAACCACTCTTGTTACCTTTTGCTCATTCATTTTGCCTAGAGCGAACACTGAGGCCAAATTTAATGTGAATATGAATGAATTAAGAACCGTCATGAACTGTTTAAGAATTGTTACTTAAATAAAATAGTTGCACCGATGTGAAGAGGAAAGAATAAATCCACACAGGAGTTGCTTTTTGTTAATTGTACAGCTTTATTGTATGTTTCTTTAGTATGAACTTCTCAGTAATGAGCAGGTATCCACTGAACAAAGCCTAGACTACAGTACAGGATATATTTAGGACAGGAAGGGAGAGGGGTTCAAAAGAGTCAGTACAAGAATGGAAGCAGCCAGGGCTTCAGTAAACTTCTCTGGTGGAAAATCTGGGACAAGACGTGTGACGTTTACCTTCAGGCTTAACCCCAACCATCTGCACTGTCAGAGGGCTCGCTCTGACACGGATCAACAACAATCAGCAGAGTGAACTGTAGGTCGCGCGAATGTCTCGTCCTTCGATGGGTTTTCTCCTTGAAAACTCCAGCCGCCCCTCACTTGACCATCCTCATGGGGAGATTTTTCATGAAGCTCAAAACAATGATACTAATAATACTGTAAGAGTGTGCTAAGAAGAATCTACAGAGGAGAAAGTGAAGTGAGGAGGACAGATATCCTCTAAGGGAGAAGAAGAAGCCAAGGGGGTGGAGGACAGAGATTCTGTGGTCGTCCATCCCGGGTGATGCATGTTGAAGGAGGGTGGTGCCCCTCCGCCAACCCCCACCGCACGGCCTCTAGGAGGACGCGGCGGCGTTGGGCTTGTCATCGCGGGTCACGGGAATGTTGCGATCGCTCCGGCTGGTTTCGCTCCCCCCGGTGACCTTTGGTCCAGTCAGGGTCAGCAGACCATCGGCCGACAGGGTGCAGGTGATTGCTGATTGGTCAACGGTGGAGGGGATGCGGTAGCGGCGGTGAAACTCACGAGAGATGTAACCGTGGTCGTCCTGAAATAGAGCAGGATAAACACCATGATAGTGGGCTCGGTCCAGGGAAAGATTATTATTGATGATGATAAAAAAACATGATAGGAGAGGATATATATTGATATAGGACAGTAAAGAAGCCTTTTGGTTTAGTTCACTGCACAATTGTTTGCCTACAAATTCTTATTCTATGCTGTTTTATGGAAATGTACAAGTCTGGTGGAAGCTCAGGAGCTGCGTTCATAATGCATCATGCAACCTTTTCATTGACTGAGGATGAGGAGAGTCAAATTCTGCTCTTTGTTCCCCTTCTCACCGTTTTCTTGTGCTGGCATTTAAGCAAGTATTTGGAAAGTACTAAAGATAATACAGCTACTAGCAAAATGCTGTGACCAATTAGTGTAATATGCAATGAAAATGATAGACTGGCATTTATCTATAGAAGTTCACCCTCCAGCAGAGGGCACAGTCAGTCTGAAGATTCTGAAATGTTGGTTATGTGACTGTACGTTCACAATGTGTCATCTATCGAGTTCCCTCTAAGAAAGTGTTCTGTTGAACATTAAACAGTGGTGGGAGAACTATTCAGATCATTTACCAAAGCAAAATGAGCAATACTACAGTGTGAAAATATACCACTAGTAAAAGTGTGGCTTTCAAAATCTACCAGCATTACAATAAATATTTCATTTTAGCATTGGAGATGTTTTTGGTTGTGGTGGTTTGAACTACTTTCTACATTGTTAATTATATAGTTTGATCTACAGCAATGCATAACCCTGTTAGAAGCACATATTTCTTAAAACTCATCTTTCCATGAGCCAAGCAAACTGAGCCTCTTTCATTTGTTTTTACTAAAGTTTTAGATTCATTCTGCGGCACAGTACTTGAGTAAACGTTCTTTGTTACGTTCCCTTGCCGGTGATTTATAACATATAGCGCTCTCTCAGCTTTTATTGCGGGTCTTATAAACGAAACCAAAACGTCATCATTCATCGCTCCTTTGAGGGAATAGAACGTGTGTGTAAAACAGCAGTTAGGTGTGCTACCTGTCTTTCTCCATGCTTGCCCTGGATCTCCATGTAGTCGTCGCTGATCTTCACATTGAGCTCGTCAGGAGAGAAGTGCTTGACGTCCAGGTAGACTGTGAACTTCTCTCTGTCAGACCTCACCTGAGGGACGCACACAAACACGGAGAGGGGCCATTGCATCAGAACATTTGCAATACATAAAGAAAATGAATGTCTTGTCTTTAAAATGTGTAGTGCAGAGGAAGTTATCTTTAGATTTTTTGCAAGTAAATTCAGGATATCAAATATAAGTTTAAAGAAATGTAGCAGAGATCTGGACAGAAGGTGGGAAAAGTGGAAAGGTCAAATAGCTAACAAAATAATGAAAGCCTGCGTGTTAAATTCTGTTGAACTAAGAATCTTTCTTTTTAGGAACCACAGGGCAACACTGGTGTTATGTTAATATCTAAGAAGCTTTTTGCATGGAGGCAGGTGAACACAGTCTCTGTCTGGGTCTTCATAGTCCTTGAATGGCGTCAGAGTCTGGTCTAGTTACCTCAGAGATGCCGGTGTTGGAAAAATCCAAAAAGCTTCGGAACAGCGACTGTCTGTAATAAGGGCTGATGGTGGAGGCAGTGTAGGGGAAGAGGTCGTAGTCGTACATGCCCTCTCCAAAAAACTGGTCGAAGAGTCGGGCAGGGTAGGAAGAGCCCAGGGCGCGTCTGAACCAAGGGTGCTGGATGGCAATATCCATAGTGACTGGAGATAGTTTGGTCTAGCTCGGCTTGGCTTGGCTCAGGTTAGCAGATGTGCCTGCTCAGCTCGGGGTCCGGCAGGCGGAGGAGGGCAGGTTGAGACGAGATGGAGAGAACAGAACGTGGATGAAAAGCAAGCGATGAATGTTCCCAGAGTGCTTTGTTCTCTGCTCTCCAGCTGTCTCCTCTTTATATACCTGAGAGCCAGAAAGAGAGGCTTTAACCACGATCCCTCTGGAATGGCATTATCTCATGGCGGGTTGGGCCCCGTCAGCAGAATCAGGGGGGGTGAGGGTGGGGAGGGCACCCATGGGTCCACACGCTGGTGCGACCCAGTGCCACCCACGCCCCGGACACCGGGGCTGCCAAAACAAACCCCCACTGCATGGAGAGGAGGGAGCAGGAGGGCACGGCAGAGACAATGAGGTCAGGAAGCAAACTAAAGACACAGAGGGATTTCACCTGAGTGATACGGCTTCGAGCAGACACACATATCGACTCTGTCAGTCAGTCAGTGACATAATGCTGCCGTATTGTTCCGCCTGTGTGGCTGGACGGAGGGCAGATTTAGAAACAAAGCTGCCCAGGGTCAATGGGCCAACAACAACCGCCACACAGAGATGAGGAGGGATGGGGTGTAAATGTATCACCAATATATTCCTAATGTACTCAAAGAAAAGCAGCATTTAAAGCAAATAAGAATATTTTCAAATATGTAATATATAAGGCCACTGAGGTTTCTAGGAATCAGCAAACAGGGAAGACATCTCTTTTTCTTTACGGGGCCTAAAAAGCACTAAAAGAACATCATTAGTTCCCATCTACGAAGCATCCACAATGTCATAGAGGCTGAAGGATACTAAGCCTGCACACCTGCTGCTGTCTGCCAGCGATGCAGAAATATCCACTGACTGTAGAGCAGCGTCTTCCTTCAGGCCGCGAGACTCCTACTCTCCGCCTCACTGTTTGTGCACACCATAAATAAATGACATGCACATTTTCTGTCATGCTGGTTTTTGCCAAACTTATTATAGCCATACAGTCCCTCTATAGACTGGGGTTTTTACATTTGCACTAGTTTAAATGTGTGTATATTATGAATATATTTAGACTCTATCTAAAATATCTAAAAATATGTGTTATATATCCATAAACATATATATTCAAATGTCTTCATATGTCTTCCTTTAGGCTACTTTACTGTTTATATTCCATCCTAATTGAAATAATTGAACATCAGTTAAGACATATTCTGTGTGTAATCATGCGTTGTATAATTACAATAAAACAGCCTTGACTCTACATGACTGCACGAGTATTATAATTCTTCCTCCACCACTGCAGAGTCCTGCTCCTATCAAAACAGATGTAGAGTTGAGCTACATCTGCAGCTGTTTGTGTAACTCCAGGTGTTACACTGAGCCGTGCTCACAAAGAGGTGATGTTAAGTCTTCTTACAGCAGTTTTCTTAGTGTAGGTCAGCACACCAACACTCCTGCCTTCACCTGCCAGCCAGCTGCGTATATTAATGCACAGACCTACCTGTTGATGTATTTTTTATCATGGAGCATGTAGACAGAAAAAGACAACAAGAGACGTGCAATTCAATCTAAATTAAAAAAAAGAAGAAAAATAAACAGATTCATTGACAAAAAATAGCAGAGTGTCTCTTATCGAAGTGTTTTATTGATGAACGCAGACTATTAGAGATTCCAAACCTAAAGGAGCCTTTTACAGTTCTAACGTAAAGACAAGGGTCACTTCCCATGCCTGTTGTTTCACCACCAGTGGCTTCCCGCCGCCTGCATTAATGTAATCCCACAGGGCTTTGGCAGCCAGCACGGGGGCTTAGCAGCTCCATGCACCCGCAGGCCAAGAGCAACTGCGCCGGGCAGCCGGGGTTGGGGCTGTTTTAGGGGCAGTTTGTTGGGGTTTGGGGTTGCTTGCTGCTGCAGACCGGACGTAGATGCCGTTAGACTGGCTGCAGTTCAGCAGAGTCAGCATTCTGGGTTTTTATCAATGGGACAGACAATGCCTGTGCGCTCTGTGTTTCCACAGCCCCGAAAAGCTGTTTTGGCCGACAACCTGGCAACCTGGTGGGGTGGGCATGCTCATGGTCATTCACTGAGTTTTTCCTCTTCATACAGAGGAACTTTGGTATTCCCAGTGCAAAGTTAAAGGATAGTTTCATGTTAAATCAAATCTATCTTAAAAAAAAAAAAAATTGAATACAACAATGAATAGAAAATTGCAATCTAATATATTCATACACAGAGTACAGTAACAAATGTGTTACAAGCACACAGGTTAATGCCAATATGTGTTGTCACTGTTTGATATCTGTGTGCCTTGATACAGCTAGAATAACTTAGATTTACAGACTTCACAGCACACATTCACTCTCTGTGATCAACCCTCCTGTTCAGTCTGAGATCTGCTGCTTACATAACCTTGTCTCTAAAAATGAAAATCACATTTAATCTGTCACAGAATGACTGTATTTTATTTTCCCATCATCTGCAATAGAATTGCATTAAAAAGAGGTCTGCTCCAACCAAAAATTCATTATACATGTGTGCATGTGTTTGAAAACAGACTGAAAAAAAGTACACCCATCCTTTAAGATGCACCATTGTCATTTATTTATTATTTATTCAGCTTCTCCAGTGGGTGCAAGCTGAAAGTTCAGTGTTAGAAACAAGATCTGATGGATTTTTTTTGTTTTTATACATATTTGAACAAAGTATTTGGAGCTTCGGTATCCCTGCTCTTTTGAGAGAGGCCATGCTCTGCTGCCCTCTGTTGGACTGACACGACTTCATCAACTATAAAACCTCACCGACAGAGACACTGAAGACTAATAATTTTCAGGAACAGTACTGTGTTTATGAAGAATGGATGAAGAATGAATGAATATCACCTTTGACACGCGAAATCTGTTTGTTTGACCATTACTGATTTTTCAGAAGCCCTATTTGATCTGATGTAATGTGATTTTAAAATCATTATTCCAGGCAGTGATGGAGGTTCGGAGTACAGGTGGATTATTGCAGAGCAGAACCGAAGAGGCAGCTCCTGATGGAGGTCACACTGAGCTGTCATTGGGGAGAACATACACCTCCGGGGGGCGCCGTTGCTACCTATCAGGGTGCTGGATGTGATGCCTCCCAGCCTCACCTGCTGCCTCCTGTTTGAGTTTGAAGCTGTAGGCTGTGTGGGATGAGAGTACTGAATGCCTGATGTGTCCTTCAGGTGGGCTAACAGCGACAGACAGAGATCTTCTAGCAATCTAACTCGACTCTTCTGCTTTTTTCATTCCTGACTATCTGTGGAGAATTTTTTTTGTTTTTCTGAACAGAGCGTTTGTTATCTGGGGTGTTAAATCTTTTCCTCAGTCTCTACACGTGCAGAGCTGTTTTCTCTCCCGCTCTGCTCGCTGCTTGACTGTTACAGCAGCGACAGTGAAGCCATTGTCTCCGCTTCTCACATAAAAAAGGTTTGATGTTGTTTTCCAATTTTAGTTCCTCATGGTGAATATCAGCCTTCCTGCTGTCTCCAGTGTGTAGAACAAAACTCTGGACCCCTCTTCATATTCAATCAATGGAGGCATTATTTGATTCCATAATGAAATATTGTATAAAACAAAAGAAGTAAATGATGTATGAATGTTTCAAATGCATCCAGCTTTACCTTCCAAATTTTAAACATGTTCTATGAGTTAACGGTTCAGCACCCCTCATAATATACACTCAGTTTGGTCAGTGAATGAAGGTGATGATTATGGGTACTCGTGACATTAATAATGAGTGTTAAAAAGCTTGTACTGTATTGATGTTATTGGTATCTTTGTCTAGTTAGTGCACTATTACTCCTGCTGATCTCCTGACAGCCGATTTCTGAAAAACAGATACAGTACAGAGGTACAGAGATCATGGACGACCCAGAGACATTCACTTCTCACTTCAAAGAGCATCTCCGAGCAGAGACAGGGGTTATGATCTGACCCCTCGTACACCACCATCACCTGACCAGCCTCAGACTGAGGACTTCTGATGGCAAGTGAGTGAGTGTTGCTCCATGACATGTGACCATCCACCTCTGCTGCAGGTGAACAGCCTCTAGTGGAGCTGAGGATGGGCAGATACAGTTTTAGTAACTCAAGATCAGGCTCACATTCAAATGATTTTTCACGGAGAACACATGTTCAGGATTTCTCTCTACAGAGATGATCATTTACCACCACTGAGAACAATGTGTGTCTCACCAATGTGTGATAAATCAACAAAAATAAGTCTGTCAGTGTGTAAATGTAAAAAAAAAACAAAACAAAAACCAGTCAGATGCTCTCCAGATGTTTCTATTAAAATGAATGAATGGTGTCACCCATTAATATTTATGACTCAGTGGACAGTCTAATGCAGCCCAATCACACTCACTGTCGTTAGTGATTGTGTTATTCAGAGGGAGGGAGAGAGAGTGAGAGAGAGAGAGAGAGAGAGAGAGATCAGCTGGTTTCCTGCAGTGTCTCGATGGAGGCAGCACTTCCCGCTGCTAACTTTCCTTGTGCGGGACCGGCGGCGCGTCTCTCCCGGTGAAGCATGGGAGGGAAAACACGCTCCAAAAAAAGGGAACTTGTAGAAGACAGACAGGAGTAACGCGGAGTAACGTTTTTTTCCACCGCGTTATTATTTCACCCGCAGCCGCGCCGCGATGCTCAGAGACTCCTCCGCTCCTCCGGCGGCAGAGCGGCCCGCGCTGGAGGACGTGGCCGAGGAGGAGGACGTGTTCGCCGGGGAGGGCAGCTCCAGGAGCGCGCCGGAGCCCCGGAGCTGTCAGGTGCGTGTGTGTGTGTGTGTGTGTGTGATCTCTTCACATATCTGCACCCTGTGCTTTCAGATCTCACAGTTCAGTGCAGCATTACAGTCAGACATTATTCAGATCACATGCAGGCTCCCTCTGCTGCACTGTGTTTCTGTGACATTAAGGGAAACCACATGTGTGTCACATGTGGGCCAACATGCTGTTTATGCTGTGTGTCTTTATAATATATGTCTGTGTTTATTGCAGGTGGCAGGGGGGAGGCAGGGGGAGGAGGGGGAGGCCGGCCAGCTGTCAGTGTCCCAGATGGAGGCAGAGTTTGTGCAGTTGACCTTCAGGAAGCAGGTGTCCTACAGGTAGGACACAAAGCCCAAACAGAGAAAATGGAATGTGGCCCACTTCCTGCAAACCTGTTTTACCTGAATGTCACACTGCAGCGTGTCCCAGTGCCTGCTCTGTGTGTGTGTGTGTCAGTGTGTCACATGACGCGGTGCACCTGCACTGTCCCTGCTCAAAGACAGTCTCTGGTGAGGTCAGTGGTCACTTTGACTTTCCTCCGTCTGTTCACTTAGGATGGATACATACGCACAAATAGCATGCATAAGCAGTTCATCTGCACCTCACAGGGACTGCAGGTCAGTGTGGAAACAGTACACACAAAGAGACAGAATCTACATGTGAACACACATCTTTAAAATGACAATCAAAAGCTTGATTAATTACATGTGACTGATGTTATCATTGTTCCATATTTACACTGGAGACAGATATTGTGCATGTGTGTTTATGGCTTTACTTTACTCTTGATAAGAGAGCTGTAAACTAAGTAAATACTGAGTTTTCCAGTGTTTAATGACGGTGACAGATAAGTGAGTGTGCACGGTGTGCTCTGACACTGTTTCAGAGCCCCGCCAGTGTGACACAATTGCTGAAAGTGCGACCACTTGTGTAATCGCGTTGTTTTATAATAACGACAGCTGGACGGTGAACGGACGATGCGCTTGACACTGTGAGGTCTTTGTTCTTGGCTCGTACGATGGAACCACCTACCGAGTGGCTCACTTCTTTAAAAAATGTGAAGCCACTAACCACTCGGTCGGTAATTGTTCAGTCACTAAGGAACCAAAAACAATGTTGACCTACAGTAGGGTCAAATATCTCCCAGCAACCTAATCAGGGAGCCAATGGAGATCAGACTATGTACAAATAGTAACTAAGTATGGAGCCTGAGATAAAGGACAGGTCAAAGGTTTCATCTTTTATGTATGTTATAACAATTTATTTACCTTAGTTCCCTTACCTTAGTTTTACTTGGCTGTTATACTAATCCTAAGTTAGAGTTGAAGTCTGTCTGAGTGCTCATGTGAAAATAAGGAACGCAGTGCGACAGGAGTGGACCACATAATTCACTGAGAATGAATGCGCAAAGAAGTCGAACCTGGAGCAGATGGGGGACTTGAGCAGGGCTCGAGACTCGCAGAATGCCACACAACAGTCATCTCCCCGACGGTGGCAACTCACCATCCAGAGCTGAATGTCAACAACCACGCCGTTGCCTAGCAATGTAGCATTTTGTGTGTGTGTGTGCATTGCTCGGTGTGTAAAAAGTGTATCTCTTTTTGTTTTAATGTGTGTTTGTGGGCTGTATTAGCTCTGGAGTTTCCATATTGTGCGTACATCTGTTTGGTTTGGTGATGTTTTATTCTGCCGTTACAGTAAAATGTCCTTTTGTTGCTGTTGCAACAGTGCTGCTCATTTTATTGTTGCTTACTTCCACTAAAGAAGGTGGCTGTCTATGAATCACTGATTCTCTTTTGTTCATTGCTTTAGTAGTTTTATAGTTCTTTATATCATTATCATTAACTGTGCAGTCAGTGTGTGGCAGGCAGTTGAAAGGCACGATTCAAAAACACAACTGTTCCCACTGTATTATTTCAGGACACTTGCACATTACAGCCCACTGTATTGTCAGTATTTACACTGTTGCTGTTGCTGTCTCCGTGAATGAGATATTGGCCTGTCTGTTGCCTTAGAAACTGTTGGTGTGTGATCGTCTCTAATCTGATTGTAGTCCCTCCTCCTCCGTAAACAGGCCTCCTTCAGCAGCTGCCCTCTCGCTGCTCCGGGCGAACCTGCTGAATGAAGTTTGGCCTGCTGTGCCATGATGTCTTGTTTTCTCTGACATGCAAACCCATATAGAATCATTTAGAGAGTGATTTAACACCAAGATGGACAGATTGAAGTCTGTTGCCCCTCTGAACACACCCAGTGTGACCGAGAACACCGTATTACTGCATGTCACTGCACTGAAATGTAGGAATATATAGAA
>JBAJHX010000011.1:1121262-1135173 GCA_037176925.1 Amniataba percoides | reverse complement strand
CACACACACACACACACACACACACACACCTTCAAACACTCAGACACACTGCTGTAGAGCCTTTCTGACACATTTAGAAAAACAGGTGTTCAACAGCAGAGCGTCACACATTGCGATCTTCTACATTATATAACACACCCCGAATGATAAAGCCTCATGCGGTCTCAAAGGTTTAGTTCACACTTTTTGGGAAGAATCTGGGTTTTTCCCGCAGTGCTACTTCCTGCTGTGACTCAGTGCAGGGTCCGGATTATGTTTGTGCGTGTATGTGTGTTTAACCTTGCCAGTGGGTCACTAGTCATCATGTGGACAGGGGACACGACTCCCACAGCAACGGGGGGGCCGCAGTTGTCATGCCAACGGTAACAACGATGACAGCCGTGCCTCCAGCTTGGCTAGACGGTCCAATAAACAGTTGTCAGTGTTGGGAAGCAAAGGATCATGGTGCAGCACTGGCGGCTAATTCGGTTTGTCTGGTGCCTGTTTAGGAGGCAGGAGATGTTTTGTCGTCTGTGTTACATTTACCCTGATGAAAAGACATGACTTTGTGTGTCACAGGAGGCTCAGGGTCATTACTGCTTAACCGCTATTTATGAACCTGCGCTGTTTAATGGCAGTCATAGAGCTGAGTGGCTCTTCTTCTTCTGCAATGGGATTACAATTCACTTAAAGTCTGCGTTTGTGGTCTAGATGGCATTAAACAAGTCATTTAGTATGACATGTCAGTTTTGTTTCACAAACTCATCTAGTTTCTATCTGAAAATAAGCAGGTTAAATGGTGCATTTGTTCTCTCTGGGTCTTTTAAGACTTGTGTAGAAAACTTTTTTTTAAAGAACTACATTATTGGGATTGAAAATGTAGCGATTTTCAAATATAAGAGTCTCATAAGTGGTGTTGAATTGCTTGATGTTTGCTACAGTGGTGATAATGACAGGCTGCTGCTCTGCAGAGGCTTTTAGATATCGGACTCCCTGACGAGAGTCAGACAATCAATCAACTTTGGCCTCCAGGAGCTCCTGATTCATTTAAGGTGCCAAACTTAAAACAGTGATATGATTCGACTGCTGCTCACAGTTTGCTTGCTGTCAATCATTTACACAAAATTTACAAGTGCCAACAGTCGGTAAAGCTTTCACTTCTTTTAACCTGCAGGGACATTATTAACCACAGCTGAGAATAAAAACATGCAAATTGCAAACTGCAGCTTTTCCACTTTGCAGACAGTAACAACAATAAATCATTCAGCAGTTTTCCTGGCGTTTCAGCCAACATTCAACTCCCTTATGAACACTGAACGGTGATGTGGGTAAAACAGGCGTGGAAAGAAAAATGTGCTGTTTTAAATTGAATCATTAGTTATCATTTAAAGATAAATACAGTAGAAGCAACAAGTGTTTGCATCGGATATCCTGTTCTTCTTTATTCACACTCCTTCAGTTCAGTCAGTCTTGAATCACTCAGAAACAGTCTACAGCACAAAGGTGCCGCACCATTTTGTGTAATGTCACAATCACTCTGCCTTTCTTTTGCTGTTTCCTCTCTCTCAATGCACTTCATATGTTAGTGTGCGTTTCTGTTTGTGTGTGAACACATCACACAGTTTCGCACTCCGCTTGTCAAGGAAGTACAGTACATTCAGTTATTTTAGTCTCTCAGGCTCTCTCTCTCTCTCTCTCTGGGCCACACCCACTCTCTTTCTCTCTCTTCCTCCCACCACTCTGACGGCGTCTCTCACTCCTCCCTCTGCTCCCTGAGCGGTCACTGTACACCAGGGTTTAGTGTGAGCGCGGCGGATAGATAGATGAGAAAGAGGAGTGGAAGCATGGATGGATAGTTGTCTCCTCCTTTTCCAGGTTGGCTCTTAATTTATTATTTGTTTTTCAGAATATGCATTACCATAAAGACTATTGCATGAACTTTACTAGCCTGATTAAAATGTTTGCTTTTGTTTGGATTAAGTTGACACAATAGCACAGATAACTTTTTGGTAGTTGTGTTAAAAAACAGTTTAGAAAGTGACATTGTTAGCGGGCTGATGCAGAGCTGTGTTCTTCCTCGTTCTCAGTCGACTCATATTGTAAAGGGGAGCCATGACCAGCTGATAGGAGGGAGCTCAGATGACAGATGAGGCAAAAATACAGATCCACATGAATCTGGCCGTCAGCGAAGTCGCACAACTTCATTGTTTCCCACAGCTTCAGGTTTTATTCCCCGTGAGTTCTGGCACTAAAGGGAAGAGTCTTTGTACTGTCTTAAACAAAGTCGCTTATCCATCGACAAGAAAAGTCAATCAAAGTGCATTACTGTTCCTGTTTCTCAGTATTTTTTCAAAAAACAACGCTGCACTTGCTCACACTTTGAGTTTGACCTTCAACTTTCATTTCCCTCAGCTTTTCAGATAAATTGTGTGTATGAAAATGACAGCAGAAAAAATCCTGCAGTGCATCAAAAAGATCTAAAGAGGCAGTGGCTACGTTTAGTCCAGGCTTATGCAGAATTTAATACTTTTCTTTACTTAAAAACTCATAAGTTGTTGCTATACTGTGTTATCATTATGATTATTATACGTTAATAATCATTAAGAAGGCGGCTACTGAACATGGTGAACAAGAAGGGCTTTTAAAATCAGCTTCACAGAACGCAAATATGCAGCTGCAGATTAAAACCTTCGACAGACAGAACATCAGGTTTCCTATTCATGGAATACTCTGACATTTCGTCAAATCTGCTTAATTTGCTTCCCGCCGAGAAGTCCCGCCAAGGTAATTGAGTCTGCGTGCATTCGATACAGTGGTGACATAGCACAAGGCTGAAGTGGGGGCAAACAGCCGGCATGACTCTGACAGAGACGTATTATTAGTCCACTACATGTCGTGTAGCACTGATCTGATGTACTAAAGTCAGTGACGCTGTTGACTTCCGTAACTTTCTTAATAAAAAACAAGCTGCTCTTTGCCATATTGGTGGTTACCAACCAACTAACAAGATACTAATCTGTACTGTCATTCCTGCACCGCAACAGGCGTCCCTTGTTTGTGCTCTACTCTGGTCACGATGCTTATTTTGGGCAGAGCCCAAGATAAGCAAATTAAAAAGAGCAGCTGCTTATTAGTTCATGAAACTTTTTTTTCCCCCTTTAATTCATGTTTTCTGGTTTGTGCTCTCACATCATGAGTGTCTGCACACGGGTATTAATACGTAAATCGATGGACGCTTGAGGCCGAAGTAAAAGGAAGGTAGCTGGCTGAAATGATCTTCAGTGAGAGGAAATGATCGTTTAATGTCATTATTTTATCGTAATGTACGTTAATGGTTTGTTGTGTTGATGAAGCTTTCAGATGACACTGGCCTCACACATCCTCTTATCACCTCTGCTGTTGAAAATGCCTGTTAACAGCTTCACGGGGGATTATGCTGAGCACAACTACTTAGTTGCCTTGTAATATGTGTGTGTGTCTGTGTGTGTGTCGAAATGCATGTGTATAATTTCCGTCATTAGGTTAGGAGATAAAGCTGCTGTTTAGACTGAAAACATGTCACCATGAAGACTGACAACAGAGAGGGAGAGAGTGAGAGAGAGAGAGAGAGAGAGAGAGAGAGAGAGAGAGAAAGAGAGAGAGAGAGAGAAAGGGCTACTGTTTGGAGTGAAAACATTTCCCCATCATGTGTCAGAGAGAAGTTTGTTAGTCATATAAGGCTGTCAAAAGACAGACAGCTGAGGAGGGGCTCATCAATCTAAGTTAATTAGACACTTCCTGATTTCAGGAAGAAAAAAAGACGTGGTAAAATATTTCTTCAGTAAACTTAGACTAGACAGACGAATGGACAGGTGCGGAGGCAGATGTGGGAACACGATTGAAATACTTTTTTTTCTTATAAAGACACAAAAGATAAAGAATGAATACAGAATTGAATCAGATGCGTACATATACTAACCAAAGTCACATGAGAGCGCCCCCTCTTTCTCATAACTGCTCCCCCATATTGAAATAAGAGCTTGTTCTCAGTATGAGTGTGATGACTGTGTGAACTGCTCAGTGTGTCAGACGCTGTGCAGCTTTTAAGGCCAGCCTCTGTTTGACACCAACGTTTGACATTAAGTAAGAATCCCGTGGGGGAGCAGGGGACTGGTGTGACACTTTCACTTTGTGCACAGCATGCACTGTGATGTCAGGGGTAACATTTGTACTGTGGACATAATATCAGAGTTTCAGTTGCGTGTTCTGCCGCTAGTGCAGGCTGGAGGCGTGCGGGGATCAGTTCGCCGTTGATGAGTTTGATGTCAGAGACGCTCTTTTTCACGTATTCTGATAAACGATGTAATATGATAAGTGATGTTTTATTATGGTAGCAGAGTCTGTTCATTCCTGTGAATGCTGCTCATCCAGCCACACGAGTTTCTTCTTTTCCTGGATTGCTTCCTTGTCGCATGGCCTACTGCACGTGCACAGCGGCGTCTCTTTCCCTGAACCCCTCACAGACGTCACAGTTACATGACACTGAAAGACCTTTATGGAAACTAACTAGGTAGAAATAGATAAACTGAATTTATATCGCGGTTCCTGGACAAAGTGCTGTACACAATGCTGCCTCACACATTTATTCACACACACACACACACTAATGGAGGCAGAGCCGTCATGGAAGGTGCTGGCCTGCCCATTGGGAGTAAATGTGGCTTCAGTCACGCTTGAGGACACCTGTACAGGAGGAGCCGGGAAATGAACCGCCGACTTCATGATTAATAGACAACTGCCTCGAGTAGAGGTGGAGGAAACAGGCTGAGGCAAACGTCATCAGTGGAAATGACATCACCTGGATTTTCTGCAGTAAATCATACATACGTGCTCTCTAACAGTAAAGCATGTCAGAGCCTTGTAGAGGTGCCGGCATTACTACACACAGTCAGGAGGCTTTGTCGCACCAGGAGAGGAAAACCACATTGCTGTAGAACACCCTTAATGTCTCAGTATTTCCATAGTGTCCACTATTTAGTTAAATATTGATGTAAATATTTAACCAAACAGCATAGAGCTCTGGTCAGCATCACACACTCACTCACGCACACGCAGAAAAAAACCTTGTTATGTTTTTTCCATGAAGCACACCCGGGCTCGGCTGGCCGCTCGTTCAGCACAGGTCTTACACACTTCGCTAACGAAGAGCAGAAGTTTTCCCCTCAGACTGAAATCGGCTTCTTTCCCCTTTTAGCTACACACACGGTTAGGCTTGTTATTCCACCACAGGAGCTCTCAGGAAGGAAGTTGGTGATGAAGGTTGGGCGCACAGCGTGTTCACACACACTCTCACCAACAGTCAATGTTGTTTTCATCAAAGCGTGACCATGATTGTACCATAACCTTAACGTGTTTAATATTGTAACTGTGGTCCTACCCTAACCATGACTAAACGATCGTGCTATGATCTTTTATATTTTGATTTTTTTTTTCACTGTCACATAATGACATAATGAAAAGACGCAGACCTGCTGAGTGGGGCGTGAGGTCGGAAAACGCCTCTTTCTGTTGAGGCCGTGGATGAAAGTTGACGTCGTGCTGTTTAATTTGGATGACTATAAATACTGAGCGTCTCCAGAGGATGAAGCCCAACACTTGTGATGATGCAGCTCCCCCCCCTCATCTCTGCCGCAGTGCCCACTCGTACACAACACTGAAATATAATAAGCAGGCTTGATTAAAAAGTAGGCTTGCTCTCTAGAGCCCTCGTTGTTTTAGAGCGCTGTAGCACGTATTTCCTAATATCGGCAGATGGAATGACGTGACTTGGGCTGGACACACTCTCAAGGGGACAAACCCTTTTCATTCAACATCCTGGTGGTGTTTCCTCTCGAGGCCTTTTAAGGAATGGTAGGGATGGAAAAACCAAGCAGGGCTTTAGACAGTCACTACATTTAAGTATGCATTTAAGTATGAATGAGGAAGGCAAATCCAAGTGAGCACGAGGTGGAGAATAATACCATGTTTTGCCCACACGTGACAGTGTGTTTATACGTTCTTTCTCCAAACACTTTCTGCTTCGATTGACCTTTTTCTGTGTTTCCGTCTTCATGCTGGGATAGGCTTCGGCCTTCAGCTCGAGACAGGAAAGCAGACAGAGGCTGTGTTCAGGCTGAAGTGGCTCCATCCTCCCTGATCCATGTTCTTAACCATTCAAATGCTGCAAATGTCTACTGTAAAGCTTGAGTCTGAGCAGTGAGATGGCTGAGAGGAAAACTCCTTAACTCTATCTCTGAATGGTGTTTGCTTGCATGCTTTTAGGTTGGAAAGTCCTCTTTAGAGATAGAGGTTATTTTGGAAGAAGGATCTCAAAAAGTCAAGTTTTGCACATGAGAACAAAACCCTGTACAGTGGTTCCTGTTTCAGTGTCAAGTATGTAAGTGTGAAAGTCTACTGTTTTGTTAGTAGTTTTGGCATGTTGGTCATGACTACATGCAGAGATTGTAACTGATATACTGACCACATCCCCACCTATCTTTAGTCCTTTGCGCTGTCTGTATGTTGCACGTCAAAACCAGAAACTTTGCAGAGTGGCCGTTTTCTTGTTAAAGGTTCATTGCATCTCAACACGCAAATAACAAACAAGTGGAGGTTCAGCTCAACAGGCCATAGTGATGTCTATAAAAGGGACGAAATAGCTCTAAAGAACACAAATTGATTATTGAATAAGTATAATGGACTCCTGAGAGGCGCCATCTTCAGTCTGCATGATGTGTTTCAAGCACCACTGAAGCCACTGCTCTGTCTTTTAAAAAAGGAGTCCTGCACTCTTCAATAAAATGTCTCTATTTCTGGAAACAAGAGACAATAAGATGCTTTCCTGCCTCCATATGCAGATTGAAATATCTCTGTTTTCCAGTCTCAATTCAGCCAAACAAAGAACGTTAATCTGTGTTGACATGCAAATACACGCTCAGGTGGGTAATGTTTTATTACTGAGTACTCTCATCTCATCTCCCCCTCACTCTCCCCAGTTATGGTAGGGGATTATCATTGTAGAAGGCAGCTGTTACGTAACAGGAGCACACATACACACACACATAAGAAAAAACACAGTCATAATAGAGTTGTTTAGAGGAGAGGAAGGGTAGAGCGGGAAGGATCAGAGAAAAGTACTTTGTAATTGAAGGGAAGTAAGTCTCTGCTAAGCATTTACTATATAAAAAAGAACACATGAACAAATTATACATATATAATGTTTTATATATGTATATATAGATATATAGAAAACATTTTACAGCGTAAAAATCCACTAGTTAGTGCTCTCTCTGCTCTCTGCACACATTCTCTTACTTAACAGATGACATATTGAATGATACAAGGTAAATGCTAAAAGCTTATACTGGCTGGTATATGATGTCTGAGTTAAACAATGGATCTGTAGTGTCCCATTTAACCTCTTCATTTACCCTGAGTGGATTGGGTAAAGTATTTCAAATGAAGAAGTCATGAGTGAGTACAACCAAGACGTATAAAGGCACTGACCACAATGAGGTTTCACAGAAATAAATTCTAGCCAGATGTTTTTTTTTAAGGTGTCCATGCTCCCCTTTAAGACATGCAATGCATGACTATGTCAGTATATATACAGAAAGCCACTTATAGGAAACTTCTGTGCTCATACAGAAGGCATAAAGTGCTGTGGTAACATTTATCTGATCCCCCATTGGTGCATAAACACGTGATCGCTAAGAGTGAGAGGTCTGCCTTCAGTAGCCTGTCTCTAAAAGTGTCTATAAGAAAGCAACTTATGTGTTATTATCACTGCTGTTACAATCGTTGATGTATATGGGTGACAGAGCTTACTGTGGAGATAAGGACATCTTTAGTCTCACTTGTCCATCCATGTATTAGTGTTACTCTATGAATAGCTCTTATCTAGCTAAATCCTTATCACTGTAACTGAATTTCTCCACTAGTTATTCGTCTTCTGGTATTTTTGGTATTTGGTGTTAGCAAACAGCTTCAAGAGCTTTATCTCCAGTCTCTGGGCTGGACTACCACAGCTGCATGTGGCAGGGAAAGCCAAGACGGATGATAATCAGATATGTGATCCGGCTAAGGGAGCCACCCACATGCGGCTAAGTGAAAGCGTATTTAAGCGCATCAGGATTTTATCTGCATGAAACACATTGTGAGAAGTGTATATTTTATTCTCTTTCAATTAACCGGTGCATTGAGAAAGACACGTAAGGGTGAAGTATGGTTGATTTTTAACCATGGGCTCTCAACAGCTCATTTTTTAGTGTTTGTTTAAGTACTTGCAGGTTATTTTGGTCATGCTGGTGAGTTTGAACTCAGAGAAGTGAAGAGCCAAAGCCGGAAGAGGTTTTAAGAGGATGCTCCTCTCCACGTGTGTGTGTGAGAGGAAATAATAAATCAGAGTGTATTACGACTGCAGGCTGAGCCGCCCTGAAATCAAATCCCCCGTGTAATAAAGACGTAACAATAATACTGTCTTTATTTGAAGACGGATCATCTCAGACTGTGGCCGTCACGAGTTTCACTGTGTCATGGTGACCCCTGACCTTTGTGACGTCGCATTAGGACATAGAGTGCTTGTCTGGTTGATGTAAGTGGTTGGGATTAAGAGAACAGCGAAGGTTTCAGAGCGCTGATGGCTCTCATTGATGGCACTTCCTGTTAGATGTATGGTGATTTCAGTGGCAGACTTCTAAGCCGTGCCCACGTTTATCCTGTGCGTTCTTCATCTCGGGCCTCATGACCTTCTGTTCTGCTCCCATACACTCTGAAAACACTGACTACACCACATGTCACGCTTTCCGTCCCTGTTTTTTTTTTTTTTTTTTAGATGTAGCCTCGTCTGAGGCGGTTTGTGGTGCTGCGGTCTGCAGCTGGGTGTTGAATGGCCCTGACTCACTCACTCTATTTCTTGTAAGTTGAGTGGTAAAGCTAGAAACAAACATGAAACAGACATCTGCGAGAAACACGTTCTGTTGTCTGGTTGATCAGCAGCATCATCAGCAGCTCTTCGGTGTCCATTGTCTCTGAAGTACATTCTGCACTAAACGGCGTTTGCAACAGGAAACACATCTGCTATTTGACGCCTTGCTGACTGGTAATAAAGGATAGAGCTACTACGGCAAAGAAAGTTAATAATTTCACAATGCAGAAGCTGCAGTCATGTAGAGTACAACTTCAGAAAACATAAGCACGTGTCAAAGTTGAACTAAAGTTCTTCTCAACTCACTTGAATCAGTAGAACTAATAAAATAATTATCAGTATAATTTGTCATCTCTGAATCTGTGCAAATAGATGAAGATAAGAGTGAAGCAACCCGATAGTCAAATCTGTGACATTGGCTAATGTGAAGCTCCAGAGTTCAGATTTCTTCTCATGGGGTGGGAGGATACAGTGCCTCAGCTCACACTTCTGCTGGGCACAGCGTAAATTGATATTTTCAGACTAAGCTGAATTTGTTTCACGAAGTACCTCTTTTTTTTAACACTAACAGAAATGAAGTATCCCATCAAGCCTGAGGAAATGGAAAGTCAGAGTCACTCAGTGCACTTACGGATGAAATGTGGAGGCCAAAGGGCTCAATCAGAGAGTAACAGTTCAGCTTGTGTTTGAGTAGTCTGTGGTCTTTAAGTTTCCAGTAAAGGTATTTTAGAATCCTGCAGTCAAAATGTAAGACATGTTTCTGGTACCTGGAAAAGATCCTCTTTTCCAAAAAGAACATGTCAGATGAGCCAAAGCTCTACTTCCTGTGGAGCAAGGAAACTGAACACATTGTTTTTTTTGAGCTCTCAAGTAAATGTGTTTGCACTTGTTCTAAATTGGACTGGGTTCATAACAGCAATTAGCCATGAGTTTGTCTGGCACTTGGGGGGGCAGAGGAACTCAGCCAACAAGCTGACAGACAGTCAGACAGTGGTGTTGTGTCCACCTGATGAATTTAACTCTCACTTATTTCTCACGTATTACTTACTTATTTTGAGCCCTGACGAACCGTCTGTGGCCTATTTATGATTAATCTGAGATAACTGTGGGTGACATTATGAAGTAGGTGTGAAATGAAGGGCAAAATATGTGAGCTAATAGTAAGACACTGTTTTGTACATTTACAAAAACACAATACAAATTATGAGATGACTTTATGATTCTTTTTATTTTATTTTGCAACATTCCCTGTTAATGATCATTACATGCTATTCTGAATTATGAGGCATTTTGTAGTCTGCCATTTTCTATACAGTGACTGATTATTGAAGGATAAAATTCAAGAAACAGTTTGAAGTCGATGTCATTGTTCAAAGAAATCAAACATTATCACTGACTCACAAGTATTTTCTCTGTATAGATATTTTACAGAGTCTGTGATTATTAAACAATACTAACATAAATGTATTCTCATTAAGGTGAAGAGTTTTACAGTTAAACAGATGCAGATGTGTCCTTCACATACACTCCATGTAGTGTGATCACATCCACAATCAGTCACTGTCAGTGAGATAATGGCCGTTGGTCACTGGTGACTCTTGTGTATCCGTGTCCCCCCTCTGTCGCAGTCCCCAACCAACTTAGGAGGGATTCTTCAATTATAGCAAAAGGCGGCTCATGAAGAGGGGGGTCGAGCTGTCCCTTTGTCCCTGCCAATGGCACAAACACTGTCTGTGAACAGCTATGTGCCTTTTGGCTTTGACTTTTCTGTTTTTTTTTTATTTCAGTGAGGGTCTGACCTTCTGACCTGGCTGCATTCACTGCCTCCATCACATGCTGCCATCCTAAGCTTTGTTGTCATTTCTAATACCCACACTGTTGCTCACCAAACTATACGTTCTTCCTTTCCTCCACCTCCCTGTCAGTACTTTAATTTCACTCTTATGTTTGTCCTGAATTAACCTCAATACTCTGAGTTCAGTATGTAGTCAGTATCAGTTCTTTTTCATGGGAATTAAATGGGTGCTGCAGAGAGCTCCAAATTTCAAGTGAACTGGGTTTTGTAAAGGTAAATTTAAACAGGGCTCACATGCACACAGATTCACAGATCAGACTCATTTTAGGCGTATGCACTTTCTGTTTGGATTTGGTTTTGGTTGCCACTGGATAAATGTTACATTAAAGGTAGTGCTCTAATTCCTGTATTCACACAGGACAAAAGACACAGTAATGCATAACTCATGAACAAATGAATGAAGTGCCATAGTGTGAATGCTGTGGTAAACAGTGGAGGGGTTAGTTTGAAGAAGCAGAACTGCATCAGCAATCTAATTAAGATCTAAAACAGCTGGTAACATGATCAAACATGGGAACAGATTTGTTTGGATACAAAAAATGTATACTATTTAGTTATTAGTCATTGATTCCTTGCAAGGAACTTCTTAATGTAAGAAACAATCCTCTGTTGATGCCATCGTCTAGAGAACAAACAGCTTTAACTAACAGAAAAGCCTATTTGCCCCTCAGCATTTCTAAAGGAAGAGTGGAGTGAAGCACTGGACTAGTGGGTAACCATCAGAAGCTGGATTGTCATCTTATTCTTGCCTTTGGAGGAGGGAACCTGGTTGTCATGGATACCGTCTCCCATCTCATGGATATTAACCAATCAAGTGAACTGATATCTGACCGTTAACCTCTGGTTCTTTGTCAGAAAAGACAGGGACCATGTTCTTTGTTCTTCGCCCAAACACATCTTATCACACAACACACACTAGTTTTGGTACCTTCCATATCGCACTGCACTCCAAAACATGATGGATTTCTTCTTCCAACGCCATTTCCGCCGTCGCCACAATCGACAGAAGCATCCTGCTGCAGTGCATCAGCCTGGTCCTGCTGTGCCGAGCAGTAAAGCCAGGAGGCGCTCTAGTGCCGGCCTGCCCTCTGTGGCCTTACTGCAGTCCAGACGCTCCTCTGTCGGCTTACCTCCAGTTAGTGCTGACCACTGTAGGCGCCCCAGTGTTGGCCTCCTGGTGGCCAGTGGACAGAGGCGGCAGTCCATTATAGGATTAAGTGAAGCGGCGGGTGAATCTGGGAGAGGAGCTGAGAGGGCCGATGTAGTCGTTAAGAGAGGAAGAAGGAAATTCCAATACAAACCTCACCATGCCCGTGGTGCCTCCGACACCATCCCCTGCATATATCGCGGGCTGGCGGTGCGATATCGACGTCCTTCCAGAGTAAAATCCATTGAGCCTCATTTACTCGGATCCTCTATGTTACTTGCGAGTGTGGTCCAGATGGGCAGGGGAGCGAAGCAGGACGAAGAAGAAGAAGAACTGGATGTCTCGTCGTGTTCCGAGTCAGATGGAGATGAAAGGAGTGATGAAGAAGAGGAGGAAATATCAGGAGGAAAAAAAGATGGAAACTTAGCACCTGCAGCTCAGATGCACTTAACCCAGGCTTTCATTACGGAAAACATCTCTTCCCGCCCCTTGCTCCGCCCTCCCCGCTGCCTGAGACGAAACTCCTCCCACCTCCTTCCAGCTGACTCTGTGCTACAGGGTAGCAAAATGGCTTATGGAGTTTACGGTCGATATAATCAACGAAGGTCAAGTCAAGTGCAGTGGACTTTAAATAAACCCATCCAGACCTCCACGACCAGCCCCAGTCTGGGTCAGCTGGCCTCAGCAGCTCCGAGCTCTGAGCCTGGGGCTGCTGAAGCAGAGGCCTCCACTGGCTCTGCACTCCATAAAAGCTGTTCATCACCACTGTGGGGACCAGAGGGACCCGTATACTATGATCCCTATCTGGATTCATGGGAGAACTTCCTGTCGTATGTAACGCACATACACACACACACACACATGCAGGAAACCATAGTGTGTTTGTTCTCATTTAGCATACTTCACAATATGTTTATACTAATGCACAAATGCACAATTTCTGCATGTTTTCTGCCTAACAGTACACTAAATGTCCATGCAATGTGTGTAGTGTTCATTTGAGATTACAGAAATGCCAAAATCCCAAAAAAAACTCCTGTGTGAGAACTCCAGTTTGAACGGACTGATATGCATTGTCTCTAACAGTGCCACAAAATAGCAGAAATTTAGTGTGCCAGTCTCAGTGTTGAACTTCACCATACAGATCACATGAAACTGCAGTATTTACAGCAAAACAGTTAGAAAGTGGTCAGAACAGGCGTTTGGGGCCTCTCTGTGTGGAGTCTGCATGTTCCCCTCATGTCTGTGTGGACACTGCAGAGACACAGTGCTCTGATGACTGAATATGTGTGGATGTGCATGTGAGTGGCTGTTTGTCTGTTTGTGTGTCAGCTCAGTGACAGACTTGATAACCTGTCCAGGTGTATCCTGCCTCTCACCCAGTGTGGTCTGGGATGGGTACCTGCTCTAAACACTAGAAGCCGTTTAAAAAGTGTCACTGTTGTGCATTAATATCTTATATGTACTGCATTATATGTACTGCATTATTACTTCATTGCACATATTCTGTACATTTCACTGGCACATTTTACTCACATGGTAAGTTTCACTTATGAGGTTTGACATTACATATAATATGTAATGAATGATTTAGATGAATATTTTTGTTTCACTTTTCATGCCTTTATTTTGAAGGCCCAGGTGACATTACATTTTGGTAGTCCAGATTTAGTATGGACTTAATCCTTTTAACCTTTGGAGTGTTAATGTGCTGTTGCGGGTGAGACTGCAACTGTGTTTAAGCTTCTCAAAACATCCATAACCACATCAATTCTGTCCAGCTGAGGTCCCATTCTCAAGATATCAGAGCCATACACACATCTACACCCTATGACAGCTTTCCAAATTGGGTGTGAGTCCACGTGGTGTTAGAAGAGAAACCTGCAATACTGGATAACTTCATACTGAGATTATTATTATTATTATTATTATAATTATTATTATTATTATTATTATTATTATTATTATTATTATTATTATTATTAT
>JBAJHX010000011.1:1101881-1121252 GCA_037176925.1 Amniataba percoides | reverse complement strand
TATTATTATTATTATTATTATTATTATTATTATTATTATTATTATTATTATTATTATTATTATTATTATTCATACTGAGGTTATCTTCTTCTTGAATATGGTTGATATGCTTTTGGTGGTAAAACAAAAACATCCAAATCTGTGTGATATTTGAAGGTTTTAAGCTTTCGTTGAATATTTTCTAGCCTCTTTTGAATTTCAAGAAGAAAAGCATCTGCAAGCTTCTGTCTCTCTGTGTTTCCAGGAAAGCGATAGCTAAGTCCGGCCTGCACCATCTGCCCACTCAGCCCAGCACATCATCTCTAAGCAGGAGCGACCCAGAAGCAAACATCTGCAGCACCGTGGAGTGGACTGTGAGTCCGCACACACACACACATACACACACACACGTCTAAACTTCACCTTCACCTCTGCCCTCACACAGAACAGTTCCTGTGTGAACAGAGTGCAGTTTCACTCCTGACATCTGTGTTCACTTCATATAATCATCCTGCACATAATCTTATTGAAATGCATGTGTATGTATCTTCTTGAGGAAGTTGATTTAAGTAAAAAATAATGCTCCATCACCACCATTTATGCTACATCAGTGACTTAACAGTGGTTAACTCCAAAGTGACTTATCAGACTTAGATTTTTCTGTCAGTGAAATATGATTGAATTGATAGAAAAGTGAGCCTCCTGTGTCTCTGTGTCTCCGTAGGAGTCGGCTCTCTATGGGGATCACATCTGGTTTGAGACCAATGTGTCCGGAGACTACTGTTATGTGGGGGAGCAACACTGTATCGCCAGAGCGCTGGTCAGTATCTCACTCTGATTATCTCTCCTCCCTCTCTTCTCTCTCGCTCTTTGTCTTCGCAACAAGGCTGTTTCCAACAAGTTCCATTCCCCTGCAGCTATAAATGTGTGTTATGGTAAAGCATGATACTCCCCTTGATTACACCTCTCTTCAGTCTATCATGCCGAATGTTTATATGTCTGCGTGTTTACATCTCATCTGTGTTTACACATCTCCCTCTGCTAAATGTCCACGACCAACATTTTTTCCCTCACATATTTCTTCAGTATCTGCGCCAACGAAACAGCTGAAGTGCTCATGAAAGGGCCCGTTCATCCATACTATAAAACAAGAAACTATTTTTCTGCTGGTCACGGCACTGAAAAGAATTCAACAGCAGCATGTCTGAGCAGAATCTGCATCTTTCACTACAAACACACTGCCAGTAGTTTTATATAGGAACTGCTGTTAAGAAATGAACAGTCTTCTTCAATGGAAGATGCACAGTTAGTTGAGACCGTGCAGCTGTTTCTTTGAACTTGCTGTTTTCCCACTCACAGCCCCAACAACAGGTTACAGATCTTTAATATAAGTAGGTCATGCGTCCACATAACCTCTCAAGTGTGAGGTCAAAGTCAGCGTGAGACGTCTGCCCGCCCACTCTGGGAGCTCTCTGTCAGTCACTCCCACGTGGAACAATCCACTCCGATCTGTGCGCTTTCTAAAAACTGACACCTCATTGCGCGGTGATGCTGCAGAGGTTCACCTCCAGCATCAGGCAGGCGTCACGGTCAGGACGTGTTATATTTTTACTCATGTCAGCTCATATCAAGGTCAGACATATGGCCGGCCTGGCACATCACACACACACACACACACACACAAAGTCGTCATGTGTCACACACTATCATGTCATATCACTTTTATGTATCCGGTGTGAGCCAGCAGCCTCTCACAGTTTGATGTACAAGACTGACCCCCGGTGGTCAGAGAGGGCACTACTGCCTCAATAACATCTGTTGATCACAATACAACTTCACTTTTTTTTGTTCTTATGATTTTATATCTTTGATTGTTCTTCTATATTTAAAAGTGATCATGTCTTTTGTATTTCTCGTAGCAAAAGTCAGCCAGCCGAAGAAAGTGTGCTGCCTGTAAGATAGTCGTCCACACCATCTGTATAGAACAACTGGAGAAGGTAAATTATCTGTCTCATGTATTCAAAAGACTTTTTTTTCAAACAGACTGATGCAGAGAATTCAAACGAGTCCACCTTTTAAATCTGCTATATGGGGAAAGAAGAAACACAGGTGTAAAACTTCAGCTGTCACACAGATAAATGTGGAGAGATTAAAAAAGGATGTTAAACCAAACAGTGATGGAGGCAAGTATAAAGAAGGATTAAACTTTAGTTTAAGATCAGAAAAGTGAAAAGGAGGATTACTTTAAACCCTGATGATGGGAATCTAAAAATATATCCAAGGATTGTTGCTTTTCAGCTGCTAACTATTCCTTTTTTTCACTTAACTGTTTCTTTCATCTCATTTCACTCATTTTCATTTGCGCAGCAGACGACAACACGTTTGAAAAAACGGGCAGGATGTCTTTAATTGTCCCTCCTGTCTAACCTTTCCAGTTTCCCAGCTCTAGAGCCATTCTGTTGGATGCCACCCTGCCCCTCAATGACCCCAACTTTAGAGTGAGACACAAAGCTCCTTCTTAAGCTCCTTCTCTCTCCCCTCCCTCCTCATCTGTGACCCTAAATCTGACAGAAACAGAGAGCAGAGGTGCTGTCTGGACCTCACTTCAGTCACTTCCTAAAGAATCTTTGAAGATGGGGGCAAACGTATAGGGAGGGGGGCAAATAAAACAGTAAACGGGAAACACAGACAGACTCCTCTGTCTGTGCTTTGTGGATAGTCCACTTTTAAAAAGATTGAATCGAATTGGAATCTAGTCCAGGTCAGACACACCTCCTCTGAAAACTTCCACTTTTGGTCTCATCAAAGGGTCATTTCTCTTCACCTTTAATCACAGAATCTGCTGCGTCTTCTCATTTTTCTCGTTGATCGCATTAGCATGATGGATCTGACAGGGTTAATGGGCTGGCTCTGCTGATTTCAGTGGGTAAGGAGAGATCTCAGGGAGTGACATGATACTGCTAGATAGCTAGAGGTGGAGACAACAACAAAGACAGACCAGGACAGGATGGAGGGGGAAAAAAGCACACAATGCTGCTGGAAAACATGAATGAGTCCTAACAAAAGCTCTACTTACTGGTTACTTTCAACCACACCCTGGCCTGTTTACCATCGGATAGGCTTTGCTTTTGACATGGATAGAGCTCTGTAGTCCTGAGGTAAGCTGGGAAGATAAATCACACGACAGTGGGTGTGTATTTTTCTTTAAAATGGGCAGACAAAACACTCACAGGGTTTAGTGTTAACATGGACGTTAATGGCGACAGCAGATAAACACAGTAATTCTGAATAAGTGCACACATGCCCGCATCTCGTGTGTGTGTTTGCATCTGAATATTCCACATGATTTATGCATCATTTAACACACATTTCCCCATAGTCGAGCCTGACGTGTTTAATATCTTTGGTATTATAAACTAGCATGCTAAGCTGTTGCAGATGCCCTGATAACAAAAGTAATCTGCTAATCATGTGAAACTAATGACAATGGCTGCAGTTTTCATTATGAAGATAGCACTGAGGTCATGATTTGTAGAAGTGAAGAGTTAAGCAGGATACAGCAGCCTGATCCATTTGCCTTCACCTGAAACAGCCTGGATTCCGTGCTCTGCTTAAGGTGGGCCTGGTCTCTCTTTTCTGTGCACACTTCACTCTGGGAAATCATGGAGGCAGACTGCTGAAGAGTCACACGTCTTAATCCGCTTCTGTCTCCTAAAACACGTTCTTCCTGTCAACCCGATCACTGGAAATGTATCCATGTTGTAACATCTGTCTCTTCTGGATCTCCAAGCTTTTTCCTCGTAACATCTCACAGGTATCATCTATGTACTAACACCTCGCTTCCTCTTTACTCCTCCTCTTCTCTACAGATAAATTTCAGGTGTAAACCGTCTTTCAGAGAATCGGGCTCAAGGAACATCAGAGAGGTGAGTGCTGGACTTTTTCTTCCCATAGATTGTTTGACTTGTTAACTACTTTGGCTAATATTTCTGTGCTATTTACAATGAAAGGAAATGGATTCCAATTTATTAAAACTGTCTAACTTAAAAAATGATGTTTTGTGTCATTTGTGTGTGTTCAGCCCATAGTGGTGCGTCACCACTGGGTACACCGAAGGCGTCAAGACGGCAAATGTAAACAGTGCGGGAAGGTGAGTTGGAATTCTGGTAGCACATTTTTATTGACCGATAATTAAACAAGAGTTTTCATCTTTTCTTGTCATTCTTGAGTTTACCATTTGTATATTAAAACTGTATTTCTTTGTATGAAAAGTATGAAAATGTTATTGCTCAAGTTCAACTAAATATGAATTTTCTGTAGCAGTAAAGGAAAAAATAACATCTGTTGCCTCTTTTCTAAACAGGGCTTCCAGCAAAAGTTTGCTTTCCACAGTAAAGAGATTGTGGCCATCAGCTGCTCCTGGTGCAAACAGGCTGTGAGTATATTTGAAAAATGGACAGGGTTAAGATGGAGTTATATTCTATATAGATCTCATTCAATAATGCTGCATTTCCCTCTTCAGTACCACAACAAGGTTTCCTGCTTCATGCTGCAGCAGATTGAGGAGGCTTGTCCAATAGGAGCTCACGCTGCCCTCATAGTTCCCCCCACGTGGATCATTCGGGTCCGACGCCATCAGGTAACACCGCTTGAAGCAGTCAGTCTCTGTGGAGATCAGGAACAGTTCCTGTATTGTCGCACACTTACATCCACCCACTGACAGTGATGAAAAGTGACCCATATAAACAACAAAGACGTATAAAAGAACTATAAAAGCTCAAAATGTTCCCCCATGCAGCAATGCAATGAATGAATAAGGGTGAGAAGGAGCTTTATTACATCTTCCTCTCTGCTCCTCATGACGTCAGTGTTTTGTGTCTCTAACAGTCATCTATGAAGTCGAGCAAGAAAAAGAAGAGAACATCGTTCAAGAGGAAGAGCAGCAAGAAAGGAGCAGAGGTCAGTACACAGAAGTCTACGTGGTGTGTTGCTGTATGTGTGTGTGTGTCACCTCTGACACAGAGTTAAACGTGCACATATGAAAGAAAGATGTTTTGAATGAAATGTCTCTATGTTAATGGTGTTCTCTTCAAATGTCAGCAGTGGATGGGTTTTATGGAAGAAGAAATAAAGTGAGGAGGACATTCACTGTAGTGTATTTGGGCTGACATGCTGTCGGAGCAGAGAGTTCAGGTGTGGAGCGAGTGACGCTCTGCTGCGTAGGCAAGTGAAGCGCTCTGCTTCTCTCAGGGCAGCAAACAGATGAGTCAGCCTAATCGGAAATGCACGCTGCAGTTTTTGTAAACTCACTTACTTTAATTTAACTCCAGTACTTCCTTAGAAAGTTAATTAAAATGATAAAATCACACTCTCACAAAAAAATGAAAGAGCACGCCAGAACTATGAGTCCACTTTTATTGCTCATTCTTAAGGAGGGAATTTGACTTCTTCCTTCAAGGTCGACGTTTTTCTTGTACGCACCATATCTACTGTAGCAATACGCTTGTTCAGACACCAAGCTCTGCTACAGAAGGTCTGAGCAGATCATCTTCTTCTCTGACAGGAAGGGCGGCAGTGGAAGCCGTTTATAATCCGTCCCATCCCCTCACCGCTGATGAAACCACTGCTGGTGTTTGTCAACCCCAAGAGTGGAGGAAACCAGGTATTTATGACCGTTTTCACACAGCTGGTCACTCAGGAAACAAGTTAGTGAGGTCGTCAGTCTAAACAGTTATGATGTCACTAAACCAATTACAATAAATGGAAAGTTACTCTATATTTACTGTAATTACCTTATTAGGACTTAAAACTTAAAAAGTTTAGGACTTGGACATTGATCTACATCTCTCAATCTGCAAAATGACTCTCACAAAACACTTGTTGTTCTGTAAGTAGATTCTGGGTTAGTTTAGTTTCCCTGTCATCTTATTGGTTTCTCTGTCTGACAGGGCAATAAGATCCTGCAGTCCTTCATGTGGTATCTGAACCCCAGACAGGTGTTTGACCTGAGCCAAGGAGGACCAAAGGAAGGGTACGTATCACACACACACACACACACGCACACACACACACAAACTAACACACTCCCACCAGTGAACATTAACTGCTGATGTCGGACTCATTTGAATTAGTTGAATTAAACATTAACCAGTGTCAATGTTGCAGCCTGGAGCTGTACCGTAAAGTCCACAACCTGAGGATCCTGGCCTGTGGAGGAGACGGCACTGTGAGTGATGACACACACACACACACACACACACACACACACACACAGAACAGAAATTCACTGTTAGCATGCACAGATATGTATAATAAGAAATGTATAATGTAACACTCAATGCTTGATATTATAGAGTCGACCAAGAAGTACACTGAAACACTAAATTGCTAAGAGTTAAGCTGGAATAAATTAGTGATGGATTGATAGATCTCTGGCCCTACTAGGCCTCTGACATACAGCACTGACTGGATATCAACATATCCAATCTTTCCCACTTCCTGTTACATCTTAAACTGCTGAGACAGATCATGGCCCCTGAACATACTTAAGCACCACTTGTCAGGACGATTGATTGGTTCAGCTGATCATGGCTGGAGATAACAAAAGTCTGGATGGCGTTTTTTGATGATGAGAAGTCTTTTGAAAACAACATAATGAATTCAAAGCAGGAAATGGATCACTCATCAGCTCTCTGTGCCTCATGATTCAGTTATTCTTTTATTAAAAAGATTTGCCTTACTCTCAACTTTAATGATATTTTCGGTTGTTCCAGATAAGAATACGTTTTTCTTATTGGGTTTGCAAGGAGGTGACTGATTTAAATGTATGCAGCCTCAGGAACGGGTACTTGAAGTGACCAGCCTGCTCCTCAAACAATATTAATATTTAGCACCGCCACACCTGAGTGCTGCTGTAATGATTCTGAGAAGGATTCAGCTTATATAGAAGAGACAGGAACAGACATGTTGGCAGAGGTAGCATTTTATATTCAGGAACACGTTTCAGTGGTAAGACATGGTTCTCAGTGCATGAGCTGATATTGTGAATCAATAAAAACCTTTAAAAAAAATACAAATACAAAAACAGTGGATGCCTACCAAAGTAACAAATATATGAATAGTTTAATATCTGGGTGCGGCACTAGAAACCTTCATACGAAATAAGGTTATTAAGTTAAATGACATCAAAAATGAAAATTTTACTAGAGAAAAAACTAGACGAGAGAAAAAACTGGATGGACTTTGGCTTCTCTGTAACTGTGTGTGTGTGTGTGTGTGTGTGTGTGTGTGTGTGTGTGTGTGTGCGTGCGCGCGCAGGTGGGGTGGATCCTGTCCTGTCTTGATGAACTGGCCTTAAACCCTCAACCTCCCGTGGCTGTGCTACCACTTGGGACAGGAAATGACCTCGCCAGGACCCTCAACTGGGGAGGGGTGGGCACAAACACTGACAAACACGCACACACTCACAGCTGAACTGTATGTGTAAATCCAGATAGACTCCTTACCTGCAGTTTGAAGTCTGAGCTTCTTCTGGTTCAGCTCTAATTTACCCAGAGATCCTTCGCACGCTGTAATGAAGCTTTGGCATCGGATTTGTTTTTTCCTTTACTTCATCACCAATCTGTATGTACAGCTGGCTCAAACATACGTTTGCATATGTTCTTAGCAGACTTTCCTCAAAACTAGGAAATACATAATCTATCTGCAGCTATTATTTTTTGTCATTTTAAAGTTTCACGTTTTTTTTCATATATGCTCTGTATTTGTGCATGTGGATTCATGTATTCCAGGGATATACAGATGAACCTCTGTCGAAGATCTTGTCCCACGTCGAGGATGGAACTGTGGTCCAGCTGGACAGATGGAATCTCCAGGTTGAACCAAACCACGGTGCAGGGGCTGAACTGGATGAACAACAAACTGATAAGGTCAGCGCACATAAACACGCCTGTGGACAGGCAGGCTGGTGATGAACTATTTCAGACTGTGATGGTGAACAGCCCACAAACAGCTGTGCAGATGTCAGATTTGTAAATCTGAGACACCGACAAGTGCACAGGAGCAAGAATAGAAACAACGATGGATTCAATTCTGAACCCAGATATCTTTTAATGTGTGTTGTTTGTGTCTCTCAGCTTCCTCTAGATGTTTTCAACAATTACTTCAGTCTTGGATTTGATGCCCACGTGACTCTAGAGTTCCACGAGTCAAGAGGTACCTTCATTATATAAATCACAATAAATGATCAAATATGAATAAACTTTGAAAAACTTGTCACTGCACATTATATTACATATGAGGAGTTTGTAATATTGTTCACACTGGTATTGGTGTGTAAAGATTATGGCAAACTTGTGGAAACCTTTCCATTTAATTTGCTCCATATATATATGAACTATTTTGTTCATACACTGTCTGTCTGTTCCTGTTTTAGAGGCCAACCCAGAGAAGTTTAACAGTCGTTTTAGGAATAAGATGTTCTACGCTGGGGTGAGTGCGCTTCCATGTTAGAGATCAGTGTGTTTGTTCAATACTCTTTAGTTTGAACCATTTAACAAAGAGGCTTGTTTGCTGCCCAACCCACCATCAGATAAGAAGCCTTTATCATTTTAATCTCTCAATGAGCACACAGAAACTTTCCACTCTCAGCAGATGAATATCAACCAGCCTGCTGGTGTCAAACTGCACATACATTGAGTGAAGGTGAGGCTTTAAATTTATACACAAATTGATCACCGTTGGTTGAAAACACTGACCAGCTGTGTTGTGTCCATTTTCAAGCCGTGCAGTTAAAATGATTTACTGTATTCCTTTTTCCTCAATGACATTTTTCTCAATTATGTCACTCTGCTTTCTGAAATATCGTTGCACTTTTCAAAATAGAGAAATCTGCTCTAAGATCAATCATGCCATTTTTTTTTTTTTACTGAGAAGCTTGACATTTCCTTTGTCCTGAAAAGGGCTGTCACTCACTCAAAACATTTCATATGTCTGTCAAAAGTAAAGAACATCAGAAATAAGTTCATCGCTCACCAAAACTGACATGTTCCTCTATTACTGCTCAAGTCAAGGCAGTCAAATGTCTGAGGAACTGTGTGTGTGAGACAGCAGATACCAGAACTGTTTCCCTTTATGTCCTCAGCACACTCACTGCTAAGACTTTCTATTTTCAAAAGCCTGAAAAATAATTTTTGCCTTTGTTTGTTTCTGGAACACTACCCAACATCAACTGTGCCTCAACCTGCAGCCCTTGTTGCTGACAACAATTAAAGCCCTTCAAACGTGTTTGTGTCATAACTTAAATGAGTGGACGCAGCCAGAAATGCATCTTAAGTATATTATTCAGTAAAAAAAAAAAACCCTCCAGACTTGAAACATGCACACACCGTTGATAATCACAGTTTTCATTTGTCATTTGATGCAGCTGAGAAAAAAAAAACATAAAACCTCCACATTCAAGACTACAATTAACAAAACCACAGAAGAGCAGCGATGAGCGGATCTTCCTGTATCGGCGTCTCTCACACCAGCTGTGTCACTGAGACGTGCTGGCACTCAGTCGAAATTGAACAGTTTGAGGTCTGAGGTCACAACAGTTTCTTTCCACAGCGTGTTACAAGTACCTGAAGCACCAAACAGGAGGTGACGCGGGTCGAGTCAGTGCGGTGAGAGAGAAATAGATAAGTTTTGCAGAGAAGAAGACTATTTTTTTTTGGGAACACTCTGTCTCTGACCTTGGCAGAAGCAGCAGAAGATAGCTCCATTGTGCTGCGGGCTCACAATGCACTCATGTGAGAGAGACCTGCTTACCCGTCTGTCTCTCTCTCTCTCTGTGTGTGTCTCATACAGACAGCGTTCTCAGATTTCCTGATGGGAAGCTCCAAAGACCTATCTAAGCACATCAAAGTGGTGGTGAGTAGCTGTCAATCGATCAGTCAGTGGTTTGTGTGAAAACTCTCCGTCTGTCTGTCTCTCTCTCTCTACCTGTTCCTCTGTGTGTGTCTCAATCTCTCTCACTCTCTCTCACTCTCTGAGGGTGTGAAGGGTTTCTGTGCAGTTCGAAGAAAAATCCAGTGCCAAAAGAGGTTGCGGTGTTACTTGGGTGGGCAGGCTCTTGCAGGTTTTACTTAGAGGTGCTGCACAGGCTCAGATGTTCAGATGGGAAGATGTTCTTTGGTCAGGCTAAACTAACAGGTCGCATGGTGCAGGGCAGGTGGAGTTATTATTTAACAGGCTCAGGGGTGTTTGTTTTTTTATAAAGCAGCACTGAAGAAGAAGCCAGGTGATCTGCTGTGCTGAATTCTACAGGGATGTCACCAACTTTGTGTCAACACCTGTACATCTGTGTGCTTTCTGTTAGTCCACAGAAAGTATGTGCGTGTCATTCGAAGCACTGAAAAATCTGTTCATGGTCTGAAATGAAAATATCTGAGGTCAGAAACTAAACTGCTTTTATTTTGGATGCTTGTTATGAAAAAAAATATTGGCAGCTGTTGGACTTTGTAGTGGGAAAAGGCCAAACTGTCATTCAGGTGAGCGGGCAACTTCCAGAGTTTGTTTCTGTGCTGAGGGCCAAAGTCAAAATGGACTCATGAGTAATGTCTGTGGCTTTATGTCTCAGGGCTGCTTCACCATCTGTTCTGTTGGTGAAGGACTGATGGGGTTTGCTTTAACCTTCTGTTTCTATGACACATTTTTAAAAATTTCTTTTTTTTAATGTCTAATTTTGTGAATATGTTTTGCCTTGATTGTCCTTATTTATTGATAAAATAAAGTTTTTTGAAGATCAGTCAAATGAATCTCCCTCTCTCTCTCGCTCTCTGTCTCCAGTGTGACGGGACTGATATAACGTCAAAGGTTCAGGACTTGAAGCTGCAGTGTCTGGTCTTTCTCAACATCCCCAGGTGATCATACTAACACACCACTGTACCATAATGTTTTGTTTCCTCTCAATGAGTTGGTTTCTCTTTTAGTATTAACAAACACAATTATTAAAAGAAGTCTGACTAAGAGAAAATAACACAAACATATAAAACCTCTGCAGACAGTGCAGCTGACAGAAGCTGAAGGATATTTTGTAGCTTCTTTAGTTCCACTCTGGAGTCATCATATTCCAACCTGACAGATCATTTAATACAGTGAAAACAAACTAAATCAACTCAAATCAAACAGAAAACGTTTTATACTCCATTCATTTAGGCCAAAACTGATAACATCTAATATGACCAGAATTTTCTTTTTTGTAAGAAGGGATTGTGGTGGCTGTGCATCAAATGAAGGAACACTGTCAGGAGCCTGACCTGTGTGTCATAGTTGCTGACTTCTGAAACATTTAAGCTGTAAGGGAGGGATATTTGCTGATATTTTCTGAAGTGGGTGGAGTCTGTGCTAGTGACTGTTGTTGAATGGTCAAATACAAACTAGGGGGTTGCTTCATTCACACAGTAAACAGCACTGGGTGACTCTAGTATCAACATTACAGTGAGGGTGTCCACTAATGTTAATGTGAAAAAAGAAAAAGATTTTAAAAGAATGAGGAAGCTATAACATGCTCTGTAACTGTAGAACGTAGAAAAGAAACATCATAATTTTCTGATCTGCTTTATTTGAAGCTGATTCAATATCTCTCCCTAAAATTAAAAATCACTAATTTGTCTAAGATGTCTTCACAAGCTTTAAAGCGAACATCACCCACATGCAGTTTAAAAGGAAAATCTTAAAGGAATAAATGTCCTCTTTGCATCTACATAAACATCACACCAGAGTGATTTGCCTCAGCTCTGCAGTTTTTGAGACGTGATGCAAATACAAACATGAGCGTGCAAAAGGGACTCGATTTCCTGATTTACAGGTGTCCCTGCGGCTCTGCGGTTCCTGGACTATTTGGTTAAAAAGAAGCATTTGTGTAGCCGTCTCTCCCACAACATGACCAACTGTTACCACTGGCAGCTGTTTTAACAGGGGAACCGACAAAGGCAGAGCCAAAAATACGAAGTGCGAAAGTCTCAAAGGACACCAAAACATAAAAGCATAATTAATCAGCCCCAAAAGGGCACCAAAATATTCATCGTAAACACATTAATTGGTACAAAAGATGAAGCGCGGTGATTGCACTGTACCTCGGGCTATCAGAAATAATGAGTGTTTATACTAAATGACAGAATTTAACCAGCTTTAAATTCACCTCAGGGCTCCAGAAATGGATTGATGATGGATTGGTGGATTGATTGAAAAATGGATTAATTAGAGCCAATTAATGAATTCTCTCTCAATTCTGGAGGTTGTTAGTAAGTTCTTGACTCGTAAACAGTTATTGCGATACTTCCTGCACACAAACCAGCAACTTTTTATGAATGACTAACTGCACAAAATACCCATTAATTAATGCAATTAATACAGTGCTGAAGAATTAATAAATGCCACTGTATAGCAGGTAAAGCAGGGAGTAATATTATGGCAAAATGTGGATGAAAACTTTACTACAATCAGTGAAATCACTTTAATGCAGCTGAGAGGTTGTTGGGAACAACAAAGCTAATTCTTGCTCTTCAACATCATTTCCAGTTTCTTTCTAATGAGTGAATCAAATGATGCTGCAGTTTTTAAAAGCTTCGCTCCAGTAATATAATAAAACCTATCTGACAGAGTGTACATGTGATGGAAGAGTGTGGTGCTGAATGCAATGCAGGGTTTTAATTCAATTAAATGGGCAGATGTTAAACCAAAACATTAGACCACGTAAGACTGAGTCACGACAACCCTGAACACCGTCTGATATCATGGCAGTACATTATGTACGTGTATATGTATATTCACATTTTTCTCTTTTTCATCATTAAATAAGTGCTTCCACATGAACACATGTGAACACAGTGAGATACTGGCCCTTTAAAGGTCAGCGGGGTCAGAGTCACCCGTGACCCGTGACATCAGGTTGAAATGAATTTACTGAGGTCATTGTTCATCCTCCACAAATTCCTCTGACCTGTGAACAGGGAGGTTAATTTCCTCTCATCATGGTACATAAGACAGCAATTATTTGTTCTGTATTTTTTCTTATACAAGCACATTGTAACCTCCAACATGGAGAAAAAACAAGCAGTCTGGACCCTCATATTGCCTTTGATTCAATAATAATGTTGGTGATCTGTTTGTTAGTGTGTGCTTCTGTAGTAGAGGTGTAACGTCATATGGTCACCACATCAGGGACTAAGCAAAGCCAATTTTATGTGCTAATTAACTTGGATTGTGATTTCTTTGGGAGTCTGATATTATGCAAGCTGTTTATAGCAGAAAAAAATAAGCCACCAATTTGTGTAAAATCTCTTTTTAATCTTGTTTATTGTTGTTGGCAAATCACCGAACACGTGTAGTGCTGGAGCCGTGGTGTGCACTAAACACAATCCCAGCGCTGAAGGAGCTGTAAGTGTATGTCTTTGTTGTCAGCGAGCTAATTGCTGAGTGGGTACAGCTCTGAAGAAGGGGTGGGGGGATTCCATCCTGAAATCAGTCACAAGGAGCTTTAATCAAATCAGACGACGACGACGATGAGCGGCGCTGCTGTTTCCGATAACATCCGCGCGTCGAGTGTGCTGTGTGTATTTCGGGCAATGAAGCAGAGCGTTAGTTCACGCGGAGCAAGTCGGGCTTGTAGCGGCTGATTGTCATCAGCTGTTGGCAATATGCTTGACAAAGACTGGCTCATCCACAGCTGCGTGGCTGACACTTCTCACTGTTACTCTGCTGGTCATGCGACGCTCCCTCCATCTCCTCCTCGTGTAATATATGTTAGTGTCGATGTAAACAGACTCAGACTTCCAAGGTGTAGGATGGAGAGCTTCCGCAGGTCCTTCATCGCAAACACCAATCAGACTGTTTAATGCTGCTCTGGAACACTGTTATTGCAACAGACATTTTCCATATCACAATAGGACGGATGTTTACTGATGTTTCATCGCTGCACTAATGTTTACTGATGTTTACTGAGGTCCTAGTTATGCACTTTATGGACTTTTTCTCACTACACTCATTTATTTAAACTGTAAATTCATATCTGCTATTTATCCAAATTCACCTGTGCAATAACGCCTCACCACTGCACATATAACTGGTTGAGGCTGTGTATATAAATACTGTTTCTTTCCTTTTTGTTATTATTATTACTTACTATTCACATCCAGTTTTGGGTCTGTTATTTAAATTCTTTTTTTACTGTGTTTTTTAGCTGCTGTAACAGTGAAATTTCCCCACTGTGGGATCAGTAGAGGATCTTTTCTTATCTTATGTTTACCACAGAGATTAGGCCTCTCAGTGGAACCCAGATTCTTTAGAAGATCCCTCAAACAGAAAAGCCTTGTCTACTAAATCAAACCGTATAGACCTGCGCTGTGAACTCAAACTGCCTGTGTGTGTGTTGTTTTTGTAGGTACTGTGCAGGCACTACACCTTGGGGAAACCCCGGTGAACATCACGACTTTGAACCTCAACGCCACGATGATGGCTACATCGAAGTCATTGGCTTCACTATGACTTCACTGGTATGGTGCTCACTATGTCTCGGTAGCCATGGTTACTAGGGAACGACAACCAGCTGCCAGCCGAGAGTCAGTTTTACTTAGCGTAAACATAATGTAATCTCATCGGGGAGTAAAATATGATGATTAGTAGAATTAGTAACGGTGATAATGTGCACACTAATTAATACAGGCAGCAGGCTCTGCTTGTGATCTCATGTGCTCTCATTACATTTGAGTCACAGCGCTAAGTATATTCTTATTCAAACTGCATTTTCAGAATCTCCAAAGACTCTCCTGACAGTTTGGATGAAACATATTCCAATAAAAAGATTTTGAACCTGTTTTCTAATCTGGTTTCCAAGTCCGAACAGATGCTGTGCTCCAAAATGTCACATTGGTACATACTGTACTTACACACAGTGCAGCTTTATTCTGACCCAGCAATTTAAATCTACCATCAGGAGTTAAAAGCCTTTGATTAAGAAATAAAAAATCTAGTATGATCTGATGCCATGAGGAAGATGCTGGAAAAGCACAGTATTTCATAAACTCATAGCTGGTGCAGTAACTGTGGTGAAATGTGCAAACCTGTGTGTGTGTGTGTGTTTGCAGGCTACTCTCCAGGTTGGAGGTCATGGTGAGAGGTTGAACCAGTGCAGAGAAGTCACCCTCACCACTACAAAACCTCTCCCTGTACAGGTACATACTCTACCTACACTCACTCTGCTGCTTCACTGAGCTACATCTTTGTAGCACCACAGTTTTAACATCTAACTGCACATTATTTACGAGTAACAACTGTGTGACTAAATACATCCACTGGAGCTGTTTTTTAAAGGTTATTTAATTGCTTGCTTGGATCTTTGTCAGGTGGATGGTGAGCCATGCAGACTTGCTCCCTCCGTCATCCGCATCAGCCTCAGAAACCAGGCGAACATGGTTCAGAAAACCAAACGGCGCACCTCACTGCCACACCTCAATGAGTACGTTTCACACACTCACTCACACAGGTGCACGCGACCTTAGCGAGATAAAGTCATTTGCTGCTTTCTGACTCCGTGGAAGTGGTAAATAGCATCATGTTGTGCAACCTGGAACTTCCATCTGGACATTACAGTGTACGGCTGATAATAACTGATCTGTGCTGGTCTGCTCCTGTTTGTGTCGCAGTCAGCAGACGGTCCCAGAGAGGCTCAGGATCAGGGTCAGCAGGATCAGCATGAGCGACTACGAGGCTCTGCACTATGACAAGGACAAACTACGACAAGCATGTAAGGAAACACACACACACACTTGTAGTATGCAGTGAATATTTCTATTTTATTAACACACAATAAGATGGCATATCAAACCAGGGAACATGTGGGAGATCTGTAGAAAATATAGGATGTAAAACAAAAAGTACCTTAAACTAGGTGCTGTCTGAACAGGAGATTTTAAAATATACCGCGACACCATCAGTGGATTTGGACTCTTTGTTAGCAAACAGCAAGAACATTGAGTTCCTATTTTCTTGTGATTTGGTTCGAACACTCTCAAGCAGCTGCCTCAGTACGTGGTTAAGATGTGGCCCACGGGTCACGAAGCTGCAGGTCGATGTGCCTCAACGACAGCAGCATCCTCAAGCTGAAGTGGGAATAAAACTACTTGATGATTAGAAAAGTGGGGCAGCGGTGCGAAGGTCAACAAGATCATTTCCAGCTCCACGCCGCTCACCTCTCCTCGGCGCTGCTGTGTGTGATGGCGTTCACGTGTCTTTGATTTACACCCTGCACATGTGCAGCACAGCGAGCAACAAAAATCAGCAGTATAGAAAAAAAGAGCTTGTCCCCGATCTGTCTCTCTCCCCCCTCTCTCTCTCTCTCATTAGGAACAATTACACTCAGCTGGCCTCGCAGCAGAAGTTCATGTTAGTCCTGCGTTTAGACACAGGGTGGCGCTGTTACCTTTTACAGGACACTTTAGTATTCTGCTCCACCAATATAAATAGTAAACTGGAAGTCATGGTTCTTTTTTGCCCTTGTTTAATGGATTTAAGCCTGATATATGGCGGATAGGTTTTATCAATTTAATCCATAAGTATCTTCATCAGTCTTTTTTATGAAACCTCATCCTTTGTTTCTGCCATCTGAAGTTTGAACTGTTTTCTCGTTATGCAAATCAATCGCTGCTCTCAACTTGCGGATGTGTCACACTTTGGGAGACGGTAAAAATATGTTTCGTATCCCGAGGCAGAGTGGTTATATCATATCTCAATGCCATTTCTCACACTGTGGCTCTGTAACTCATCCTGAACACAGACTGTAGAGGCTGTGCTGTCATAACAATGCAAAATCAATAGACGATGAGGAAGTGTGGGAGCATAACGTAATGTAAACCCTTGTATTAGCCTTTATGTAAATATATATTGCATTTAACAGCTGTGTTTCACATTGTTGGAAGATTGGCAACGTACTACGCTTGATTGAAATGAAAAGCCCAATTACATAAAATCATCAGATCAGAGAATCTTTCCATTCTTTCACTTTAATCAACCCGTCCCAGCCCTTATATGTAGCGTGTCTTTAGAAATTGTTATTCTCTATTTCTTTTTTTCCCACATTTAGTTATGTGGTTCCAAAAATCCTTAACAATGCTTGTATTTATATGAGCTTTCTCTCTCAAAGCACATCTCAAACGCAACAGCTGCAAGTTGTGTGACACTTGAAAAGGTCAGTTTATCCTCTCTGAAAACAATGTAATAGTTGCAATTTGGATTCAGCGTAGTGGTGATTGTTTGTCTGAAAGAGGAAAAGACGTTTAGAGAATCATGAGTTAGCAAAAAAAAAAAAAAAAAAAGACAAGAGGCTACCCTTCTAGAATCTGCCCAGATCTGACTAGGTTTCTATCAGTGACGTTACTACTGCCCGCTCACAGCGCTCTCTTTGTCTTCCTCATTGAGGTGTTCAGGATCAATAAGAGGTGTGTGTGGGTGGGTTCAGGAGCTCCTCTCTTGGTTTGACAGCTCTCCCAGAACAGCAAGTTGTGTGATGTTCAGCCAGCAGTGTCGGTGCAGCCGGCGGCGGCAGACCTGCGCTGCCTGGCGGCGCCGTCTTTAGTGTCTGAACGCCGTCATTTATTCATTTAATGAGATGAAAACATCACCTTGGCGCATAATTTTGACGTGGGATGTTAATTGTCGCATGTAGAGTCATCCAAGACCGAGTGTGTCAATATGGACACGAGTATGCAGGTTAAGAGGCTGATCCCAGTTTTTATTATTTAGTATACAGAAATCTGGTTATTCATATGCCTGTGCAGATAAACTACTTGTATCTTGGTTACATGCATGCTATTTGTGCATGTGTGTGTGAAGTTTACAACACAAACCAATAGTTTTCCTTACATTCCTCTACCTGTAATCTGTGTACTGCAAACTTGAAAAGGTCAGCATTTCAAAGCATCACAAATATATTCAACTCTTTTATTACCAAAATCAAAACTTTTTTTTATTGATCTGAAAGTGAGACATTTTTGCTGCCACTATAGTCTGTGTTTCTTTTCTATCACCTGACTGAAACCTGGATGAGGCATATACAGGCAGCAGTATTCTTCTTTCTTTTGGATACATACTCAAGTTTCACAAAATTGGGATAAGAGCTTAAGCAGGTTTCTGAAAATGTTTGCAAATGCAAACACAAAAATAATGCTACTTGAAGAAGCCAGAACATAACGGTGATACACTCAGTGATGTATTTCTTGAATACGGCGCTGCAGCACCTGAGAACAAGTGTCACCCATGATCAGGCTGTATCAGCTTGAATCACAGAAACTGCGTTCCACTTTCTTTGTGATCGTGTCTCTACGTGCACTTATACAACCGGAGTTGCTTCGAAGTAAGTTCTCTCAATCCTTTGTCTTATCTCTCAGTAGGAGGCGCCTGCAGTACAGCTTCTTTTATTCACTGTGCCACAGAGTGAGATGCAGTGTTGAGCAGAAGGTTGGCTGTGGAGATGTCTTTGTTAGGTGTGTTTGTGCGCATCAGCAAACAGCCGCAGATGACTGATTTCTTTGTTGTTTGTTGTTCAACGCGAGTCTTGTTCGTTATTAGTGATCCACTGGCATCAGGAACACCAGCAACCCATGCTGACCAATCACTTTCCACAATGGCCGCAGCCCTGACATGTACATCTGAGGAGGCTCCAAAGCTGCAGCATAATCCTGTAACACACAATTTTTAATCCCGCTTGACTTGTTATTTCGCCCTCAAGGACTTTAGACTCTGTGTTTGACCTTTCCGACAAGCTTTTTTTCTTTATGTGACAAAGAGAATGGTCTCAGAAAATATTCCAAAATAATTTAATAATTCAATTTAGGTCCTCAGCAGGCCTTCATCAGTCCCTGCGAGATGACCACAAGTGAAAGCAGCAGTGCCTGCAGGCTCCTGAGCGCTGGAGTTGAACACCGCTGTATAAGTAGTTATCAAAGTGCTGCTGGATAATTGTCTTGTTCCTCTGTATCGCCAGCCATTCCTCTGGGACTGATCGTGGTTCACGGTGACAGCGACTTAGAAACCTGCAGAGAACACATCCAGCGTTTGCAGGAGGTAAGGAGGGGACGAGGGGGGGTGTACGGGAGGGTGTGAAGAAGAAAAGGGAACAGCTATGTGTAACTGATGAAAAATGGTGAAGACAGGAAGCAGAAAGGCCTTTTTATTTGAAACAATGCTAATTAAACAGTGTGTTTAATGAAGTTAGTGGAGACCCCGGGGTTTTAGCTCATTTTTATTAGCGCTCTATTGTTAGATTTGAAGAACAACAAAAAAAAAAAGCAAGAGCAGAACACACCAGAAGAAGTACTGTGTTGGTCACAAATGTTTTTTTCTTGCATTTTTAAA
>JBAJHX010000011.1:1079773-1101781 GCA_037176925.1 Amniataba percoides | reverse complement strand
AAAAAAAAAAGCAAGAGCAGAACACACCAGAAGAAGTACTGTGTTGGTCACAAATGTTTTTTTCTTGCATTTTTAAAAACGTGCATGGTCTCGGTGTACCAACGTGTGCGCTGCTTCACAGTTTGAGTTGTCAAGCCTCTGGAACACTCTCCTCTCTACTCTCCCATGCTCCCACTGTCCTCTCTAGGATTTCCACTCTGTCCATCCCTCCTCCAGGTGCTCGGAACGGCAGGTTGGTAGTTGGATGCTGCGGTTTGTGGTGTGTTTTTTGTTGCCCAGGGACACACGGGAAACTGCCAGGTGGCACTTAAACATTGCACATTCTACTGGAAAATCTAATATAAGTTAGATGTATTCACGCACCTTAGAAGGATAACATAAGGAGAGCAATGAACATTACAGTTATAGATGTAGGCGTGCACCTCCAAGAAAAAAAAGGATCTGTATCTTTCCAGTAAACTGAATCATTGTGTTGGCTGATTGTTGTGTTGAAGCTACTCTAGTCCTCCTGTGTTACATTAGTCACAAATGTGTCATATCCATTCTCAAAGATTACTATCAGGGTCAGTCGAGGCATTTTTTGAGGCATTAGGTATACTGAGCTACTGAGCCCAGTCTGATCCTGTGTTTCACGTGAGCTGTCACACAGGTGTGTTTACTCGTGAGGCTCTCGTGCACAGCATCACGACGAGTGCAGCCGCCGTCAGCTCGCCTTCACTCCGCTCTGCGTGTGGAGCCGAGGCTGCATGACAGCAAAACACAGAACGAGATTGTTTATTTATGTTATTTACCTAATGTCTGTGCACTTGCTTTATTTATTAATGCAATCTGTGCATTTACAGACGACCAAAACAAACACTGAGCTGAACACAGTTGATTCAGGTAACTCAGATAACGGCTGCTAACAAACACTGGAAGGTACTTTTAAAAGGAGAGACGTTCCCTTGAGACAGTGACACGACTGAAAAGATTACAGAGAGAGTTTGTTATTTTATTTGGAAAAAATAGAGATAAAAAACATCAAGAAGCATCTTGGATACAGGCAATTCTTTTCTTAACACACTGCACAACTATTCTGTTGACAAGCGTATAAATTGGGTTGATTTTAATAACTTCAATATACTTAAAGTATGAAATGTGCAGCTCTGTTATGGAGGACAATAGAAGTATCAAACCGGGACTTTGTACAGCATATTCTCAATATTAAACGACTTGGGTAAAAAAAAAAAAACTTGATTGGATTCATAGTGAGTTTAAATCCCAATATATCTTAATTCTACTCTCTTGGCTAAGCAGCAGTAGAGTGTAGTCACAGCAGAGCCACCACAGCCGTATCAATAAGATCAGAGATGCAACCACAGCTGATAGCAGACCTGCTAGACGCTGTATACTGCAGGAGCTTGGCCTTTTCAAAGGAGCAATGAGCACAAAATGTGTCATGCAAAGTGTCACATAATTTCTTCTTTTAGGAGTTTCTGCAGTCACCACACTGGCAGCATAACTAACGTGCACCTGCAGCTCTGTTCCTGTGGGTCACAGGTAATGCACCAACAATTACAAAGGGCTGCAAGACTTGATGAGAAGGAATGTAAAGTGGTTCTGAAAAATCAATGCCACCCTGAACCTTAGGAGGCTGCGATGTAAAATGAAAACTCTTTTCCCCCGGTGCTCTCTCTGGCTCCGTCTCTCCGCCACATACAAAGACCCGCTGCACTCCCTCTGTGCTCCAAAACAGGCTCATACATAGGCAACAACATTCACAGCAGCAATCAGGAGAGAGATTCAAGTAGGAGGAAGCAGACGGCTCCTCTAATATTGCAGATCTTTTTTTTTTTTAAGAGTCAAACCATCAAACTCATGACCGAGCCTCCATCTGAATCCAGAGGTGGATTTTGGTAGAAAGGTCACATACCGGCACTGATAGGAAGTGTCAGTGACTGACGGCTCTGAATGTTCCACCGATATGAAGCCCTGCTTTGAATTCCTCCGACACACACACATACACACACATACACACAGCACTCTAAACAAACACCCACACACATAAACAGAACAGACTCTGTACTCTAGAGGTTACAAAGTACAGAATGTGGCCAGTAATGCATTACACAACACAATACGCACACACAGATACACAAATAAAACCATGTTTTAAACAGAACCCCGAAAAAACATCCTCTTAGTCATCCCAGATCCACTCAGAATGAAGACATCTGAACTTTTCAGTTACCAACCCGAGACACCAAAAAAAAGTCTCTTAAACATTCCAGTGATTTGAATTTTACATTTATTTATTGAGTTAGTTAATTCAGTGGAGCAGTTTTTTTTTTATTTTTAAAAATGCATAGAAATAACCAACAGCTTTTAAACTCAGCTAACAAAAATAAACTTTGTCTTTTTATGCTTTTTTTATGTCACTTCTTCAGATAAGTGTTGCTAGTATATTTTCCAATATTAACCTCTAAGTGCTTATCAAAACCCTCCACATGCACCCATAACTAAATTATTATTTATATGTTTATTTTAGTGTATATTGTGTCAGATTTAAACACAATGAGTCAAAAATATGGAAACTTGTCTTGAGAAATACCCACCATGCATATGTTAAACTTTAACAGGAAATCATAGGAAGGACATGGCATTGACTGTAGATGTAACCCTGGATGAAGTTATTTAACTCCAAAAAAAAATAGTAACATCTGCCACTGATGTAGCATGTGAAAGAATATTCTTCTTTCATTACATCATTACTGTCCAACTCAGCACCACGGAGGAAAAGAGGACTCCAGACCTTTGGCTTGTGTGTCAGATGATAAATATCACACGGCCATTACAGCTCAATCCATTATGGTCCTTTCATGTTTGAACGGTCATTTTTAAAAATCTCCCTAATGGAGACCTAAGTTTGAAAGGCCAAAGGGACATTAGTTTAACAGCTCGATGAAACAGACGACATATCTGAACAGGGCTATATTCGTCCACATAGGCCAGGAGAAAAGTCAAACTGATAGTTTGTCTTTTTGAATTACTTCACGTACATAAAAACAGAACTAAAAGAGCCACCACCGGTGTTGTACAGGCCCTCAGAGATGAACAGCACATCTATTAAAACCACATATTCTGATACCTGTAGCCATGCCGCCGCGGAGTCTGTTGAGGCCCGGGTGAGATGAAGGAGATCAGCTTGAGTACACATGCAAGTATACAAGTATGTGTGGTATATGGGTCACTCCATATGGCTTCTGATCCACTGCCATTTTGATGCTTTGCAGCATCTGTGAGGGCCACGATGGCTCTGTGCCTTTTGTAAGTCTTTGTAAGTTGATGCAGCGAAGCTTTAAAGCCCTGCAGAGAGACTGCGAGCCAGAGTCTCTGCAGTGAACTTCAGTGGGCGCGCACTGTGCCCACCACCCTCAGCTGCCTATCAGCTTTGTTTACTTGGCTCTCTTTCCGTCTGTAGCCACCTCCGTCCAGCCTCCCAAACAAAACGTGATCCCAGAGGGGACTTCTTCCCGTCCATGAAAGAACTGTGACACTCGTTTACTTTTGTTGATGTGCCCCTCCTATTCAGAGATCATTCATTTGCTCTTCAGGGCTGCTGTGTCTGGATATAGACATGCTGGAGGTTCAGCCTGACCCCAGAGGAGCATCTTGAATTGACCTGATGTCTTTAATGGACCAGGCTGGCTCTGCTCTCCAGAGCTTCATCCCAAAAAATCCTACAGGTCATGGCCCTGGTTCCCATCTGATATCCAAACCATCCCACCAGAGTGTGGGAGTGTCCTCCACTAACCAAAAATATTTTGTCAGTCTGCAGTCTGGGAGCTGTAGTCTGTTTTCCTGCCTGCATCAGGTGGTGCTGTCCCGGCTTTGGAGTGGCCCAAACCACCTTTTGGGAGACGTGCTTGATCTTCCTTTTGAAGCCTGCAGATCAGCAGGGGCCATTGTGTTAGGTTACAATGTTGAGAGGTCCGTGGCTTCATTTTTACCTTTTCAGTGAGCAACAGTATCGAACAGCTCATACCTGAAGTAAGACTCCTGGGCTGCTGGCCTCTTCACTGCACTTCTACTGATTTAAGGTAAACAAGGTGACTGAGGTGGTGCATCTAGTAACGATCCCCTTCTCCAGCTGACGCTGTATTGATGTTGTTCTTGAAGTGACTCTCAGATTTAAACACTTTTAACAGCCCACAATCAAGTTCATGATCTTGCAGGGAACATGGTGTTGAACTAGTGATTTTTCAACTAAGCATAAGCATAGGTATTTCAAAGGTCGAACCAGGAGGACTTTTTCATTTTTCCTGCTTCTCAGGCGCCTCTATACTGTGTCACGACCTTTGATATCACTCCACTGATCTTATCATTTACTATCTATTATCCACAACTATTTGTAGAGTAGTAGTTGATTGTATTGTTGTCATAATGTGCATTTATTGGATCTGCATTTATTTGGCTTTTATTGGATCACTGTAAAACAAAGCAACATTATATACAGGAAATGTGACAGTGCAGGACTTTCAGTTTCAAATGACTGTTTTCCTTGCCGAGGCATTGACGGTAACATTTTTTGATTCCTGATGTTTTTAAGAGACAAAAACGCACACACACTTTGGTTTCCACAGAGGTTAGTTTCCCCATGTGTCTCAGTATTACAGCATGACGCATGGACTATTGTCTGTGAGTATCTGCGTGTGTGACCTTTACTTAATTATGAACTGTGTGTCTCAGTGTGCTCATGGCATGTCGTGTTTGTGTGCAGCCAAGTTTACTGGTGACTTTATCGTACTGTGACTGTGTGGCTATTTCTTGTGCATTGAGTTTGTCCTGTGACGTGCAGGTGGTTTTCTCTGTTCAGAGGCAGTTGGGTCTGAAGGGAAGAAAACAAGTGGTTATTGACTAAAAGTTAGTCTTTTAATTTTCTTTGTTCATTTATGCAGTTTATATTTGGGTAGTTTCTTTGAGGTCCTGGTTCCCTCAGGCAGTGCCTGCAAACCAAATCAACAAAGGGAAGAAAAGAAAGACTGTTCATAGTACAACTTTAATGTTTTAAAAGTGTCTTTGTGTTGTATTCAGGATAATTTCATTGTTCAGTGAATACAGTACAGAACAAATAAAAACAGACACATGATTAAAATGAAGCATAAAATGTTTGACCTTGTAGTACCAAAATGTTCTTTTGCCTTCTTGATTCATGATTAGATTATCTCAGATAAATGAATGTATAGTGCCACTGTTTCATTTTAATTCGGTCTCTAATTAGTCCTTGTTGTACCCATTGTAATTTTACTTCATAAAAATCACTCTATAATAATGCTTATTGTTCTAATAGTTACTGCTTTGTTCTCTATAAATATAATTTGATAATCAACTAAAGGAGCTGAGACTAAGATGCTTTTTCTCCCACAGTGTAAAACATTCAGTGTGATAACATTTGCTATAAGTTCAGCTCTTTAATTCCATATTTCAAACAGCTTCATGACTTCTCAACATTAAAGATACTCAGAGAAAGAGACAGGGCAAATCTTGCTTCCCAATATGAGTGACCTAGACACACACACAGAGCACACGCATGCACACACACAGATCTTCACACGTCTGCCCTGGATATTGCTGGTGGGCAGCTGTTCCTGGACCTTTTTTTTTTTTGCAAGGAGATGCAGACGTTTGGTTTCTTCTTTTCGAAGTGTTTTAAAGTGCTCTATAACCACGTGTTCCTGGTATTTTGGCTCCGCTGTGTCACCGTAGTGTTTCTTTTATTACTATAATATTGCTAATAGCTCTCAGCAGTGCATCCCTTGACTTTTTGTCGTGCTAAAGTCACCTAAGCATCAGCCCATTAAGTCATGGAATTCCAGATTGGCCCAGAAATTTCCACACAGTAATCTTCTGTACAAAGTTACTGATGCTTTAGCTGTGTATGTGTGTGTCTGTTGTTTGCACCTGTGAAGTGCCGAAGCAGTGACGTAAGGCTGACCCTCTTTGATTGGACAGTTGCTAAATGGTCCGCATCATAAACATTTAGATGTCGATTTAAGCATATTTACTGGTTGGTTTGTTCCATGAAATGGCAAACATCATTTCATTGTTGTGAAATATACTGTTGCGCTGCCACAAAAACATGTCCCTCAGTGCCATGTTAGCAAAACTTGAAGGAAATGCAAAACAGTTCACTGTCATTCCACTATGTTTATTCCCCAATTGGCTGTATTGCCAATATGAGTGTGGTTCATTAAACTCGACGATTTGTTATTTATCAATTTGTTGTCGAAACCACACAAAGTTGCACTGGCTGACACAGACGTAGCGATAGGAATGCGTCGTAATTTCACACCAACTTGCGTTTGTCACTTTGCGCGCGACGGCGACGACGTGTGCGTCTTGAATTAAATTAGAATTTAATTGTCATTGTCAGTCAGAAAGGCAGCGAGGGGCTATGCAGAGCACTGACAGTGAGTCACAGCTCAGAGAGGACAAACGCAACCAGTAAATGTCAGTCTTAAAGTCTAATTCCACCATGTGAATGACAAACACATCAATTACACAGTCGCAGTCTGTTATACAGAAAACAAGTTAAAGATTGGATCAAAGTGGCGGAGATGTCAACAAATCCACCCCAAGGTTACCCATTATATCCCCATACCCCCTCTCCACAGTTTGAATGAGAGCCCATCTGTGTGGCTGGTTAACAACAGTTTGCTTCAGAACTTGATTAGCAGTATATTGCTAAAATTGGTGCATAAATCAAAAATGAGCTTGCTGAGCTGCTTTGAAAAGTCCCCCAAAAACATTTAACGGATACTGAAAGAGGAGAGAAATCAAGCGCACCTGCTCGCTCGCTCCTCTGAGTCACTCTCAAGGATGGTCTTTTTTTTTCCCCCCGAACCTGTCTGTTTCTCTCCGTTCCTTCCTCTCGGTGGCCGGGGGGATTTTGCTGCTGGGATGCCGTGCTGTCATGCTCTGTCACCCTGACGTGTGTGTGGCGGAGGCGAGGCGGTTGCTGTGGTTTTACAGCCAATGCAACCTGAAGTGTGTGTAGCTCTGCACTTGACTAAATTACTTAAGTAGAACAGATCCCCTTTGGAAATCCCAATTATGATGAGGAGGCCTTTAAGTCCTGTAATAAAATACTGACTTGTTCATGTTTTCTGGTCTTTGACCTCCTTACTTAAGGGCTGGTTTGGTTTAATTGGCTAATGTTACTTGGTCAAGGTTTGATTGCCATCATGGTAAATAAGAAGTCTTATCCTTAGTCCTCGAGGTTGGAGCTGTAGGCTTTGTGCATCCAACCGTCTTCCACCTGAGAGATTTTGTAACTCCATCATGTTCCTTTCACTTTGTTGCAATGGAATTTTTTTAACCCAAATCACGTCACGTCAATAGAAACTACAACGACTGGTTCAGCTGGTGGAGATGAGGTGAAGTTGAAGTAAAAAAATTCAACGTGGTGGAACTTTGATATGCAAATTCATGCTTTTGATCAATAGCAGAGTACATATTTTGATGGCGCTTTGAGAAATTGAGAAAATTGTAGAATCCAAAATGGAGGGAGCACAAAAGGTAGTCACTACATTCACAAGCCTATCCCTGTACACTGATATGTCACAGTGACATATCCACATGTTAATAACCCTTGCGAAGGGTATATGTGCTCGTGTAACAAATCTTAATCCAGTGCAGCTTTGTTTGTCTTCGTGTCTGAATTCGAAAAGGAAAAGCTGTTTCTGGTTCAAATGATGCTTTATACATCATGACACTGCTTCGAGTCAGAAGGTAATCCCATTACTTAAATACATGTAAATACATGTGGAATGTGAGAGTAGCTCTTGAATATGCTGGATTTAGACGCAGCGGATAAGACGAACCTCCTCTGTTCTCATGTGGATGTCATGTACCCACATCCCTCACTCCACAATGAGCTTTTCATCTTCCCCTTCAGGAGCAAGCAGAGCAACACGAACTCTGTTAATGTTATTTTTAACAACACTATTCTGTTTTTATATAGGTTGGATCACTAATACTAAGGAGACAGCCTGAGAGTTGTTAGACTTTGTGTTGCATAGCAACCAGATGATGTAACAGTCATTTCGCCGTTTGATCTCCTGCTCTCTGGTGACTGATGATGCTCACTGGTGCAGTTTTTGATTGAGTAGGAGAAAAATAGCTCATTCTGACAAAAGTTTGCTGCTCTTATTGCAGTGCATTGAGTACATGCTGTACCATGTTTTTTAGTCAAACATTGGGACAGACATTTACATCAGAGATGTCTCCCATCGTCCATGTGGATCCTTTAGTTCCATAATCCACAAGAAGAAGATAAAAGATTTTCTCACTAATGAATGAAACAGATGAAATAACAGGCATTACAATATATACAAGAGAATGTGTAATAGATATGAGTGGATGAGCAGTCGTACTTATCTGTCTGTAATGTGTTCTCGGGTGCACAGGAGCAAAACTTCTGCTGGTCTGCAGACCCAGCATGTGTCTCTTAAAGTTTGCAGCATCACAGTGTGTCTTTGAAATATATTCATTTGACAAATAAATTCAGCACAGACTCTTAGAAATATATATTTTTAGTTTTCTGCAGAATAAAGGTTAATTCATGGCTCCCTTCTCCGCTACTTCTCTACTACTATCTTCAATCAAAGTGCAGAATAGGAAATTGAACCTTAAAAAGCAGTCTGTGGTTGAAGCGATCATATGTCTTCCGCTGTTTGTGAAGTTTTGAAGAGAGGTGCATCTCAGTGATGCTCCTGTTTGATACATAACAAACAAGCAGAATGAATCAGAAAGAAGCCCGGGAGGCTTTCTAAGTCCGATCGAAGCGGAGAAGGAACTTTATGTGTGAGAAGACAAAGAGGAGTGAATGGAGAAGAGGCAAGAGAAGAAAGAAGGTGGAGAGGCAAGAGTCAGAGAGGGAGAGACGAGTTCAGCCTTTGATTCTGTGTTTCTAGGTTTGCTGTAAAAGCCTGCGGGCAGTTTACTCAGCCCGAGACTGCTGCTGAGCTCGACAGCAGGATTAGATAAGTACAGACAAACGCAGAGAAGGAGAGTAGGAGAGGTGTTTACTACAGCCAGCCTTTCTGTCACAGTCTGCATGAAAGGTTTGCAGTTTGAAAGGAAAATGACTTTACTTTCTTTGGCTTGTTTTTCCTCCTGTCACATCTATTGGAGGGAGACTTTTTACATTTTGTCACTTCTCTGCAGTGCTGAACTGAAAAGAGGGTGTTTTGTATTGAATTGAAGGTGCCAAAACAACATTGATTAGTTGCAAATGTGACCGTTTTTATGCTACAAAATTCTGACTGTTCTGCCGAGATTTTATTCCAGTCAGTGCGGAGAAGCCTCTCACGCAGCACGAGACCGCTGTGTGACTCGATTTGTTTGCAGGTCTCCGCTCAGATGGCCGCATCAGGTCACTGCACTTAGAGAGGAACTGTACAAGGATGTTGGTGAAGTGACCAAAGTTAAGTCTCTCGGGCGCAGAGAGCCTTTCAGAGCTGTGATTAGTTTGGCACTTTATTTCGATGCAGTTCTGCTCTGGCTCTTTGGACAAAAGTGTCATTTTTATCACTTTCTAAAATGAAAGATATTTTTGTCGCATTTCTCCAGTGACTGTTTTTGTCATGCATTTTTAATTGTTATGTCTTCTAAACATTTTGCAGCTATGAAGTACAGTTACCATGGTTACGGGTGTCGGGCTTGTCTGTCACAAAGTTGCTGGTAAAGCCATGGTGTATCACAGCTACCTGTTCTCTCAGTGCTCTCTCATGCTTGAATATTCAGTCGTATCATCAGGAGCCAAACTGCAGTGTCTCAACAAATGCATCACGGAGTAAGACTTTGCATGAATGAGTTCATTCGTCTGTCCATTCATTCATCTTTCATATTACAGTTCAGCTTTTATTTGTTTATGGAAAATGTACCCTTTGTCACAGGTCTCGTTTTCAAATGTGACTTTTTATTTAGTCCCCATGCTGAAAAAAAACATTTTTCATTGTAGATTTTTGTTGAAATGAGCGCGATTTCTCTCCTAAAAATCAAGCTCATACAGATATTAAATACAATACGCATGTTACTGTCATGCAACAAGGTTAAACATCACCGGCCATGTGTGGAAATCTACTATGACTCTGGAGCTGGTGAAACTACCAGCTGCTGTTCACTGGACGCAGCTCTGCTGCTTCGCCACACGTTTACCGCCTCACAAACCGAAAGTAGCCCTACAAACTGTGCTGCTGTTACACTCCAAGGAACAGACAGCCATTACACAACACATGCGCTCATTATTTTGCAGTATGATTTATTACACCATGGGCGGCTAAAAGTGTTTTAAAACATCAATAGAGAGAGAAGGACAAATTGATGGAGAACTTCACTGTCTTGGGGCGTCTGCTGAGAAAGCCCTATCACCACGCAGCATTTAGCCCTTGATCTGTGGACAAATGGGAGTCTTTGGTCGGAGGATCTGAGGTGAGGTGTGGTACGCAGGCAGGAGTTCACGGACGGAGGCAGAGCTGAGACCATTTAGTGCTCTGTAAACAGAGAACAAGGTTTTAAACTTCAGTCTGCAGCTAACAGGGAGCCGGAGCAGGGAGGCAGGAAGCTCAGTAATACACTGTCTGTGTTTTTTTTTTTGATCTTGTTAAAAGTCTTCCTACAACATTCTGACTTAATTGGAGGCTGGACGGAAAGAAGTCCAAATGATATCGAAACGCAGAAAGTTTCAGCATAATGAGGCGAGCGGACATGAAGGTGTGGGGAACTTTCTCCAGGTCACAGAGACTTTTCAGACATTATGAAGTTGATCGAAGCTAAATTGAATTTTTAACTAATTTGTTGGTTTAATCTGCTTCAGTTCTTTCTCAGTTGATTATTTTCCATATGATTTGACATAAGGAGAGTGAGGAAAGCTTACTAAAGCATGATAACGTTTCATTTATTCTGAGGCCTGTTGTAATGCGTGTAGACTGTATCAGCACCTGTCTGAATTACTGAACTGTGTGTATCACATGTCCAACTCTACCTGACGTTAGTTATCTTATTTTATCACTGAAACTCACTTGTGTTTTATAATTGTGTGTCTCTGTGTATATCTACCTGCCTGAACATGCAATAAGCGGCGCATTTTCCTTGCTTTGTTTCAGAGAAGGCTTTTGGCATGACAATAATACAGCAGCAATATGGGATCCATTTTAGGCAAAATGTTAGCATCCGTGAGACGGTTTATGTGTGATCCAATGTTTATTAGACGGGTTACAATTTCTGCCAGTTTTCCTGTGAACAGCCGCGTGCAATGTGTTGAACGTCTTCCAGGGGAGACGTGTGAGAGAACGTGCGTGCCATTATCCCAAAATACGAACAGTATATTTGTTTCTTTTCTTCTCTCTGAGCTCTTGTGTCTGCTTCTCTCTCTGTACAAAGATGCACCACTGTTAACAAAAAGTTCCATCCTCAGGTCAGCTGATCTGTTCCACTGTCTGTCAGCCGTCTAACTCTTCCCTGTCTGTCATTCAGGAGGAGGCAGCCAAGCAAAAGATCCTTTCCTCGCAGAAGTTATCACCAAAGTGGTGTTTCCTGGACTGTAAGTACACCGCATAGTTAATCCTGTGCTCTTTACTTCATCATCTTCTACCTGGACTCTCTTTCCTTAAGCACTCTTCTCCCTCGTTACACCAGTTCCTTGAAATTAAAACTCAAGTGGAAGTAATTAATATAAGGTCTGTACGGCCTTGTGTAATCAAATTAGGACCCATGTGCATAAAGAGATATGTGGACAGACAATATCCTATTTTTAGTCACTATAAGGAATAAGTGCACTTACAGGAAAGCAGGCACAGGCTTCTATTTATTAAGTTCATACTGTTAAGGTAAATAAATGAGCCTCCTCATGGGTAAATGGATCCAGTATTGAAGCTATACACGAAGCTTAACCTCCCACTTTCTCACCTTGCCACTAACTTTAAAGAATCACAGCTTAAAAATGGTGAAGAGTTCCAATGGATTTTTATGTTGCAGAAGAAAGGAAGGCTTTTTGTTGTAAGCTTCAAATAAATCCTAATGTTTTCTTATCTGTAGTAACACAGTTCTTTAAATGTAATTCACCCAGTCTGTGTAACAAATTTGCACTTGAAACACTGGCAACTAATATTTCTCAATGCCATTTATGTGTTATGAGTTATTTGAACTGGCTGTCTGAACACAGAGAAGATTATAACTATTGAATTTCATTAAATCAAGCCAAAATCATAATAACTTCATATTGACAGATTAAATCCCCTTAAAATATACCATCCTATCAGTAAAAGTTGATCAAATATTCCTTTTTGTTTGGGGCTTGTTGACCTGCTGCTTGTGATTTAAGGGTTTATCACAACCATAAAGCAGATAAAACATTTTAACTATAACATTTTTTTTAATGAAAAAAAATCTTTCAAGAAATGCACAAACCTGCAACATGCAAAGCGCTTTCTGCTCTCGCACTCTCTCAAAATAACAAAGCACAGTTCCATCAGATCCTGTTTATTGGCGAACGTCATGAATATTAATCTCAAACAGCAGCAGCTTGCCAAAAATATCACAGGGAAAAACCCGGCTTCTTACACAATGTTATAGACGCACTCGCATGCACGCAAACCCACATACACACCTCTGCTTCTGTAGAGTCCTGGTGGAATTTAGCAGAGAGCTGGAGGCAAACAAAGAGAGCTCGACAAGAAAAAGAGAGAGAGAGACAAGTGTTTGAAGAGGACAGAGGAAGTGTGTGTGTCGTTTTTTCAGGTGATGGGTTATAGTGTGATCCTATGGATTGATTAAAGGGAATTTTCACTCAAAATGAGCCTTTTAAGTGGCGTTAATAAACCTACAGCACGTGGCCCTGGAGTCCAGCTCCACACAGGTAACAACAATAATAGCTTCAGAGATCTCCGAGTCCTTACACCCTACAGGTTCAATGATTCATTTATTTATCGTTATACAACACAAGGTTGTATAACGAAATTCAAGCCGTACTCCCTTTATGCTACACACACACACACACACAAATCCAATTAATTATGAGGGAGCGCGGGGGATGAAGTGAACTGAAATTAATTGAGAAAAGAAAAGAAAGTGGAGTTTGCGAGTGTACTTCATGAACTCTGTGTTGTTTGACTTAGCAGGCAGCAGCAGGTGAGCCGGCCGGTCCTGGGTGCCTCATGCCTTTTAGTGTGTTTGGGCTCTGGGCAGGTTGGGAACCGGTGATGCTGTGGGTGCTTTTAATCACCTGCTGCAGAGCTCTCCTGTCCTGGACTGAGCTTTATTACTGAGCTTTCTTTGTCAGGGTGCACATCAGGGGTGTATCCGGGGTGGGAGGGGGTAGTCTGGACCTCTGTAGGGGGTGTCTGGGTTCTGCCCTGGGAATTTTTTTTCATAACAAGCTCTACTTTGAGGCATTTGTCATGAACACTGGCATCTTATTAACATTAACAAGTACATCTAAATTGTTGAAAAATTAAAGTGTGTACCTCTAAAGCTGTTGTTTAAGCCAGATTAATTATAGATTGTGACTTTGAAAACTATTAGTTGTTGTTAGTACTTAATATTAATCTAAGGTAGAAACAGAATGCTGCACAACTAAAGTTATAAACATTATGCAACACGAGGTTTAAACTAATTAAGAGACTATTCCCTTTGGAAATGTGATTTATTTTCAAAAAATGTTGTGCTAAATGAAAATAAAACTATGTCGTGTAGCTACCCAACAGCACACGTAGTCACATTTAGTCAAGACAAATGTACCTCATTTTAGGTATGAATGAAAAGTCAGTTTCTTCTCCTTTTTTAATTCCTTAAAAATCAAATGAAAGATGAATGAAGGGTTCTGGTATAAAATCCCATAAAGTCATCTTATAAAAGACAGACAGATTGATGTGTCTTGTTACTCTGGCAGTGGGAGCCAGCCCACGTACAGTTTAACAACAATTAAAGTTATTTGACTGAACTTTTAGTCAGTGTGACAAACAATCAGCTTAAATTAAAGAGTTGGTTTTGTATCTCCGCAGATGATATTTAATGGTTAACACTGTGTCTCTGTTTTTGTCTCATCAGCTACAACAGCAGATCGTTTCTACAGGATAGACAGAGCACAGGTAAGTCTGTCCGGCCTGACTCAACCTTGTTAAATGTTAGATAATGTCAGGGGCCTCTGGGGTCACACACATTTAAAAACAGCCGCGCACCTTCACTGACCGATCATTTCAATTTCACGTGTGTGTTGGAGCAGTTTGTGATTTACTCAAGGGCACACACCTCCCACCAAATGCTTCACATTTACTGAAATATATGATGTCGAAAAATCGAATAAAATCCAACTGGTCACCATGTTTTCAATAATTGTTTTAGTAATGACGCACTACCCCTGTAATCACATATAATTTCCTTTAACAAGACCTCAAATGTCATGATAAATAGTGTTATTATGCTACACAACACAAAAAAAAAGGCCACAAATCACCAGCTGATGCACATAGAGCCTAATTACTGTGAGCACTATGTGATAAATGAAGGCGGCATAGATGTTTGTTTCAACCCTTTTATCAGCTCGGAGCTTCTCACATCTGCATTTTTGCCGGTTTGATAGTAGAACACACTCTGTTATTTTAGCGAAGGAATGAAACACAATGAATAGTAAAAAAAGATATTCCCCAGAGTGTCCCCAGTGAAAATGATACCCTTATGACATTTTATGTGAGCGTAAGCTGAAGACTTTCCTGTGGCTGATTCTCTCCCGGTGCCTCGTCTCAGTGCTCGTGTTAACGCTGCAGCGGTGGAAGCAGATGTCCACTGTTTCATGAGCGAGAACAGAATTTGGTTTCTTGCCAGCAGCTTAATTATTTCCATTGTTAGAGTTGTGGAGGCGTTCTTGGCATATTATTCTGACAAGTGGTTTATACACCACAGGTACCGAGGTGCGTACTGCTGCATCTGGCTACTGTGTCCTCAGTATATTCTGCTCTCTCCTGCAGTCTAGCATTTCTCTGTCAGAGGCTGGGTCCTGGCCTCAGATGTACCCCACTGCCACTTGGTCTTTACCTCACAATATCCGTCTACTCACTTCCATATGTATCATGTAACGTCGAGGTTGTTTAAGCATTAACGTCCTGTTGAAGTGAGGTTCTTCGTCACAGTCTTCACAGTACCTCAAGGTTTGTTTCATGTTTTGTCAGGAACATCTGAACTACGTATCAGAAATCTCACAGGAAGAGATCTTCATCCTGGACCCTGAACTGGTTGTTATGGCGACAGTGGGCACCTCTCCCTCAGCCATGCCTGACCTGGTCAACCCCACCTCCAGCCCGGTGAACAGCAGGTAGGTCACTCATCCAGTCATCGTCATCATCACTGGTTGAGCTTTAACCCAACTGAAGGCATCGTTGCAGCAAAACATGGAGAATAGCACAACACACTGACCATTCTGATACTGATTCAGTTGTTGATAGATACCTGCAGGGAAACAGGTCACAAAATGAAATGATGGAACTCATTTAGTACCAAGCAGAAATGGAGACTGTGCAAAAGGTCCAAACTAGTCCCACTACTGCTGAGCTAGTTTGATGACATTTAGGAAATGGGGGACACATCACAGAGGACTGGATGCTTTCACTCGAGTTTTTCATGGCCTGGTGCAGCATTATCTGGTAAAGAACACATGCATGCATGCGCACATATCGAGTAGAACATCCTGCAGCACAAGTTAGCTCAAACTAAAACTGTTTACCTGCTTCAGCTTAGCCTGAATGATGTAAACAGAGGTTTTCTCTTTTTAAAAAAAACACCTCATCATCAGCTCCATGGTTTTGTTGATGCAGAGCAGGTTGTTGTCTGTGCACCACTCTACAAGAAGGTTCCTTCTCTCTTGATATGAATTCTCACTGTTGTTTGTAATCCGGCCAGCGATGGAGGTGTCAGGGTATTAGAGCTGAGGAGATACGATCACCTGTCCGAACGTGTCCGGGGTCTGTGTCTGTGGGATATTCAGTCACACAGTGTGGTATTCAAGCTCAGAGTGCTCAGTTTCATGCGGGAGATTAAAAGCATTTTGATGTAGGGGGTGTTTCAAGGTGTGTGAAGACTGAGTGAAGGACACTGGAGATGACAATCTCTGTTAATCTGTTTGTTCTCAATGCAGACCAGTGAGGCTGGCACGCTGTCTTTGATATGCTGGAGAACCAGTTTCCGGGGTTGAGTGCCACAGGGTGGCAGTCACTTAGACTAGACTCCTCAGACGTTGCAGGGACAACGGTGGCTGTCTGACATTTTTAACATATCGCTGCCACAGGAGAGTGTTCCCACCTGCTTCAAAGGATTCTCGTCACATCCGCTGCGGATAGTGACAGCGGCTGGTCTTCTTGAGGTGGAGCAGATTTGACAGCTGACTCTTTGTTGAGGAGATCAAAGTGAGCGTGAAATCTATCAAGCTCATCAACGTGGCCTCACACAGGATGGAGGCGCTGCTGCTGTTGGAACCCGTGATGGTCTGGATCACTTGCCACATATCTGAGGTCTTTCTCCTGTTTACTCGACTTTGCCTCATAATGCCAGCTTTCAGTCTCTCTCTGGCAGTGTAAGATGAAAATGATCTTGTATACTTTGTAGTGTAGGTGAAATAATGAATCTGAATATTTTGACAATTTTAACCAACAAACTATCTCTTTTAAGATTGTTTACTATAGTAGCAATTCTTTATAGTGCTCATCATAGGGGAGACTACCTTTAAAATAAAACAGGCTAAAAAAACATCATGTGTACACTTAATTTTATCCTCATACAGTTCATAAAACATAGTTAAGCTTCATAAAAACAGAGAGCATGTCTAAAGAAAACATAGAATTTAGCATAGTGCATTAAATGATGACATGTATGTTTAAACTGCACATTGTTCCTCTTAAATGAACTAAATGTTATTACAACCTACAAGTTTTAAACTAGTTATATAAGTTATCAAGCCTAAAACCAGTGAAATTAGCAAAAAAGCTAAAGATCCACAAATGAGCCTCTATACACAGATAATTTCAATCTTAAACACGCCGAAGTTATCAGATCACACACTCTGTTTGATGTATTTTCCATAAAATAGAAAAACAGAAAACTGACTCTTTTTTAGCTGAGAGCTCAAAGAGCTTTATCATGCAAATGGAAGTAACAGGATGTGTAGATCACTGTCAACTTTTGACCTTTACTGCAGTTCTAATGAGAGAATCTTTGTATTTACTGCTCTCCCCTTCCTCTGACCTCTTTTCTTTGTTAAACAAACTTTTGTGTCAAAGGGCAGCCTTAATGTGATGCAAATGAAGGAAACAGATTTGGTAGTGTTGCATCTTAAGTTGAATTTTCAGTAATAGGAGCAAAGAAGAGGACCGTCTGTTGTGGTTACTGTGATGTGCTGTGGGTCCGTTTGGTTCCAGATGAAACCAATCATTATTATCGGTGATAAACACATCAGATCTCCACTGATGAAGAAATGTTCTTCTGTGTGACACATTCGATGTCACTAAACTTTTATGATGAAGTGAAGAGCTGCACTGTGGACTCAATGGAGACCAAACTTAAAGAGGGACAGAGATGCATAGAAAGCAATTCAGTGTTGTGTTTGAGTCAATAAAGAGGTTGTCGTGTTGCATTATGACCTCCACATACAGTATGAGGCTGGTACTGTTGGATGGGCTCGGCTTGTTCTGATTGGTTGAGGACGTGCATGTAAATTTCAGTGCGCCGCTTCACAGTTTGAGTTGTCAAGCCTATAGAGCTTGTTAAAGGGCAAAGCCTGCATGAAGTTGAACTGAATAATCCTGTACTGTGTGTGTGTGTGTGTGTGTGTGTGGGTGTATGAATACTTGAACAATATTTTCAATCTACATTTTTTCCACAGTTTCTTTTCCTTCTGAGAAACAGCCAAGTGCTACTATAACATTAGCCATGGCTGTGTTAGTGTTCTCTGTGTGTGTGTCTGTGGATAGGAAAAAAAAAAAGATCTGCTTGCCCTGCCTCCATATGAAATCCTTTTAAGCATATTTACACACACACTCACACGGATTAAATTCTCACCTACAGGAACCTGTTAGAGCAGCTGTCTGTTGATGCTCTTTAAACTCTCTCGCGCTCTTCAGGCAGAATGAAAAGATCGTACAGAGGGAGAACTGATTCAGGGAGAGGGGGCAGGCTGAAGAGCTTCTAATTTTTCACTTTTTCTATCTTTAAGGAGATGTCTAGTGTTATTCAGTATTTTTCTTATCATCAATAAGTACAATGACCCGAACTAACAATGCCTTTGTATCGCTCAATACTCTCTGACTTTTCTACTCTGTGGCTCTCAGCCCCATGCTCATTGGTTCCTGAAAACGTAAATATCGAAAGACAGTTCACAAATAGCCTTTTTAAAAGACTCAGTCATTTCCAGAAACAGCTGGACACTGTAGTTTTCAAAAGACATGACTAAAATAGGAGTGAATAATACATTTGCTGGGGACTATTTTCACTGGCGGATTGATCAATATTTTGTGCTCCAGTGAGTTATTGGGGCAGAAGCACAGTGTGTGTGTCCATGGTGATGAAGGAAACTCTCACCCAGTGCGACTCACTGATGTGTTTTTAATACTGTTTGGACAATAACAGAGCTGTATGGTACAATTAATGAGATATATCAGGCTTTGGAAACACAGTACTCATTAGTGGGATAAATTAATGATTTAAGTCTGCATATGGGATTTGTTGATTAGTCACATATAGAATATAGTCGGCCTTTAAATTTTAAATAGATACACATCATTTATAACTATGGTCACTTAAAAATTCAGAACACAACTAAAGCTTCCAGGTTTGTAAATGGCTTCATCAAGTAACTGGCCACATATACACTTATCCTCCATCAGGTTGTGTTTCTTTAAAAGCACACACTGGGAACACTCCTCTTCTTAGTATGTGTAGTTCTAACTGCATACATTTGGCATTTGGCAAACAGACCAAATTAAACTTAGATTAAGTCAATCCATCGGAGTGTTTTCTGACCTGACTGATCCATGCAAACCTCCCTGCTGAGGTTTAGCATCAGAACATCATTGACATGACGAAAAGCTTCTTGTCAGTCGGAGGTCATTTTAGTCATTAGGCTGATGTTCCTTTGAGGACATGAATGTTCCACTCCCTGAAAAGGTCCTCTGTATATGAGAGGCACAAGGAGAAGGTAAGAAATCAGAAATCATAAAAGCAACTATTTGAGCAAAACATTTGAATTAAGAATGAAACAGTTGGAAAAGAAAGCTGCCCATTTACACCATGATGATGAAGGCTTCAGACCATGACGTCCATAATGAAGACTGACAAAACAATGACTGTGTATCACTGTAGACAACACTTTTTGACAGTATCATTGTATGCATGTGAACATGAAAATGACAGATACGTGTACTCGATGACAGCGAGCCATGTTGTTGTTGCATTAAGCACTTTAAACGCGTTAACGCGACCGCCTCCCTGCTCCTGATCACATAATGTAATGTGTTTACTCATTAGCATCGGAGCTCTTTTGTCCCATTTTGGTAATGAATGCCAGTTATTAGCAGAAGTGGCCGCTGAGAGCATCACTAAAGTTAATTGACCCTTGCTGACAGCCGCGAGCGCGCCAGGCTGTTTTGTTCCGAGCCTGGAACCGTATTTACTTTTCGTGTCGTCTGAGTTAAATTACCTGACGTCTCGTTTCCGTGAGCGCTCTGATTAATCCGCCGTTAAAACAAAAGCAGTTCAGACGCGGTGTGGTAAAACAAACACTTAAAGGATCATGATATTTCTCCTGGCATTTGAGCCGCTGTGTGTGAAATGCGGACACAGGCGTGATTAGCATACAGAGGAAAGAGGGAATAAATAAAGTAACAGGTACAATGCGAGGATAGGCAGAGCAGCGCTACCTGCTGATCCTGACAACACTTCCCTTTGGCTATGTGTGCATGTGTGTTGGCGGGCTGATTTGCAATGCTGAGTGCACCGAGTGGGAGGATGAGGAGGAGAGATGAGACCGAGAGGCAGGGGCAGAGTGAGGGAGAGATGGTTTTAGGAGAAGGATAGAGTTAGAAAAACAGTGGATGGAGAGAGAAATGGAATGCATGTCAGAGCACTCAAGAGTCACACCAATCTACTGTACTCAGATACACACACACACACACACACATTCGCACAAACAGTGTAGCAGTTTTGCCCACGCAGGGGCCAGAGGTGAATGCTATTCCTCCCACTATAATTACCTCTCTCTCTTTTGCTTCTCTCTATCACTGTCTCTCTGACAAACACGCTGAAAGACACCTACACACAAAACATTTTGTTTTTTGAAATGATTTTTGAGCTGATGGCTTCGCGTTCTGTCAGTTTACTCAGCGGCAGCAGGTGAAAATCTGCTAGAGCGGACGCGTTCCGGCTCTTCACAGGTCAGCAGAATTGTCTGAAATACCAGCGAGTTATGTTTCGGGAAGGAAAACGTAGTGAATATAACCAGTTATTATGTCAAAGTCACGTGCATGTAGCAGCCATGCACACATGCATTATATTGTTGAGCTTATATTTAGTGTATTGACTGATGGTTTTAACACAAACAGAGAGGAAACCAGGCTTAAAAACATTTATTTTATTAAAAAAAAAGATCTGCAGCTTGATGTTTGCATGCAAAGGAAAGCCACAGTATCTCTGCGGGAAATGTTTCGTGGCTGGAACCACAGCTGCGGAGCTCAGGCTCAACTTTTGTGTCTACATGGGTGAGAAATCCTCGAGGCGCTCGGTCATGGAACGTTTGAACATCTCCACTTCCATGGAAACTGAGCCAACTCAGACCAGTCCAGATCTTATGGTTAGCTGTTAGCTGTATGAGAAGGGATGCAAATAGTCAGACATTTGTGTTTTTCCATGAAGGGGGGAGCAGCTGGGACTGTCCAACATGAGCGGCGCGCTCGAATGTTTTTGCTGTACAGTTGTATGACACTGAAAGGTGTCGTTGACGTGACGCAGTCAGACACTTGCAGCTCCCTCAGAGGAACAGAGCACAGATCTGATTTCACCTGACAGGCTTGTGTTTTTTTTTGTTTGTGTGTGTTCATTAAACATTTAATAGTCATAATAGCAAGTGATTTAAATAGTCAGTGTTTGCTGTTTATTTTAGCACTATTCAATGGATGATCATTTAAATGCAAAAGGCTGCTGCTGCATTATTATCATCATGCAAGATTCACAGTATTTCTTCTACCACTGTTTGTCCCCAAAAGCTCAACAGACCCACACTAAAATCACAAAATCACAAAAACATCTGGAAAGCTTCTTGTGCTTTGAATATTTAAAATAGAGGCGACAGAAAAACTATTGTAATCCATTTATAGCTCAGACTGCGGGAGGTGGGGGCCGCTGCAGCATTCCCTCCCCCCATAGGTGGAGCATCGTCATCCTGGAAGAGACCTCTCCCATCAGGATAAATGTTTCATCATGGGGTAAAAGTGATCGCTCACAACAAATCTGCATTGATTCGCTTACTCTTTGTCTTCTGCGCCCCATTTTTCTTTCCAGGCGCTCCTTTCCTCTCCGAGTGCTTTTATCTCACTAACTCATTATCTCGATGCTCAGCTCTTTACTCAGCACACTCTAACAAAGTTCGTCCCTCATAGTTTCAATGGCAGGCATCAGGAAAGTGTCTCTAAAAGACAAAAGATACATCTGATCATTAGGGGTGAGGTCGTGGATGTTTTCTAATAATTTCATCACTACAAGAGGATAATGTAAACATCAGATGCCCATTCAGAACCGGTGCTGCCGTCTGTTACATAGGAATTATGTTAAAAAGCTTTTTAACCTTATTATTTAGACAGAATTATATATCTCACAAACCATTGCAAGGAGAATGGCATAACTGCCTTTAATGTTTAATCCGTAATTTCTATTGTACACACACATTACAGTATAATACATATACACACACTGAATGACTATCAGTTTTTCCCC
>JBAJHX010000011.1:1005019-1035086 GCA_037176925.1 Amniataba percoides | reverse complement strand
GTTAGGATTTTCAAAATAAGACAAGCCAGAACAGGAAACAAGACAGACAAAATCAACAGACTTGACGAGACATGACATCCTGCAGGCTGGTTGAAGTGGCGGCTCAGAACGGCCACCAGCAGCACTGTCGCTCACTTTATACATTGGTTGTTGAAATTATATTGAAGCAATGCATGTGTGAAAGATCCAGTTAATAAATCTTTACTCTGTCCTCAGAGAAAAACAAACCCTCCCAGTCCGGGTCAGAATGCACTGACTGGCGCTATGGCAACTGTGTCCCTAGCAACGGGGACTGTGGAGCAGGGTTTAGAGAGGGGTCATGTGACCAGCAGAGCAAGAAGATGAAATGTAAAGTACCTTGCAACTGGAAAAAAGACTTTGGAGGTAATACACACACACACACACACACACACACACACACACACACACACAATGTGGTCGTGCTTTGTGGGACTACGAAGTCAGAGATTTGATGAATAATACATTCTACGTGAATTAGTGGGGTAAATAGTTTTATTTTTAGTATAAAGTAATCCAACAAGAATAAAGACATCCAATGTAAACTTTTGTTTTATTTTTTCAAAGCCTCCATGAGTCAAACGGACAGTGAATGTGACGCAATCCAGTGTAGCAGCCCTGTATCACTAATGATTTATGTTGATGCTGTGTCGACACAGATTCAACTCTAATGGGCTGTTTCTGCCACATTTTGCGGCGTGATGCCTGATGCTTGTATTCTGAAGAAATCAACAGTTCCTTTTAACCATCAGGCTCAGAGGTTTACCATAGCTGTTGCATCACTCCAAATGTTGGCCTTCTCTTTTACTGTAGACAGATGAGATCAGCACTGATATTGTGTTGTTTGTCTTACATCATGTCTTCACTACATGAAACAATACATGAGAAATGTATGTTGGGAATTTACAGTTTTAAAAGTGATTTGAAGTTTTAAATGTTTTTCCTAAATCAGATGGAACCAACTTGCAGCTGAAACTTTAGCAAAGTGGTTTGCACTCATATTAAGTCTTATTTAAAGTGCATTATCACAATGAAATATCGCAACACACAAAACAATGAAAGGAAGAAAAGCACTAACAGACAGTAAAACTGATGCCTTATCAAAATGAACATGTGGTGGGACAGAGTATAAGTGAATTATGAGGCTTAATGGTTTCCAGAGAAGAAGCTTGTGTGGTAAGTGGGAAAGTTAGGAACTGCATGTTCAAGTGAGCATGGAAATGTAGGTCAGGGAGAGGAAGATGACTATAAATAAATACTATACAGAAATGTGAAGACAATATACAACCATCAAGATTAAGAAAAACACTGGCAAATGTGTTTAGCTTGTGAAACGACATATTTCAGTTTACCATTAAAAAAACAGACCAGGGAAGCAGAGGATGCACTTTTTCTCTTTTCCTGAAGAGTCACCTCTGACAAGCAGAAGACTTAAAAGGCTGATTCGTTAGGTTGGATTGGCATGTATAACAGCATTTCATCAGCATAATAAAATAAGCCCCATGGGTGAATAGTAATATTACCTGATGGCATCACACACTGCACAATGAATGGCATTTCTGTTTGACAAATAAGCCTGAAACTATCCCTCAGCTGAATCTCGGATACATATTCTGGATCTGTCTGTTGTTACTGCCTCAAGTAGTGAAGGCCATTAGAGAGACAAATTCCCACTGGAGCACCCTGCATCCAGTAAATGCAGATTGAATGAATGTATTAAAGCTGTATTGCATTATGCTTCTGTCTGTCTCTGTCTCTCTCTCCTAGCCGACTGCAAGTATCGCTTCAGCAGCTGGGGAGAGTGCGATCCAAGCTCTGGCTCGCGGACCAGGACTGGGACGCTGAAGAAGGCTCTGTTCAACGCGGAGTGTCAGCAGACTATTTCTGTTTCCAAGCTGTGCCCTGGTAAAACCAAGACAAAAAACAAAGGTTAGACTGACATTTTCACTGCAGGGTGTTCTGAGCTGGACGTGTGTTCAGGTTTTAGTTTTGGCAAACTCACTGTGTTCTACCTGAACTCCTGAACTGCCATTTTGTTTTTTGACTTTTTACCCATTTGATTGGCATGTTTATGAATGAATGCTGTGCTGTGATGTTTGCCTATTCTTTTTTTTCCAGGAAAGAAGAGAAAAGGCAAGGGGAACTAGAGACAGGCTGTAAGGAAGCGTCTTCAGGGACGGAAAGGCCCAAACACCTCTAGATTAAGAATTCTGTCCACACTTTAATGAGCTTTCACCAGGCTTCCTCAGCCATGACAAAACCACTATTTTCATTTTTAAACAGGAAGAGTGTCTACATCTTTTGACACCGAATCTGCAAATAAGGCCTAAATAAGCAGGCCTGGCATTATCCTTCCTACAAAGATCCTTCCAATATCGAAGTGCATTTTGAATTTGTATTATAAATCTTCCTTCCTTCCTTCCTAAACCACCATGTTATAAATTCCTTCAACTTTAAATATTGTGAGAAATATTCTCTGTAAGGCATCTTTTATATCATCATAGAATAAAAGAAGCTGGGTGTGCACTTTGCAAGAACTACACTAAGAATGGGATATTTAACTCTCAAATTGTTTCAGCTCATCTGCGCTTTGGCTCTGAATCATTTAGTTCATCTTGGATGTGCAAGCAGCATCCGCACACTTGCGTTTCACTTTTTCAGCTAATTCTGGTGCAACAAACAGCCAAGAATCCATCCTTTTCAATAATTCTAACCACCGTAGTTACTTGTAGATCAAAGTGCATTTGGAACATCAGCTTTATGAATTTGCCTTAGGAGCACACAAACGCCCTGTTTTACAGTCCTCTCACACTGAAATATAAAAAATATTCTCTGTTAGGCTTATTTCTTCCAGTCTTTTCTCCTGTACCATTTCTAGTTTTCTTTCCTTTATTAAAGTTTAAGAACTTTCTTTGATGTTGTGTCTTTTTATTGTGTTTTCATAAATAACTTTACCCTGGACCTTCAACCAACATGTATCTTTAACATCTTTTATGTTTTCAAACAGGTTTTATCCATAATGCACCCTGGGTTATATTTTCAGTCAGGACTGGGTGTTATGATCAGCCAGCACCCAAATAAAGTTGTTATAAATAAGTTGGGCCTGAGCCCCCAAAACCGATTTTATGATCAGGGACTCTCAGTAAGGTAGAATTGCATTGAAATCTCATATAGTCCCCTTCACACAGACTTAAAATGGTAGACTCAGTGACTCTGAGATCCTTGAATTTGTCAGGTACATTTTTTTCACTGCTGTTTCTACTGACTTTGTTTTCCCAGGTTTTACAATATGTGCTTATTCTTCCTCATCTGGAACTTCTGTCCTGTAGAGCAGACAGTCATGATGATGCATGAATCATTTTGGAGTGGCTCATGCAATTTACATAATAAAATAAGGAAATTATGATTTGAGAATGGACATTTGTCCATGCTCATTGTAGAGTTTGATCTATTGGGTGGTCTAAACCTGGATCACTGGTTGGAGGAAATGGAGGATGATGATGATGAGACAGAGAGAAGAAATGTTCAAATTAATGATGGAGACACCAAAGAGCTGGAAAAGCTGACAAAGTCTGGGCCTATTGTGTTACTGAGGTTTATTTTCTGAAAACTTGACAGTCTGTACACAATGAGCTTTAATTATCATCAAAAACTTTAAGTCTGCTTTCCACTGCGTCTGTCTGTCTCCATGCTGTGTGTTGTTTGGCCACTATTCTACTTAATGCAGCCAAAGAACTACTCTGCTTGTTGGAAGAATAATTATTTGTCATTAATAACTCATTTTATTTTTTGTTGCCACACATTTATTCTTTGGCTTTAGAATAGCTTAAGAGGTTTTAGCAACAGCCTCTTGCTGTTCTAAAATCGCTTTAAATCATGGCCTCAAAGGGCTTATTGCTTCAATATAATTTGGATTTAGGGGAAAAAAAACATGTTACAATAACCAGTAAAAACATGCCTAATGTTCACAAGTTTAACATGAGTTTAAATGAACACATCGTAAACATAGTGGGCCAGTGTTGACAGACTAAGAGGTCTGATACAGCTTTGGGGATACATTGGATTAAATAAAAACAGTTGGGAACCATATGAGAGACTATTTACTTCATGCATCTCCTGTAACCTGCAGCTTTAAGTTCATGCCTCTAAACCTGAAACAACTGGCAAACGAATGCCACACCTCTCCTCCTCCATCTGAAGAACTGTCACAGCTTTGCGAAGTCTCCTCCTGCAGACCTGTCCGGCCGAGAGTTTCATATGCAAATATCAGAGCAAAGTCAGAGAAAAGGGTGGTGGCCAAACAGGCCACAACACCCCCCATATAAGATGAGGAAGACCATCTGTGCTTCCATCCATGCATTCGCTCCAACATTAGAGGAATGAGCAAGATGGTAAACATGCAGGATTATTTTTTAGAGATACTCTTTTATTTGCATCCTGGCAGCCAGTGTGGAGGCGAAATAAACTGTAAGGCAGGAATTTAATGTTTCACAAAACAAGAATCCTGAAATATTCATTCAACCAGGATAGGTCACTGTGTTCCTGTCCATGGAGCTGGAACAGGCCGTGAACTCGCCAGGAAGAAGGTTCATATTCTATTTTACACTTTGTTTTTGTTGCATACTTGGAGGAGCTAATGGTCATTTATTTCAGTCATGAGTTCCATATAACCATTTTCAAATGGTGCCTCTTTTGAGTGTTTAGTTTGTTGCAATCTGTACAATAGAACAAAATAATACTGTTTATTTCATGCAGACAAATTTTAGTCAGACTAGTCTGATGAAAATTGTTGTGTTTTACAGGAGCGAGGTGTCTTCAAAGTTCTGCTCGCTGTGATCTTGATCATTCGGCGTCATGTCGCATCGATTTCGTTTTAATGACCTGATCTGACTGTCACGGCGGAGCGCGTACATCACGCGCAGATTCACTCAATCCCTTTCTGTCTGTGTCTCGCTCGTGCGCGCACTTACACACACCTAATGTGGCCCCGTGCCTTTGATGTGGGTTCGAGAAGAAAGCCTTCATCAATAAATGAGCAGCTTCCTGCAGCAATGATTTATGTCTGCTGTCTTCACAAACATCAGGATGAACTACATGTGTGGAAACCTGTGAAATGTGACTCGGCGGATGAAACGCTGCTGAAGTTTTTACAGTTATTTAAAGCAATTGTTTGTTTTTCAGTTTTCTTTTTTAATTTTATACGATGAAGAACCGTCCAACTCACTCACAAAAATGTTTCATTGTCATTTTATTTAGTCTGTGTTCTTTGCATTGGTTCTGTTCTTCACGTTTTACGATTCAATCCTAAATCTGCAGTTCACACCACAGCAGCTTTCTGTGTCCATTTAAGCTGTGTTACTTGTTAATGCATTTTTCTGTGGCCTTGGTTTGAAAGTTGGCTTTAATACAGTGACCAGCCCAGAGCCAATGAGGTAAACTACCAAAGTGACAAAGGAATAAAAGATGATGCACTTTATCTCACTCATACCTACAGGAGCACTGTTGGGTGACACCAAGAAAGTTAACACTTTCCTCATCTCAGTGATTAAACAAAATAATATTTAATGTAAGTATTCAAGTGAATTATGACTTCATCTTATATAAAAATGTGTTTTAGATTGAAAGAGAAAAGTAGGCCCCTTGGATTCACAATGTCCAGCTGTTGTTAATTGTTAATGTTATGTTAACTCCTAAAGAAATACTGCGAGTTACTGAATGATCAAACAGTAATTTATGGCTGAGAAGAGGAGAAACTTTTCCGTTCAAGGCCACAGGAAGAAAAGAGGATTTGAGAGCAGAACAAAGGAAGATGAAAACCAAAATAAAGGAATGTGAGGCAGCCCACAGGGATGAGACAGAGTCGCTCTTAAAGGAGGACACAGAGAAGCCTGGCAGGGTTTACAGACTATCACAGGACAGACACCCAAAGGACTGTTTATCTCATTTCATAATGAGTGCGTGTTAATGATTACAAATCTTTTATTATAGAGTCCATGCCAAGGATTATGGATTGGAGCACATGGAGATAAATACAGGTAAAAAAAAAAAAAAAAGCATAAATTGTGTGTGCTCACTGAAAGAGAGCAGCTCTGTGGACATCTAATGGCAGTGTGCTGGCGGGCAGGAGCAGGATGTGTTCAGCCCACTTTTCAACTGGACCGTTGTGTTGGCACAGTGGGGGGAGTCTACACAGAGGGCTGCTGTGAAAAAAAAATCAAAACAGATGATTTTCTGACAAAATAAAGGTGAACCTGGCTCAGTGATTACAATTAAATGTGTTAACCGATCAAAAACACGTCAGGTCACACGGTAATTATTTCATAAGTGGAATTTTGAAGACTGATAATGAGTGAATTAATCTCTCCTCTTTACTGCAGATGGTAATGTGGACGGTGATTCAGAGGTCTGGGAACAGGGTGGGGATTATATTTTATCTTTATCCAATAAAAAAATGTTGCTGTGAAGGTTGTAAAGTTCTGTATTATAAGTCTTCCTACAGTGCTCCGCCCCAATTAGTTTCACCTGTCCCCTGTTAGTCTCCTCACCTGTTTCCACTCCCCTCACGGTGTATATATACCAGTCTGTCTCCTTTGTTCTCTGTGGCCACGTCTGTGTTGTGTCACCAGTTAGTCCATAAACTTCTGCTCGTCCTGTGCTAATGCCTGCCTCAAAAAATGTACATATTATATCAAATAGCTGGGCAAGGACAAAACTTAACCAACAAAGCAAAAATAAGCATTAACATTGCTGAGAGGTTAACAGATACTGTTCAGTTTGTACCATTGTTTAGAACCACTGTGCTTTCATCAGGATTGCTGGCACTTTGTGTTTGGTGATACACTGAGGCTGAGTAGGCAGCAGGGGGTCCGAGCTCACGTCAGGCTGTGCTGTTGTGAAGCAGCACCAGTAAAACCCCGCCACGCTCCAAACTAAAAAAATGTATGGATACAAAATATGTGTTCATTTATTTTTCCCAGCGCTGCGCTAAATATGACATGTTCTGATGCCCCGAGCACGTCCATTAGCAGGAACCAGCTCCGGACTGTCTCCCTGGCCCATTAGAAACCTGCCTGCTGTCTTTTAAATGGATAAAAATAGCTGATTGTATTGGCAATTATTGAATTTCTTCTCACTTTCTCCTGCTGATACTTCATTTCTCCCACTGTGTTGCAGAGTCGATTATTTAAGCCTTTGACTTGCAGCTTATTAGAGTAGAGTGATGCAACAGGACTGCAGTCTGGAAACATGAGCATCATTATTTATGAATATAAAGCAGCAGCCTACAACATAAGAAGAGCAGCGAAAGGGGGAAAAATAGGGAAGAAAGTGGAACTAAATTCCAGCAGGGCAATCCCAGAAGCATGTGACAAGCTATAAGAAGTATGACAGATTACAAGCCCCCCTCCCTCACTGTCAAAAGCTGATCTGGAAAGTGAGCTAAACATTTTGCATGCTCGCTTTGAGGCCATCTGCAGCCAGCAAGCGAAAACAGCTGAAGGTTAATGCACCTGTGCGTGTCCGGGGGTCATTTTAATGTGTCGGTGAACTTCCTGTGCGACGGCGTTTCGAGTCCAGCTCTCAGTTCCTGTTCTTGTTAAAGTGTAATGTCACTAAACAAAAAAAAAAAAATTGCATTAGTTAACTAATGAACACTAATCATCTTCATCATGCTCATCATCACTAACTTGTAAATTAGATTTTATTATACCTGCTCACCACCCTGCACGCTGAACCCTCTAAAGTGTGCCTACTGTCCCAGCTTATCAACGCAAGGTACCGTAGACCACATCCTCCACACCGCCCCTCTAACCGTAACCCGAGCTTCTACAGAGTACAGCTGTTGTGTGCCTGATCACAAATAACAAAAAAAAAACTTACCTGAAGGAGGCTGACTAAGGATTTAACAGGATAGTGGGCTTCGGAAAAGAAGGAGGAGCCTTTAAGATCCACAGGTCCTCGGTGAAGTATGTGGACAGCTTCAGATAACGTGGTGTCCACATCAAGCGTGCAGAACGGAGGCCGGGGCTTTGCGTGCTGACTCAGTGGTGAGAGAGGCAGCTCAGAGACTCAACTCGTGCCCTCCACTTACTCAGGTATTTATATTCCTGCAACACCGCTAGGATCCTAAATGAGGACACTGCCTCAGACTATTGTTATTTTTCCTATTCAAAGCTGCAGTAACCTTGTTATTTAAGATTACTGCTATTCCTCACTTTCTTATTTAGTATTTATTTTATAATTTATTCTTACTGTGTTTCACACCTATTTTAACTGCGTAATTAAAGGAGCCCGCAGAAACGCGTTTCACAAGCTTGAACTCAATTCAGTCAGCAGAGTGCCCGAGATTAAAGCTTTTGTCAAAGTGTGTTAGTCATTCAGTTTTAAAGCCTTTTGATTACATTCAAGTCTCAGAGTGCCTTCAAACTATTGTTTCCTTGTCTCCAAAGAGCACCTTTGTTGATTGAGTGCAACTTTCTGAAGCGCTGTTCAGCAATTCTCTATTCTCTCTAAAGCAAGGATAACCTCTGAATATCTGAAAGACAAGCCTTTTGGTGATACTTAGTGGTGTCATAGTTTATCTTTTTTTATTTCTGTCTGACTTAAGGACTTTTGGAGGCTTAATCTAGAAAGACGCCACATACTGTGAATGAATTTAATTAAACTCATTAAAAAATTAAAAGTGAATTATTATCAAAAAATGACATTTGAAATGTTTTGGGATTTTCATCTTCCAGGAGACTATTTTTAGAATTTTTAATGTGGAATGATGTAATGTACAAAATATTTATTTCCTTTTTTTTAATTATAGCTGGTAACCAGTGAAGCTCAGTAAGGATTTGTGTTTTTACTTTGTTTAGGATGTGTTAAAACTTTGCAGTGGTGTATCAGCTGCAATCTTTGAGATGTTTTGCCATCAAATACAAAATAAAGTGGGTTGCAATAGTCAGGTTCTGCAAGAATCAATTGGAAGCTACATTTATGTTGAAAAAAGAAACGTATATGATATTGAATTCACATGACAACTTGAAAAAAATCCTGGATATTTAGAAAATCTACATAGAATGTAATATTTCAATGTGTGTATTTCTGTGTGTGTGTGTGTGTGTGTGTGTGTCAGATGCCTCATGGATACAACCTCAGAGTTACCATTTCACATTCCTGGTGATGATTATTCATCCTCATAATGAGGCGCAGAGTTGTTCAGCTGACTATGATGATGGTGATCACACCTTCACCATGGCAACACACCGCCTCTCCACTTCTCTCTGTGTGAGTGACTGCTAAATACCGGTGACTTCCACGGCTTTGTTTTACATCACAGTTGTGTGAGATGCATGGAAATGACGCCTCTCTCAGCTTGTTCCTCGCAGGGTAAATAAGGTTATAGACCACGAAGGTGTGCTGAAACGTGCCATCTGTGATAAAGACAGCACAGAATTTTTGCCCGGTAATCCATTCAACTCCAATGCTTAACTGAACGCTTAAATACTTTCTGAAATATAGGTCCCAATGTAGGTCAGCTCTGATCTTCTGATCTCTGTGTTCCATTTCATTGGAATCGACACTGGAATGAATGATGTGTGTAGTTTCTATCTGTGTTGCCATGGTTACAGTGTGATGTCAGCATTACAGCGCCAGTACCGGTGGGAGGGGCCATGTTGGTTTCCAGCAATGATGCTTGCTTAAATAATCAAAAGGAAAAACATTTTTTTACATTTACAACAACATTTAGGAATTACCCGAATGAAGAAATTACCACCTGTTGATTGGTTTGTCTTCATCTCCCCTGATGTCTGACCAAAGTGTTCTTAAGTGCTCATTTACTACCAATGTATTATTCATCACAGTGTAACATGTAAATAAATCATATGTTCATCTCAGTGTAACACTTGGATGGATGTGCAGTATTTTTTCCCATCACAAAAAGTTGTGGTCCCATATACCATATAAAACACTAAAAATGGGCTTTTTAGTGAAGTTCCACTTTTTAAAGGAATATTTGAGTTTTCATAGGTTTGGTATTTGGTAACAGAACAAACAAAAAAAACATATTATGTGCAAATGATGATTTTTGGGTCTTAAAACATGTCTGGAGGGAATTTTTAAAGATAGTATAGTGTAGTTTGACACAGCACACATTATACAACCCGTCAACAGCATGTGTTTATTAGCATTACAGTTTTGTATCAACACAAGTTGCTTCTGATATATCTTTAATACATTTCATTTAAAAAGTAATACTAGCTGTTACTGTGCCAGGCGATACTCTATGTTGCTTTGAAAATGATGCGTCTATTCAAATAGTATCTTACATGAAAAAGTAGAAGACGGAGTACAAACAGCCATAAAGCATTATACAGACGAGAAGTCACCAGAGGAGGAAGTAAAGAAAGGACTCTGTGCTTTAAAGAGTAAATCAACCAGGATTCACTGAAGGCAGCAAACTGCTGTTTCACTGCTGTATGGCCCATGTAGGAATATATACTTTTACTCAAAAATGAAGTACGTTTGAGGTACTGTTACATCACTGGAGTATTTTAATTTGAAAGACATTCTACTACTACTTACACTACTGCATAACAAGTTTTATAAATTAAATTTAAATCACTTACTACTTATTCCAGTAGTAAAACTTACTTTCTTACTGCTTCAGTGTTTACTCCACAATATTTATCCTGAGTTACTTTACAGATGAAGTATTGTTCTTACAGAATCTCCAGTGGTGTAACTTGTAGTGTCACGCTGTGATGTCATGTACTAAAGGGTGTGTCAGTACACTGTGACATCACAGGCGGTGGGTTACGGGTAAATATCACAGTCGAACTAATAAGACATGAACACACTGTAGGATTAAAAGTGCTTTTTCTTTTTTCTTTGTCACCAATGAAGGGCAGAATGACGGGCAGCAACAGGAAGCTGGAGTTTTTTTGATCTGTGCTCCTGTTCGGTTGGCTGCATGGACTCGTGTCAAACAGGCCGGTTTGACGCGAGTCCTGCAGGACCCAGATGTTCGAACTCCACAAGGATGCGAGAGCACACACTGAATATATATACACAACTCTGCTGTGCTTTTGAAATCCATATGCTGGGAATGTGCTTTCAGGCTGAACTTGAAAGTAAGTTCTATGTTCTCGGCTCTGCATGTCGGCCACCGTGTTTTATTTATATATATATATATATCAAATATATTTCACTTTAAAGGCGACACCTTATGGTGACTGTGCTGTGCTGTTAGTTTAGAGGCAGTTCACTTGCGAGACAGAGTACCCCTCCCTGAGCGGTGCCAAAAGTCAGAACTCACCCCCACAGTGGAAACAAAAGCACAACCTGTGACTTTGGTTCCACCTTCATTATAGATCATTAAGTTCCTCCAGTGGAAAAGGCCTACTTTCATACTTATATTTAAGTTTAAGGATGTTCAGTCTTGTCTTATCCCACTTTCAGAATCCAAACACCCAGTGCATTTAATGTTGATTTACCCTTTAAAGAGCCATTCTGTTAGCGTTTCGTGTGCCGTTGGAGACCCAGTTCTGGTGTAGCAAATGAAATTTAAAGCATATACAGTACATATACAGATGGCTGCCAACATAAAGGAAACATTACTAAGACATCATACGTGGGTGTTTCCTCTAGTTTGGCATTCTCGTTACAGATTTCTCCCAATATAAAAAACAAATTCAATTTAATACAGGGATGTACTCTTGACATAGAATAGTTGACCCAGTTGTTTTTCAGTATGATGAAAATGTTTTGTTGTCACTTGACTAACGCAGTTGAGCTGAACTTTTAATAGCAATACGCTGACGAAAAAAGACTACAATTCACAATGTCTTTAGATCACTATAAAGTACATGCTCTGTACATCGGGAGGTAAATATATTTCATATACTTTGAAAGAACACAAGGATCATGTCTCCTCTCTTTGGAACGATTCAGTACATGATATATTAAGCTCAAATATTTAGAATTATTGTGTTGTGTATTTACAGCAATGCGCTTCAAATTTACATTTAAACATACAGCGGTGTATTTTAAACTAGTGACTAGTTACAACCTTTGTATTATACATTACATTGACTGTATATATTTTGTTTGGACAGTAAACTACCAAATAAAAGAAAATGAATGGTTTCTCCATGCAGTTGCTTTAGTTTGGTAGTCTTACAGGGTACATTCCGAATTCTGATAGGCTACAGAAAATATGATTTTGAACCATCATAGCACAATATGTCTTTGTCGTATTCTGCTTCACCGTGAAAATTACATTCTCTTTGAAACCTTCCGATTAGAAGATGTCCGCAGCTATCACCAGATAAAACTTGCCAGCGAGACAATCTATTTAACAGCACTGATCTTGTGGTTCTCCAGCAGCGTCTGAGCATCAGAGGCAGTGAGCAGGGCGCACACCGAGACATGCATCGGACATTTAATCACTACACCAACCAACCTGCTCATGTTTGACTGTAAATAAGACATTTTGATAAGTCACTGCCAATGCACTGCCACATGGGGCTAAGGCATCTTCAGGACCGAGGACAGCGAGCTTCCCTGCGGGGCTGCTTCTTTGGGTGATGTTTTGGATGTTGGATGGGAGAGAGGGAATTTTTTTATTTTTCCTGTGGTGACTTACTTTCCGTCATGTTCCCTGCAGTCACACCCACCCGGCGGTGGTCACCCATGACCTGCGTCATCACCTCAAATTGAAATGAAAAGTTAAAAAAATAAACCGATTTTTTTTTTCACACTACAAGCTTTTCAAACTGTGCTTTGATTTATTACAACTTTTTTTTTTTGTTGGTATTTGGGCCATTTGTCCTATCAGCTATAACAATACTGTACAAAGAAATTGCTTACATATTTTTAATTAGATTTCCTTTAAACTGCAGACTTAAGATTCAAGATTTTTTTTTAATATAGACACCACCACACTACCTGAGCTTTTGCAGTGATGTTAAAAGAGAATGATTCATGAAAATTAAACTCGAGTAACACTCACTTTTCATTTAGCCAAATGAGTCAAATCCAACAGTGCTTTTATATGTCATGTTGTAATAACGCAGACATAAAATACAGAATCAAAGTGAAAGAATCTTGATTTATGCAATAATACGTGATCAAAGATTCATCTCCATCTTTACTCACAAAGTATGGAGGTTCTATACTCAGTTGTTCCTGAAGGAGGTGTATGATGGAAAACCAATCAATGCAGAGCTGGAGAAAACTCTTTGGAAGTGGGTGGCGATTTATCCCATTGTGATAGGAGTTGAGGAAACCTCAGCTTGACTGTCCGCCCACAGCATCAAAGCACTTCACGCTCCCTTTGGGTCAGACTCTGACCTGACCCACTCCACCACACACACACACACACCTCTGCTCTCTCTCTCCTCTCGGGGATAAATACTGTCATGTACCAACTGAGAAGAATCTGAGGAGCTGAAGATCTCACTTAATCTCATGTTAAAGAGTACAGCTGAGTGGAGCACTGCCTCACATTATCTTTCTCCAACTGCAACCAAGTAGGTCTTGTTTTAACCCTGATGAGCATCATCTCTGCCTATAGTGGTGGCAAATCATAAAACAGATATATTAATCATTTTAGGAAGTCGGTTTGTCATGTAATTTGTCATTTTAGAAAGAAATGTTGATGTCATGCTGCTGATGGGTGTGTCAGGTCAGAAATGGCTAAGAATGAGAAAGAATTTTGTTGTTTCATTAGGGGGGACGATATTTGAACATCTGAAGTTTAATGATTCAACAGTTATATCCTTTGCCCAGCAGTTTCACTAACTATTCTAATTTAATTCAGACAGGTTTGGTTAATTTATGGATTCTTTCCTGTTTCAGCTCAGGTCTTGCAAATTTAGTTTAAGATGGAGAGACTTTCTCATGAATCTCATGCCTGCTGCAGCTATAATTCTTTCAGTATGTAAAGCAGTCAGTCCAATTTCTCTAAACTCTGCTGTCAGCCATTTATTCTGCACATATTGTCAGTGAGGTTCTGCATGTCGGCAGTCTGAGCACAGTGCTGCATTCTCTCTGACGTTCTCCTTTTTTCTGTCTTTTCTTTCCTCTCTATCTCTGCTAAAAGTTCTCCTTTTCACAGCGAGCGGCCGTTCTCGACTTGTTGGTGCTTTAATCTGCATACAGGCCTTGTTGTCATTGTGAAAACACAAACAAAAGGCGTTCAGAAATGCCGTCACAAACTCAATCTGAAGTTTAAACTGGGAATAGAACTTCAGTTAAAAAAGTTTTCTTAAAAATGGTAATAAAAAAAATTGAGGTAATACAAGAGAGCAAAAATGCCTAGAAGTTATCTAGTTCCTAGTAAACAGGAATTAATACACAGAGGCAGCATCCTTCTTTAGAGTAGTCAATAATTAAGAGGTGCCATATATTCCCAAACTAAAAAAAACAGAGATAAAGGTACGATTTAGGAGAAATTGAAGTTCTGGAGCTACCTTGATTAAACTGGAATTCACATATCTTGAATTGTCCGATATATCTGAATGAATAGAATGATGTTTTACTTTGCCATGTCATTTAAATTTAGATGCTCCATAATAATGTTCCATAATGTGTGATGCAAAAACTTAGCAAGAGAAAAAAGGCACTCCTCAGTGAGAGAGACAGTGAAAATGAGATGAGGTGGAAGAGAGCGACAGGAGGAATAATGATTAAATGAAGACACACTGCAGGCGAAAGAACAGAATGAATTGCCGAAAGCTTTTGGAAAATTTTTCTCGCAGAGTCTCCGGTGTCTCTTGTAGAGAACAACAAGTGACAATAAAGAAAAAATGTTTCTCCTTCATAATGTCTCTTTGGAATTCATTTCTCTCCCCGTTTCTACATGTTGTGACAGTTGCACGGTGATATTCTAAATTAAAGTCAGATTCTAAATGATCAGTGTTGAGGAACAAAACGTCCTGTAGAATTCCATAACGGAGCAATCCAATCCAATTTTAAGGATTTGATTTAAATCCTTCTTATGACATACACCCCGCAGCAAATTCTGCTTCGCTCTTAAATCTGTCACTGTACCGAAGCTAAGCACGCTCTATTTTTCACCGGAGAGGTGAAAGTGCGACTGTCCTTTTTTTTTTTTTTACGAATTCAGTCTAAAACTCGATTCACGATAAAGGAGGCAAACTTTGTGTGTGCTTCAATTTACCCTTCACTAAACTTCAAACATGCCTCAGCATCTAAAAACACAAGAGCACGATAGAAAAAGATGGGGTCGCTTAAAAAAAATGCTCCCGGTTTTAACGTGGGCCCTCAGCATCAGCCTCATTTCTTTCTTCTTTTTCTGTTTCTTCTTGCGTGTTGTGTTCCTGTTGTTTTAATGTCTGGTGGTTTTTGTGTTCAGGGTTTTTTCATGTTCCTTGTGTTCTCCTTGGCTGTCATCCTCTGTGTCCTGTGTTTAGTTCTGTTCTTCTGTTGTTGAGTTAATATTTTCCTATTTGTTCACTTCCTGTTTTATTTTGAATCCCCTTCTCTCCTCACGTCTGTCACTTGACTTCCTGGCCTTGTGTGTTTCCCTCCTGATTAACCTGCTCCGCCCCAATTAGTTTCACCTGTCCCCTGTTAGTCTCCTCACCTGTTTCCACTCCCCTCACGGTGTATATATACCGCTCTGTTTGCTTTGTTCTCTGCTGTAGTTTGTATGTAGGGGTTGGTTTTACTGGGAGAAATGACTCACGGGGATCGAAAGTCTTTTACCAGAAACATTTTTCTGGGAATACGCTGATGATTCAGCTGAGTGAATTTCATGTCCATCCAAGCTGTAGAGGTGCTCCAACTATGAGTCAACTAACATTGTCTATGGAAAAAAAAAAAAAAAAAAAAGAACTTTTACTTCCACAGATAGAGCCAAAATAGCTCCTCCCACTTGGTAACTATTCAAGAGTCATCCCAGCTAACATCCCTGTGCTCGTTCAGCGCAAGAGCTCCTGTCAAAACTTTTCTTCTTCACCTCACTACCAGCCTTAAACAATTTAATTTTAAACGATTAACGCAACGCTCTGAGCCGACGCTCAGCTCAACGTGCCGTGACCAAACGCTACCTCTGTCCTATTTTCATGACCTTGTTGAGAGATTTTTCAAAAGGATAAGATGAGATAATCCTTTATTGATCCCTGGAGGGGAAATTTGGGCGTTACAGCGGCACAAAGTCATATCTGTGTGAAGAATCTGTGAAAGAGCACAGCAGGTTCCAACAGAGGACCGTCACTAAAGCTGCCTTTTGTAACAGGTCACCACGACGATCGCTTTAAACGCCGATGCGCGTGAACGCTGCGTCTTCGGGCTCCCCCCTCAACCCCTGAAGAAGCGCTTGAAGATTTCACACGGCGAAAGTTTCCCCTTTTTAGTTTCGATTGAAGTTTGACATTTCCCCACATAAACAGGTGTGAATGTGATAATAGAATATTTACATGGGTGTCAATGTGAAACGTGTTCTTAACGGGCTAACGTGGTGTTTGCGCGTACACACACACACACACACAACTAGACTGGAATGTCTACATGAACAGCTTCAGTGCAGATGTTTCGTCTTCACTTTTTTAAGTTTTTGTTCATAGTGAAATGTCGTGAGTAGCATTGTGTCACTAGTCAGCCAGCAGCAATCTTTCTAAATATAGACTAGTCCACCATGGACACTGCCTTTAATTAGCCAATGCCGAGCTGATCTGTTCATCCAATAGACTTGAGAGAATGTAACTTTTCCATGTAGTATCAAGCAATGCAACCTTTCCCCTCCCACGGGGACAACAATCTACAAAATATGGGGCTTTAGCACTGACCACAGTGATCGAGTCATGACTGATTCCAGACAGTCAAGTCTTCAGTCGAGCCGATCAAAAGTGCTGACGACACTTCAAGGATCCTGATGATCTAACAGATTGCTGGTTACTGGTCACTCATCTGCGACTTTTAACATCTTTTCCTTGAAAAGTGAAACATTTAGTCCAACTCTTACTCATCCACACTGACTAAGCAGCGCTGGAGAGGAGATCAGCTCAGTGATCCTTCCAAGTCCGCCAGTTACACGGCATGCACGCGGTCACCGAGGACTTTGAGAGGTTACATAAAAGAAGAAAGCAGCAAAGAGTTGCATGTTTTCATCACTCCTCCTCAGCCTAGATGAACAGAGTGTCATGATCTTTTCTGGCGCCCTTTTTTCTCCTCAGCGTGAGCAATAGGTGCTTGACAAGCTCCTGAGCCACGCTAAGCTGACGCAGTCACATTATAAGCAGACAGGAACACGGCCAAAGTCCTGCTGAGCCACGGAGGATTTTTTAGCACTTTGGCTGACTGGTAGACATTTCGCTTCTCAGACGGGACAGCATGCGTTTGAAACGGGCCGAGTACAAATCCTCGCGAATCGCATCTGACCTCGAACGACCTAAAACCTGAGCCGACATCACTTCATCATTTCCACAAATAGCTGAAAGGCCATTATCACTTCTCACAAGTAAATCACAATGTGGAAAGACAACAGGACCTCTAAGCTGACAGTTAATAAAAAAGACTTCTTTATGTGAAGAAGATGCTTGTAAGGGACAGGACTTTCTCCTGATACCCTGATTTTAGATGACTTATTGTGTTTTCAGCCTGTCTGTCTCATTATCCGTCCGACTCCAGCTCCGGCATTAGACGAGAGAGACGAGGACTAAATGAGAAATTTTTGTTCTCCCTCTATTCTCTCATCGTGGCCTACTTTTCCTTTCCCCTTTCTTTTTTCCCTAATTCCCCCTTCCCCTCTCCCTCTGTAGTTTCCTCCCATCCAGATGTTTTCTCTTTTCTTCCCTCTGTTCTCCATTCTCTCCCCTCCATCCTCTTACCTCTTTGTCTTTATTTTGTTCCCTCCCTCTACACACTGTACTGCCATCTCAGTGTTTGTTGATTCCCTGACACAGCAGCAGTGTGAGGAGAAATATCTGAACGTTCAAAATAAAATGCATTTTTATTTATTTATTCTGATGCTAAAGGCTGTGAGGCTGACTGCACTGTCCAATGATAAGATATTCATTAAAACAGAGGGTCATTGCTCAGATAGTGTAAGCGATTCGACCGCGGCGTCATTAACGCAGTAAACTCCGACTCCATAAAATCACACAGAGGTCGTCACAGATCCAAAATAACTCCTGAGAAAATAAACACATATTTAGACCCAACATACCCAACAGACCCAAACAGAGAGAGAACACCAACACTGCCGGCAGAACGCGTCACTAATTACCCATCAGCCACGGTGGAAAAGAGCAGCGACATACATCCTATAATTTCTCTGACTGCCTCCGAAATACATTTTCATTTGTCTTTTTCCATTTATACCACTTGTCTTCTAAATAATGGCACTCGTCAACCAAACAAACGCTCGATGTTGTCAGCGTTGGGGTTTAACCCCCAAACGAACCAGCATGGCTGCTGAGTGTGACTAAAGATCATCATAACCAGGCTGTTCCATTTTCGTCCTTTGAACATAACATTCATGCCCGAGGAGGAAAAATACCATAAACAGACATTTCCAGAACAGCCGAAAGAGGAAAAAAAATCTTTTTTCCTTGATGTGGCACATCTGGAGGATGGTGGAAGTGCTCCATCAGCGTGTTAGTCTGCTTGCCACAGTTTTCCGAGAGGCTAAACCTGAATTATGTAGACCTCTTGCAGTTTCTTGCCACCATCAGGGCAAACATTTCATTTGGAAAGAAAAAAAAAGTAAAAAAAAAAAAGTATTCTGCTGCTGGCTGAGAGGCTGAAGGCTCCGAGAACAGTGTCAGAGCTGTGCAACAATTTTGGCCTGAAGGCAACAGTGTGAAAGAGTTGTTAAAAAAATGTATGTACATAAATACACACTCTCTCTATTTATTCATTATATTATATTCCCTTATTTTAACTTCTGTTATATTTATTACATTTTCATTTTTTCTTTTATCTCTGTGATATTCTTCCTTTAGTCATATAATCATTTTAGAGGGGGCCTGTGAACTGTGAATATTGAAATTGTTATGCAGATGACAAAATGAAGGACTTGAACTTGGTCAATTTGTAAATATATATATATAATTTATATATAATTTAAAGTATCAGTCAGAATCGAGCATTAAAAAATGACATAATAACGAATTCTTAAAAAAAAAACTAAAAAAAAAAAAAAAAAAAAAAAAATCCATTTACAGACAGCCTGAAATTGTCACAGTGGGATTTTGGTTTTTATAACTACTTTTTTTTTTTTTTTTTACCTCTCACTATTCTCCCCAGAGGAAGGCAGAGCTGCATACAGGGGACGTTCTGATATGCTGTAATATTGTGTTTGAGTTACAGTGTCTCGGTGTGACCGCAGTGGGAATATGTTCGCCCTCAGCTGCGGCTGAAGTCTGAATCATCGCTGCTATAATTTAAAGATACCGGCCGGAGGCTTTTTGTCTTCTGATTGTCTGTAGCTGTGACGGTGGCTGCAGCCGCGGTCACTGCGACACATGGTTTAATGAGTGATGAAGCTATTCCTGAACTCCTGTGGTGTATTTTAGAAGCACATCTATTATATTGGAAAGAAGCACAGTGATTTGTTTTCATCTTAAGGGAATCTCGGGCCGGTTAAGGAGTCCCTGGTTCATGTTCTCATTTCACCGGGAGTCAATATGTAGCTTTCATCCCACCATCCAGCCATCCTCCCTACCATTCGTTTCATCCCCACACATGCTCAGTGTTATATCAACACAAATATAATCGCTCTATCAATCCACGCCTCCATTCATCTGTTGGTTTTCCACCACGTCCTCCTCCCTCCACATTTCCCTCTCTGCTCACATGGATCCCTGTTCTACCGCTCGTAGTTATTCTTCCTGCGTCTGTGAGACCGTGTTTCCACTCAGAGTGGGATTTGTTCTATCCTGGGGGGGAAGCTAGGCAGATTAAGGAATCCCTGGTTTACACTCGCATTTCACTTTATACCAATAGTGATGAGTGGCTTCATTTTCCAAACAAACTCACCCCCTGCAGATGTCTCTTCTCTTCAGAAAGAAGCCCTCGACTAAATTCTGTCATCCATTTCTCTTCTCCTTCAGCTCCTCCAGCCCTCTGTCACTCACCTTTTTAAAAATATTTCCTCTCTCCCTTCTTCTCCCTCCCGGTTCTTGCAGTGTTTTACCCCTTCCCCATCCATCCCGCCCTCAATCTTCTCCTTCCATCTCATCTTGTACCTATATTTTTATACTGGCACAGCAGCAGGTTCTTGAATGTCTTTTTGAACGTGGCGTTGCACAGTGCGTAACAGGCCGGGTTGATGGTGGAGTTGACGTAACACAGCCAGTAGCCGATGGCCCACACGGTGTCGGGGACGCAGGACTGGCAGAAGGTCGAGATCAACACCATGACGTTATACGGCGTCCATGTGATGATGAACGCCAGCAGGATGGCGAAGATGGTCTTGGTCACCTGTCGAGAGAGGGGAGAGAGCTGAGCGACGGAGAGCGGGACAAAGGGAAATCAAAGCACTTGATCATCTTTTCTGCTCCGCAGGCAGTAGAAAAGATGTGTTCAGTGTGTGTTCAGTGTGAAAATTGACTCGCTGAGAATTAAAGCTTGTTTGAGATAGATAATCCATTGGAGTGAACTGCTGTTTTTGGAATGAAAAATAAGTTATAAGTGCAGACTGATGTGAAAAGTAAGTCTTTTTTTTTAAGCAGTTGCCTCGTCACAATGATGAAAATAAAAGCTGACCTGTAAGAGTCACTATCTAAAATAAATGCCCTGGTTTAAGACCTCAAGATTGATTATTATATTGATCTGAAATACACTGAAATCAATGACACTGGAGGGAGGGAAAAAATCATTAAAAAATCTAAAACACTACACATTAAATATTCTTGGCAGTAAAGTGCTTTAATATTTAGGCTAAAATGAATCAAAGTGCTGTTTTGGTCTTGTTGATATAAAGAAGTTCACTTTAAACGTGATATTCTCTCAAAAGGTGCTGACTTAAGCCAATCTCCAGTTATTGACTTTATATACTAATTTCCAAAAAAATCCAATTGTGATTTAAGTTGTTTCTTGTAATCAGAAGCTTGTGTCTCACTGAGATGCTGGTTATCAAAAGGTATCTAATTCAGAAAGCCCAGATTCTGAACCATCATGAAGTCTGAAGGTGGTGTGTTCAGGAGAGCGCTTTGCCACTGTCGCTTTTAATACTCTTAGAAGTCCAAAGATCACGCAATCATGCAATGATTGTGAGATAAACGGCTGAAACACAATGGCGCCTTGCGAGGAGACACAGGATGGCTGTAAGTCAAGAGGAAGGGGAGGTTCATCCACTGATCGCTTGGTTGGTGGTTTAATTTCCACATGTGAAGGTGTCCTTGGGCAAAATTGACTGATTCTGTCTCTTTTGTGCCACTGTCCTCCTCAAAGATGAGCGAGTGAGTGCGACACATGTATTGCACTGTAAATGTCAGATGAAAACCAGGACTTATTTTTATTTTGGAGAGGCAATCTGCGTCTTTCCTACACGGATTTAATACAGAAAAAAAGCATGCAGAATTGCATCCAATAGCAACAATATCTGCCTCTTGCAGCAGCAGTTGAACTGGTCAGTGTTTACTTTCTGAGCTGACTTTAAGTAACTGGTAAGGCAGAAAGCAGAAGGCTCTGACTCTTAGCTGAACATTAAGCTACACTAACAAACATTTACCCTAAGAAGTGTTTATAGGCGCTTGATTTTTTAATTGCTGCTTTGGGGAACATCACAGGTGGATCATTATTGGGGAACACAATTGTCAGTCAGTCATTTAAAGCTGAGTGATACAGTGTTCATACTATAATGTAATTACAATTCTCAGAAAACTCTTCAAATGACGGTTGCATCTTCTGGGATTTTGTTAAAGACACGTTCCCAAACTCTGTTTAATGTAATGTGTTAATAAATTGTTACGTTCAACCCCCAAATTTGGTGTGGCGGAGTGTGACCTGTGGTGATTTTTGATCGTAGCTGGCCAAAATTCGAAAAAATAGATACAGGCTCTTTCTTTTTCAAAAGCTCAAAGGAATGTTTCCAAACGCCATCTGTCAGTCTGCGCCGCAATCAAGAGAGTGAAGTGACTGCGGCACGACAGCAACGCATCTTTGACAGCAGCTGCTCCATATCATTCACACGCTGGTGGACTGGGTGGTCCCACCTGTACGCAGACAATATGCTGCTATGCAAAAACAATAGATTTAGCTTAAATCATGCTGTTTAATGAGCCTGTTTGATCGGTGAAGATGTACCCTGTGTCATGAGGGTTTGCTTGCATCACCTCCACTGCAAACTTTACCAGAAAATGCAATGCAAGGATAATTCAAGGGTAAAAAAAAACATAAATTTACTCTCATTTTAAATACTCCCATTTCATTCCCTTTAATGCACATCCATCTGCCAGCATGCAGTGTGTGTGTTTATCCATTCATGCCTCATGTCTGTTGAGTGTTACATTAACGTACTTTCTTTTCTCGGGCAGCCATCTGTCTTTTCCTCTTCACTTGGCTTCTAGCGATGCTTGCAAACTTCCTTGCCACAGTCCTGGGTCGGCTGATCGGGATCGAATGCCTCTCAGCTCCCTCTACAGGAGGGACAATCTCTATGGCCGTGATGCATTCGTCCCCGGCCTGCTTCGTTACGATCTTGATCTTGGACCACCTCGAGCCGGCGCTGAGCTTGGGGTCAACAGGATTGGCAATAGTTGTCGTGGCAGCTGAGTTGGGATTAGTTGCAGCCTGAAATATAACCAGCAGAGTTTTGTTAAAAAAAGTATGAGATGTGTGGCCTATTTTAAGTCAGGGATTCAAATTGATCCTGCAAAACTCACTTTAAACATTTCAGTTGTTTGTCAGAAGTAAATCAAAAAATCCATCACTGCCACCAGTGTAACTCTTCTGTTATTACTACTTTATATTGAAATTTAAAGTTATCTAAGTCTAAGAGAGTCAAATGTCGATATTAATACATTGTGTTTCTTGACGTAATTTCTCGTAATTTACAATTACAATACAGCCGTTGAACAAACTTGTGACCTTCAAACACCACTTTCAACTATTCACACAGGTTTCTTATTGTCGGTGTTCACCTTCCATTTATGTTTCCCATAGCAACTAGCTCTTGTTTCCCTCTTTGGGAAACAGACATGTGAGCTGTGTGGGTGACGATAATGTAAAAAATAAAAAGAACATTGGAAAAAATGTCCCACATGTCTCTCCAGTCTTCCTCTCTCACCCGACCAACACACGCACCATACTTCTACATCTTTTCTTCTATATTAGAGGTTTCTATATGTTATAGTGGAGTTATGGTGTACAGCGTTTTGTTTGAAATGATAGCCTAGGAGTTTTACTTGTCAGATAAAATTTGACTATTGCTATTTTATGTGAACACAGTTTTACATATGCCTTCCTCAGTACTGACTACTACTGTACTTTGGATCACTTTTCATTGTTCTGACACAGAATTTGTTCAAATGGCGCCCAAAACTGTGTTTATTTACAGGACGTGCTGCCACATAGTTTCAGGACAATGTATACTGTTCTGATGTTTGGCTGTAGGTTTACTGGATTTCAGAGGACGAGGCTGACACCATATATAATTATCTTTGTGGATGAGGCTGAGACGAAATGTCAGGTGAAACAGAATCAGAGAGGTACCAGCATCACAATATATTCAGCCTCTGATGGTCTGCAGTTACATCAGCTGATAATTGGGACACGCTACAATGAAAAAGTGAACTCAGAGTAGAGAAGTGTCAGTTACCAATTGTACGTTTTTCTGCGTGAAGAGCTGTTTATCCTTCAACTTTATTTCATTTTTAGCAGCTCAGTGTGAAATTTGATGTTAATGTGAAAACCGAAGAAGTCACAATTGTTTTTTTGTTTATCTGGAAACATTTGGGAACCAATATGGTGAAAAAAAGGAAGAGCGAGACCTTGTAAAAGCTCAACAAATGGACTGCTTTAATGGGGGTTTCCACCTCTTCTTGTTTACATGCTGCAAATTAAAATGACGTCAAATTAGCTATTATCAGTTGCTGTTTGCAATGCACCTGTGGATATAAAGACTACTATCACTATGACTGTTTGAAACGAGAGGAAGGGTGTTCGACATTTGAACACCAACCTCAGATATCACGTTGCTGTTGGTTTTATCCTTTGGCTCTGTGGGGGGGATGAAAGCTGTGGACGAGTCGTTGGAGCTCTCTTTTTCCTCCTAGACAGACAGATAGACAGATAGATTGAACAGTCTGGTGGTCAAACATAAGCAGTGTATATGTATGTAATTGAAGCAGAGGTCAGTGCCTGTGTGAGTCCTGGACTGGGCTGTGCTGTGGGCGGAGGCTGAACTGGTTTTGGTTCCTCCACTTTGCCGTTCTTCACGGTCTCCAGCGCGGTGGTGGTGGAGTCCAGGCTGAGTTTGGGGGTCGAGCGGGGGCTGGCCTGAGGGCTGGTCTCGTTGTTGTTGTTCTGCTTTAACAGGTGACTCTTCATTAGGCTGGGAGTTCTGGAGGAAAATATCAGAATGGTGACGCTGTTTTTCACACATGGCGTCACATGTGTAGATTATAAAGGCCACAAATGTGATTCAAGCATCATGGTTGAATATGAATGAATATTTTATCATAATTACAGAGGTATATGTGGCTTATCAAGCAATCATCACTCTATATATATCCCACACCTCACCTCTTTAGAGCATTAGGGAGGGTGACAGTGTGACACTTTTAATGCCTATTCAGACATCATTTTGGCAAATTCTGTTTGGTTAGGATTAGGAAAAGACGAGGCATTTGGATGGAGAGCAGGGTAGTATAATATGATGCATGAGCAGCTGAAGTTTTCATTGACATTTTGATCTTCTTCAGAGAAAATGGGTCATCACTGGAATCCCCTGTAACTAACCAAATTCAGTCTGCCGTTGTTATAGAAGAGAGATTATATGAACAATAGAAACTAAAGTGTGCTGTTGCTTCCGATTTTTAAACAAAAGTGGCTAAATTAAGAAAAGGTTAGCACACTGAAATGATTCTTTTCCATTGTATCTGTATCCTTTGTATTTTTTGTCTTTTTCTTGTTAAGTTATTTATTCGATCCCTTTGATGCTCTTACTTAATTCCCTTCTTCTCTTTCTTCTCCGGTTTGTGTTTGGAGACTCTGCTCCTGGAGGCCAGGGAGATGTGGATGTACAGGACTGTCATAATGATGACGGGAAGATAGAATGCCGCTATAGCCGTCCCGAACGTCACCGCAGGGTTCGAGAGGAACTGCAGAAGTTAAAAAAAAAAAAAAAGCAATCACTTGCGAGGAGATGGTCATGTGACTAATGTGGGTAGTTGAGTGAGCATCATTAGTGTTTGCCATTGTTATTTTGTGAGTGTTCATATAAAAAAAATGGTAAAATTATGATATTTCAACTGCTAATTTCACTAATAATGTCCTCAAAGGGTTAGTTAGGTGCTTTACCTGAATATAACACTCTCCGGGCGGCACTGTTCTCTGCCCGACGATGAACTGCCAGAACAAGATGGCCGGCGCCCACAAGATGAACGACAGGATCCACGCCGCCGCGATCATCAACCCCGCCATCTTGGTTGTCCTCCTCGTCGGGTACGTCAGCGGTTTGGTCACGCAGAAGTAGCGATCGAAGCTGATGATCAATAAATTCATCACCGAGGCGTTCGAGACGACATAATCTAAAGCCAGCCACAGGTCGCACACCACAGGCCCGAGCGGCCAGTAGCCGACGATGATGTAGACCGTGTACAGATTCATGCTGAAAACACCGATGATCAAGTCAGCGCATGCTAATGAAAATAAGAAGTAGTTATTGACTGTCTGTAGGTGGCGGTTCACTTTGATGGACAGCATGACTAAAATATTTCCCGTGACAGTCACGAAGCTCAGAGATCCCGTCACCAAGGCGATAAAAAACATCTCCAGAGCTTTATACGGACTCCCCGCTCCGACCCCATCGTCCACCGGGGAGCAGGACGTCGAATCATTGGTGGACACGTTGCATGTGGTGTTGGAGAACAGGTCAGCCGACTGGTCAACTGAAGATCCTGAGAAAACAAAGAGAGAGACGATATTCATACAATGGCAGTAATCATCATCGTCATAGCAACTATTACGACATACTAATTTTAACTGTGAAGAAAAAAAACATGATTCTTGAATTTTTGTGGAAGAGGAGACAAGAGGTGAAATAATAGTAATAATAACTTTAATAATAATAATAACTTTCAGCTTTACTTTAGGAAAACTTTAGATGATGATAGACAGGGAGAGTGGAGAACTGCTAGACTATATTCTGTGCCAACTTTACGAGGTAAAGCAAAATAAACCGTAGTCAGTTGTGGAAAATGTGCTTAACTTTACAGTTTGGTTTAGCAGCCTGATTGCTGCTGAAAAGAAGACATAAAACCTTTGAGTCAAATCAGGCGGTCAGCTCCAGTTTGCTGCTACACTGACACACTGCAGCGTGCTGTATATGTGTGGCACCCTTAACGGGGGTCTGCTTTAGTCATCAGCGCTCTGCTGCCTCGCCATTCACCTGAAAGCTTCTCAAAAGCCCCCCTGAGCCGACAAATCTGCACAATTCCCCGCTGAATGTTTGCTCGTTGCACAATGGTGGAGCCGGACCAGCACTTGCCACCACGCAGGGCACCGTATTCCCAACCACTCTTTTTTTTTTTTCTTGTGAACCATTCCACAGCTTACTGAGGACTGTCCCTCCCCCACCCATGCATCCATCTCAGTGGCTGCCACAGTCTGAGGAGAGATCAAACACGCGCTCTTGCGAAGTCACTAAGGCAGCATAATTACCAGAAAGATATCTCATTCACTCTGTTAACTGTTTCATGAAAGGAAATAGCTTAAAGGAGACAGGATAGAGTGTGCTAACCATTAAAAAAAGAAGAAAAAAAGCTTGACCTCAGGCTGGGACACCTGTTCTGAATGAGATCTGATGTCCAGCTTCATGCATGGCACAGTTCCATAGGATGATTAAACAGCCTCGGTTCTCCTACAATCGGTTCTCCTTTCATCAGTTTTATTAATAATAATCATCACCAACTATTGGATCAGTGAATTGAAAGCGATTATCTTATTTTATCTGGGTTAACTTGATTGTTAAAGTAATTAGAACGTATGATGTGAGAGAAAGTTTGCCACTAAAAATGTCTTTGAGTTCATACCACTGGATAAGCCTGACTGAAGTTTCTGGCCATGAGTCACGTATCTGTGATTTCAGCTTCGCTAACTTGCTATAATATATTCTCGCTCAGCAGAGAGGATGCTCCTCTGAGATTCTGCAGAAATGACGTTCTCATCTTACTCCTTGTTCCTCTGCCCTCGTTATCATCCTCCTCATGGTCCGTTTCCACCTGTAATTTATTGGCCGCTTGTCTTATCTGCTGCTTCTGGTTTATATCAGTCAGATCGCTCACAGCCTGTATTTGAATCCCATATGTGGACCTGGACAGACTGATCTCTCTGACAGAATGACGGGAAGAGTTATTATTACTTTAGGTGTTGATAATATCTAGTTTCTTCAGATCTTCTCTCTTACTACACTGTCTTGTTAAACTTTGGTTTATTTGTTACTTAAAAAAAGCTGTATATAACATAACCACTGTCTATCTGTCATTAGAAAATTAATAAATAAAATAAAATGGTCTCTTTCATTAAATGCATATGATTAAGTCATTAACTGAACATAGCAGGAAAAAAAACAAAAAAAATCCCAATGGGCAAATCAGTCAGTGGGAATAAAAAAATTATTCAGGGGAACCTATTAATCACGCACCTCATACGTTATCACACATGGCTCTCAGATTTTACAAGTAGGAGGTAATAGCAGTGTTTTGATATTTTTTTGGTCATCAGATGACACAGTCTGCAGACTTATCTGACTGCATACAGTCAGTTTTCTTCTTCTTTCTTAATCTAAGTGGGTGAATGCATTGCTGTGCAAAGGCAGTATGCACAACAGTAAATGAGCACATCACTGCTCTTACAGCTGTCTAAAGTTCATTATCAGTTCAGTATAAAACTAGATACAAGCGCTGTACGTATGTGGCTGACCAGCGGCCATTATTTATGACATTATCAGATTAGTTCCTGTTGTTTTTGCTGCATTTTTCTGAAGACGTCACATAATGTAAATCACAGCCGAGCTCCCACTCGCCCTCCCAGCCAGTGTGCAGCTCCACAGCTAAAAGCTATTGATCTGGTAAACGACAATGGTGATTCACAATGATCGTCTCACTCTGAAAGGGACGGAGACCGCCTCTAATGACACACTGGAATATTACAAACCAGTCTGTGGCTGAAATGAAATGCTCAGACCTTTCTAATACATTAACACAGAATGGTAATCAGACATATCCATGTGTGTGTTTAACGCTGGCACCACTTCTAAGCTCCATGCATATTGAAAATCCTCTAACCGGTCTGTGCTGTGAATTCAATTTAGGCCGTGGTTTAAATATACTGCGTATTGTTCTTTCAACAATGCTGAGTCAACACAGTTATTCTGTTGATATTCGGACTCATTTAACAGAGAAGAGACTGGCTCGCTCCGATAACATTCAACGGCCATATTAAGCGCAGGAAGACACAAACGCTGCAGAACCAAGACACCAAGAGATGGAGTGCAGAGGGAAGAAGGACGATTATCTTTTTAAACTGCAGTCATGTTCGACCTTTCATTATTTTTTGCAGTTTTCAAGTTGTAAAGGCTTTAATGTAGACATTATGGGCTACTACTACATTAACACTAAACGGCAATGTTTAAGTTAAAATGACTGTGTATTTTCAAAGACAGGAACCAAGTACATATGAGCTGCACGTGAGACGTGATTGAAATTTACAAAAAATCCAGGAAGTAAACCTCATATGGTGATAATATATGGTGTTTCATATTATTACCAGTTAACTGAAAATCAGTTTACATGGGACGAGAGACATGAGCAGTCAGATGATCAGATCTTTGTCCACCCTACATACACTCAAAAAACTGGTAACACACTTTATTTCATTATTACTACCATCTTTAGACCTGTTTTGCTTACAAATGCTTCATATTTGATGACGAGGGGTTTAAAACCGCCATTGTGTGCGTACAAAGGCTGCATTTCTCAGTGGAGACGAATGAAGAATAAAGGCAGAATAAAAGCTGCTCAAAAGGATGTGAAAATGTAATTATGCAGAACAGAGGGACTGTAAAAAAAGGCAAACAAATGAAAAAAAAGAGTAAAAAGGACTAAAAGATTAAACTGGAGAAGACCACGTGGACCGCTGTCACCTCAGCTCAGGTTTTTGGATGTTCTCAAATTTATTCTAACTTTCCATCCGTGCATCAGTTTCATGTATCCACATAGTGTGTGTCGCAGGCAAGGCAGCTCTCATTGGGCGTGATGCCGGCTCAGATGGATCCATCACTAGTCTATCAGACGGCTGACACATTCAGACACACCATTCAGTCAAATTCAAGTCCAGTCTTTGTGCGGTGGGAGGAATCTTCGCCGCACTCCCACACAGATCTGTGAAGAAAATGCAAACTCCAGACAGAGATTCATAACCAGGACCGTTACTTTCAGGAGCCACCGTTTTACCTACATTTACTTATTTTGTGGGAGAATCAAGCAGTCTTTGATATCAGCTGACTTTTTTTCCTTCATGCACATCATACATAATTGAACTGTCAAACTGTGGGCTGTGCTGATAAAACTCTAATAGCTCTCTATATGCAAAAAAAAATCTGAGGTACACCTTTAAAAATAGAAGTTTCTGTCTGTACCGGACTGACAAGGAAACCTCTGATGAGCATTTACAAGCATGGAGGGAAAATACACACCCAAGAAGTATGAGCATCTCTCTGCTCTGCATCTGAAAGGCTGAATGTAAGTGATGTTTGTCAGAGGCGACAGAAGAGGATGATGATTGGTTAATACACGTCTGCCTCTGCTGGATGAGACAATCGACACTGTAATGTCACTGAAGTTGCTACTGTAATGAAGAAAGATAAAAA
>JBAJHX010000011.1:953045-965607 GCA_037176925.1 Amniataba percoides | reverse complement strand
TTGCAAAGTATTTTTGTGGAGATCTGTCCACTTATGTGTTTTAACTTCATGGTCAATATGTTTGTGCAATGTAGTGATGTAGATTGATATTCAGATAAGAGCTACTTAGGGTTCCTGTGATTGTCTTGGTGTATTATACTGTGTATAATGTACACATTATACTCAGCCCGGCAGGTCAGGAGCTTCACCGCTCAGCACGAAGCTGCTCTGTGGCTGGCAAGTGTTCTTTCCCTGCAGCACCCAGCGCCCCGCTCGTCTAAAAGCATCTACCCTTTGTGTTGATGGACATTCTTACACTTTCAAGTCCTGACATTTGTATGTTCCGTGTGCAGAACTGCGCGGCAGCTGGGAAACAGTTCAAACCGCTTTCATAACCCTCTTTGTTGATTGGAACTCCTGAGAGAACTTTTCATATAAATAAAGATGACTCTGTTGAAGCCACTGCTGTATGCCTTTTTAGTTTTTTTTATATCATATATGTATATTTATATATTATGCATTTGTACAAAACGTGCTGATTGTCCTTGATTCTCCTCAGATGACAATACAAGATTTCATCGCTGTGCAGAGAAAGGCGTCTGCTCCGCCCTGCTGCAGTCCTGAATGAACAAAGAATAAACTCATTTCTCCACCTCTTCTTATTCCAGATCATACAGACATGTGCATAATACATCCCTGGAGTGTGGGTGTGAGGAACAAACCACAGGGTACAAAGAACAGCATGGTACTCAGCAATCTTTCCTTTTGAAGCTCAAGGTGTATAGATAAAGAAAAAAAGTGGGATTTTTCAATAAGAGCACCAACACAAGATCCTCAACTCTTCAAACTAACACTCGACTTCAGACTCTGGTGGATTAGCTGTGTACCTGTCAGCCCTCGTGGGAAATGTCCATTTGTTTTGTTTACAGGAGAAACCTAATTAATGAGGTTCAGTGGACTGCTCGCATGTTTTGTGTATGAAGGATGTTTAAATGAGCTGTATGGACATAAATCACGCTGCACTGTGATAAAGACAATATAGAGTAAAGACATATGGGCATTAAGAACAACTATGATAGACTAATAGAAATAATCTTCTCACTATTGCAGGAGTTATTTGCTTATGTGGGTCATACTGAGGCATCAGTGATAAACTGAACCAGTTCAAATCTCCATAGAGCTGGTTTAAGCGATTTATATAGAAACCAATAACTGAAGTGGGCTTGGATTAAACCACAGATGCAGTTTAAAGTTCAGCATATGAGGAAACAGCAATCTGCCTTCAACTACTTAAACTGCATCTGAGAGCCATGTGCTTCCCTGTATCTTTAGTTATCCAGCCACACAGATAGTTTTGGTGTGATTAGTTTAGCTTTAGTGAAATCTGTCTGATGTATATTTCTGCCTCTACAACCAGCTGTAACATTTATACTGGCTGATGGACAGAGGCAGGAAGGGGAGGGAATTATTCTCTTTATAGACATGTATGTACATGTGAGGTGGACAGAAAGAGAGAGAGAGAGAGAGAGAGAGAGAGAGTCTATTGTACCTTTGCAGCATTGTGGTTGAAGGGTTAAGTAACATCAGACACAAACATGGTAAGTATGTCTTTCTGTTTTGGCAGATTAAAGACTTTAGTCTATTAAACCTTATTATAGATTACTAATTATCTTAATCTACTAATGTAACATTGCCAGTAACGCTGGATTGTGCCATTCCACTGCTTTTGTATTTCTTTATATTTTGGTATGGGTACAGGAATGCAAAGATGTATTCTAGTTTTTGTGACATTGTACTTGTATAGTGGCGACCACATTAAAAGTTTGTGTTCTTTGTAGTACGGCTTCATCAACAGCTGCCTCCAGTCTCTGGTGATGGAGAAGTTTGGTCAGGAGACCTGGGACAAGCTGAGGTTTGAGCTCATGTACTGTTAGAATGGATGGCAGTGATATGTATATATGGATATTATAAGTCAGGGTTTTTCATAGTTCTCTATCAGGGGTGCAGGACACCTTCATGACGTACACGGTCTATGATGATATCCTGACGCTCAGCCTGGTGCAGGAGGCCTGCTCACTGCTGGGTAAGACTTCAGTGTTTCTCATTCGTTTTGTTGGTGTTTTCGGTGTTAAGTGCCCTTTGTTGTGCTCTGTATATCTCAGACATCACATATTCCCTGCAAATCTCATGTTAGTCTGACTATATTTTGTTGAATGTCACCATATTGTGACTGGAATAATACCAATGTTTTGTATTTTCTGTATGGGAACATGTATAAGAACAGGAAAAAAAAAGAGTCCTGGTTTGAACTTTTGAGCTTTCTTGTCAAATATGTTGACACTTGTGAGATTAGGTTTGAGAAAAGTAAACTGAATTATCTCTTTATGGCTCATATTTTCAGTATATTTATGGATGTACAAACAACTGTCAGTGAATCTAAATGACTGGTTCTACTTTGATACTAAAGCAAACGTTACTGGGTGATTCTGTAAGCAGGTTTTTGGATTTATCTTTGTACAGAATGTCCATATGTATTAAAACCTTCTCTTCTCATTTCACAATGGTTAAAATCTCATCCATAAATATAGTAGCATCAATGTGAAATGAAAGAACTGAATAACTAAATTGGTACAAAGATACATTGTACATTTCACCCAGTAGATTTGTGTACAACCACACACACAAACACTGCTGTAAACTCAATGCAATAGAAAACAAAAAAAGTACTTTTAAAGTTAATATATGGTGCTTATTAGTGTGGATATAATGATCCTGTGTAAGCGATTATTAAATACATATTTTTATATTTAATTTATTTTTTAAAAGGGATTACACTTGAACGCTGCCCCTGGACACAGATGTGTAAAACATAAAATGAATTGTTTATTCAAGGCATGTCAACAGAGTACTAAGTTGCACCCAAGGGTCCGATTATCTAGACTCCACACGCCTGTGGGAACAGGCTGTAATTGAATATCTGCTGACATGAGACAAACAGGGGAGCAGTGTGAGGCCAGACTGATGTCTCTGATGATAAATCTGTAAAGTCCTGTGACGGTCTTCCTCTCTCTGTGTGTGTTGATGTTTCAGAGGTGCCCGCTGATGTTCTTCTCAAGCTTTTTGGGGAACATTTCTTTACTTTTTGCAAGCAGGCGGGCTACGACACCATGCTGAGGACGCTGGGAGGAAATCTTGTCGAATTCATTGGAAATCTGGATGCTCTCCATAGTTACCTGTCTCTGTCCTATCAGGTATTCTCATGTCTGTAATTACTGTTTGTACGCAGATAACACTGCTTTCTACATTAATACATAATAAGACTATTTCAACAATATTCTTACAATGTCAAGTGTCTTATTGTCTTATGACGATGTCATTTTAACCAGTGCAGAAAGGAAGAATAAAAAACATGAAACGATGGAAACTCATTTCTGGAGAAATATGTGAGTTCACTGAGGCAGAATTAAGCAATGAAAACGAAAAAAAAACTGCAAACAGACAAAGATGAGACAGATAATTATCACCTGAATCTGCAGCTCCTTTTGTCTTTATGGAGCTTTACAATGAATTCAGCTTTTTTTTTTTTTAAATCAGGTCCCAAACTTACTGCAGTTCAGTTCAGCAGGTAGAGACACTCTGATGAACATGATGGGACATTTATCAGTTAAACAGCCAGATATTTCCCTCAGGAGTTGGACACCAAAAATAGAAATTGAATGTTTATCTGTTTCAGTTCATTTGGTTTGACAAAAATGTGCAGAAAGAGACTAACAGAAATATCGCAGGGCTTTCATTCATCGTCCAACGCAGCTTTAAGGAAGGTTGTTCTGTGCATTCGTCTGCTGTTTGCCACTTTAGACAAGAGCTGCCCTTTTGAGACTGACGAGCTGTCAGGAAAAAAACATGACAGCCTATAATTTTGACACCAAATCAGAGGAAACCTTTGAGGACCACCTTGCAAGAAACCAAAGATTTCTTTTCTAGCACGCAAAGGTTTCAAAGCAGCAGTGTTAATGTCCTAAAGTCAGTTCAGTCCAGAGTTTAAGGCTGAGCTGGTTGATGAAGCCCCGCAGTCATTCCTGACAGCCCAGGGGCCCAACAGTCTGAGGGCCTCAAAGGAAAAACCTGTTTATGTCATGACTGATGCTTCGCTGTTTGATGTGAAGTCAGAACTCCAGTTTAAGAACAGAAAACCTGTGGCACAGGTTGTTGTGGGTTTCTTTTAACATTTCTACAGTATCTCTGTCTATTTTGTTTGATACTTGTTGAGTGTGTACACAGTGTAGGACCCATACTTAGACCTCTTAAATATGTATTATTTATGATATACATATCTGAATTATAATTCTTGTCTTTAAGCAAATGAATGCACCATCTTTCCGGGTGGAGATGACAGATGATGGGAAGATGTTACTTCACTATTACTCTGACCGGAAGGGCCTGTACCATATTGTACCTGGTAAAACAATCACCCTTAATTCTTGATCTTCTATCTGTTGTGCATGCAACTAACAGTCATAACCAGCCACACTGACCCATCAACGTAATAATGTCATGAAGGATAATACCAAAGATACATTCAAATGAGATTTTGTACAGCAGACATTAGACAAGTTACTTGCAAAGTGATTAATTATCTGACTAATTATCTGAAATGCATCAGTCCTGTCAGTCTCATTTTCAGCCACATTGGAAGTTATTAACAATCAAAGCACCACGTCCAATCATGAAATTCATCATTCCTAAACTTCTAATTAAATTATGCTATTTTTTTACAGTGTAAACAGAAATTACATAGATTTTTCTTGGCATATGATGTCAATAAAACAAATAATAAATTGTCTGTAAGACTCAAAAGTCTCTATGCTCTATAAGGTGTGTTGACATGCAGGATGTTGCAGCTGTCTGTAGAAAAGAAGCAAACTGGTTGATCATACCCTCACACACAGCTGCTGTTATGTCTTGGAGCAGCACATTAAAGCATTAGCATATTAATGTGAAGCTTTTCTAACTCTTGTAGCCACCATGACTACATCAAACAAGAACATTTATATTAATTCATCATTACAGTTATTCCTCTTCAGTGACAGGCCCCACAGCCGTTTCTCCCTCCGTCAAAACTTAAATATGTTCCAGCAGAGTTTGATGGTGTTCTCCATGTGTTGTAGATGTAGAAACATGCATCAAGTTCCACTCTGATTTCTCACCATCCACTGCACATCCTCTCTCGCTGCAGGGATCATAGAGGCAGTCGCCAGAGATTTCTTTGATAGCGAAGTGACCATGGCTGTGCTCGATCAGTCAGAGGAAGATGAGCGGACAGGGAAGAAGGAGCACGTTGTGTTTCTGGTCAAACAGTCTGAAAAGACACGAGACCAGGAGCGCGTCAGCTACAGAGAGGTGGGTGTCAGGTGTGTGCATACGTGTACATATGTTTATTCCTGATTGTCCGCCCACATGCGACCTGTGTGATTTTCCCCCAGGATGCATCACTCAGAACAATGAGGGAGAGGTGTGCGTCGCTGGCTGAGAAAAAGAGTGGCTGGGAGCTGATAAAGGCTGTGGTTCTCCCAGAAAAAGGTTCACTCTATATACAATTTTTGTTTTTAGCATCTGTCATTTGTCTTCCGTCGCTGTAGAGACGGGATTCATCTTCTCACCGAACTCAGAGCTTTCACCTCAGTGAGCGTGCAAGTGTGTAATTATGCTTGTACAAGAAGAAAACAGGGGAAAGAGCTCTAAGCTGCATTAGAAATGAATCTGCTGAAGAGCAGGCGCAGAGGCACATGCAGCATTAGCAGGTCCTGTCATCATGCTGCGGTTACTAACTATGTGTGTGTGTTTGATTTACTTCCCAGGCATCCAGCAGTGCGCCTTTAATCCGTGCTACCCAAACAAGCTGTGGGTGGAAGAGAAAGCTTTCTGCAACGCGTTTCCATTCCACATCGTCTTTGCTGAAGACGTAAGGATCTTTGTAGATATTTTCATTATTTCTCTTAAATTCATTCGTACGTTCTCTCCTGCTCGACCTCGTGCCGTTTCATCTTGTCCGTCTCACTCTGTCCACCAGCTGAGGGTGAGGCAGGCGGGGGTGAACATGCAGAAGTTCTTTCCAGGTCTGCAGGATAGAGGCGCTACTCTGGACCAGTACTTCACCATCGTACACCCACAGGTAAAACCATCGCAGAGCCAACACACTGACACTGTTCAGATCGTGTGACGTGCAGCGGATTAGATGAAAGAGCACAGTTCCGGATAAAGAGTTCTTAGTCTTGATATTTATGAACAACCTCTGTCTTCGTCCTCCAGGTGACTTTTACCATTGAGAGCATCAGGAAGTTCATCAACAGCCAGTTTGTTTTGAAGAGCCACAAAGACAAAAACACTACGCTCAAACTAAGAGGTGGGTTTGGATAAATAATGCCAGCTGTTTGAGTCAGGCCTCAGTGTGGACGCCCCTTCATCTGTAGAAACATTATGTCAAGTGGCGCCTTGTAACAAGCACTTGGAGATGTTTCCAGAAAACTGACTGCTGAAGTTTTACACTCAGCAGAATTTCACTTATTTAGGCAGCCGCAGAGGAACACACGAGGACATTTAGAAGGACATCATCTAATGGAAAATACCAAATAAAAAAAGATGAAAATGAAAATACCAAATGGAAGATCGAAAAGATAATTAAAATGTCTGTTACGTCTCAATGAGTGCTAAACCTGCGATACCTGCGGGCTTCATGTCAGGTTTATGGAGAGAGACTGCAACTGATCTAATGTAGGAGCAGCCACAAACACATCCAAATCAAAGTCTCCCGTCCTCATTGAACACCAGCAAGGTGCAGGCTCTCAGACAAACTTCCTCAGTCCCTACGTAACACTAAACTTCACCTGCGTATCTTCTGAGGCGTGCCGGGCTCGAGAGTGTAACTCCCTTCCCCAGGATTACCTTAAAAACAAAAAAAAATAATAAAAGAGTGCCAGATGGAAAGATAGATGACTGCCTAACTGACACTCACCTGACCTCACTGAGGAAGTTGTCACACGGCTCAATGAAGCCACACAACACACACAACTGCCGTAACCCAATGAACACTCACTAAACCGACAATCAATCCTTCAAGATCCCGGATGAGTCTCCGAATATGTTACGTCCCAATGAGTGCCAGGGAGTAACAATGGATGTTACTGAAATATATGATGATATAAACATTTTCATTTGTCACTAATGCAGTGTGAGCGAACATAATGGTGACTGAACCTGTGACCAAACTGATGAAAGTCTGCAGCATTTGTGGTACTACAACCCGGAAAAATGACAAGTGGTGCAACAGTTAGGCTTTCAACGAGCCTTTAACACGACAGACTCTCTCTTCAGCAGAGCTGTGTGTGAGGCAGCACACTGTTTTTTATCTAGTTTGTGAAAAAAAATGGCTATTATAACCGAACAAACTGTCGATGACTACAGATAATAAAACTGTCCAAAAACACACCTGCAATTATGGATATTTGCAATGTCTGAAAGACAATTTTTTTTTTATTTAAGTATTTCCAATTATTATTTTTTATTTCCTCTTCTGAGTTCCATATATGATGTTTTCTTATGTTTACTTCATTGTCAAGTTAAAGCTTGTGTTTCCACTAAAGGTTTTATTGTATGGCCTCCTATTTTTTTTCTATTTGGACCAAAAATACTTCTCTCCAAAGGTCAGCCTGTACCCTGTGTATCTGCAGGTCAGATGTTGTGGATGGAGTCTCTTGGCTGCATGTTGTACCTGTGTTCTCCGAAGCTACGAAGCCTCCAGGAGCTCCGGGACGTGGGCCTCCACCTGGCTGATCTGGCCCCGCACGACGTCACCAGAGACCTGGTCCTCCTCAACCAGCAACGTCTGGCCGAGATGGAGCTGACCAATCAGCTGGAGAGGAAGAAAGTAGGAGGGATTTCACTTGGTGTAGTTTTGTGTGAGAGTTTCTCATACAGAAAAATGTACAAAAAGATATTAAAATATTTAGTTTACAATAAAAAACAAACTATAAAAGAGAAGAAATGTTGTAAAAGTGATACTGAAAGATGAAATAAAAAAGTAAGCACACAAAAAAAGAGTAGACTTTGTTATAATGTGCCAAAATTCATAGTATGGTAGTGTTAAAAACCAGTGTAACAGAAAATCTCCATAACAGTAAATACTTCTGTATCACTGCTCAGACAGGCTGCGTTAACTAGAACATCTTCGTTCCACAACACAAATGTAAGCTGTAGTTCTCTTTATGCAGCTCAATCAAAAAAATGAAATGAAGAGAAGAGGATGAGTTGAGGAGTGTCACAGTGCTCTGTAGTCTGGTGGCATTTAGACGTGGCTAAATATTCATTCTGACGTCTTTCTGAAGATCTAAGCCGCAGCCAGTCTGTCTTTGTGAAACTGACCCTGTTTTTTTTTTTTTTACCAAGATCAAAATCTTGTTGATGGAGTCCTGGAGCGTAGTATTCTTTTATCAAGCAAGTTGTCAAGATGATGCTCGGTTTGTGAAGGAAGCTGAAGAGATTGGAGCTCATGACTCCCATCAGACTCTGACAGATAGCATCAATAACAGTCTCTCCGTCTCTCACCTCGGGATCCCCTCACCCTTTTTTTCCCACTCTTACTCTCTCTTTTTATGGTGCGCTGTTTTTGTTCTGTAATTCATGGGAAGAGCTTTGAACTGTGAACTGGACTCACTTCACTTCCCTTCATAGAGGCAGAGAAATTAAATGAATAATAATAATGCTGATTTGTTCAGCATATTTCTGTCTGTCAGCCTGATGAAGACAGTATGGCTCACTGCTGTCCTTTTAGCTCTTGAGGACTACAGACAGGACAGCCGGACAGCGACAGACAAATGGAAATTGTCGTCAGTAACCATCTCTTACTGTGTTTATTGATCTGCACCAAAATGCCTGCGAAACTCCCTGTTTGTGGTATTTTATGTAGATGTATGTGTTGTATAAGCGTTTTAACAGACACTAAAAAGTCTAAAGGATCTTGTGTAAGAGTTTAGTTAAAATGGGAGACATCAAAAATGTATTTAAATACAAATACCTCAACCTCAACAGGAAAATAAGATTTAAAATTTAAATTTTTGGTACAGCCAATGTGGCTATTTACACCAGGTGTGTAGTATGGGAGAGACAAGCACCCAAATTTCCAACATTTCTGTTCTTAAACACTAATTTACTCTCACATGCTGATGCTGTCATGAAGCAACAGTGTGAAACAGATAGACTGTGAAATATGTTGTGGAGTTGTTGTAGTGCTTCTGTACTAACAACCACTTTCCTTACACGTCAACTGCCACTTCATTTCCTTTCAGGGCCCTCACTACCTATTCATCTTGTTCCATTTGCTTCAAGTGCTTTATTCACATCTAAGAAATTTTAAAATAAGATGTTTGAAACAATAACTTTCACCATAAGTGAGAACATGTAAATTACCATTTGAAAATGTGTTCTTGTGTGTGTTTAAGGAGGAACTGAGAATTCTGTCGCGCCACTTAGAGATCGAAAAAGAGAAGACGGAGACTCTGCTGTACGCCATGCTGCCACGCCACATAGCCAATCAGCTCAAAGACGGGAAGAGCGTAGAGGCAGGTCGGTCTGTCCGTCAGCCCAGCTGTCTGTCTGTCTGTCTGTCCCCACATCTGTCTGCCGCCCCATCAAAGCGTCTGTGTTTTTCAGGCGAGTTTGAGGTGTGCACCATCCTGTTCAGCGACGTGGTGACCTTCACGAACATCTGCGCCGCCTGCGAGCCCATCCACGTCGTCCACATGCTCAACTCCATGTACTCCAAGTTCGACCGACTCACCAACATACACGACATCTACAAGGTACCATCCGCCTGCCGCCTCGCAGGGGGGGGGGTGAGTAACGTCACGCGTCTCACTCACGTAGCTGACTTGCTGCGGGGTCTGATGGTTTCCCCAAGGTCGAGACCATCGGTGATGCGTACATGGTGGTGGGTGGCGTTCCGGTCCCCACGCGGACTCACGCTCATCGAGTGGCAAACTTCGCTTTGGGTATGAGGATAGCGGCCAGAGAGGTCACCAACCCCGTGACAGGCGAGCCCATACAGGTGAGAGGTTCTGATCCAGTCACGTGATGTATGAACTGCAGGTTTATGACGTGTTTGTGTGTGTGTGTGTGTGTGTGTGTGTTTCAGATCCGCGTGGGCCTCCACACTGGTCCGGTGTTAGCTGGAGTGGTGGGAGAGAAGATGCCTCGTTACTGCCTGTTTGGAGACACCGTTAACACCGCCTCCAGGATGGAGAGTCATGGACTCCCTGACCACATTCACCTCAGCACTACCACATATAGGTGTGTGTGTGTGTGTGTGTGTGTGTGTGTGTGCTCATGTCTCACAGCCAACTGCTTTGACCCACAACAGCAAGACAGTGGTGTGACTTTTATTCCCTTAATACTGATTCCTTTCCTACCTCAAGTCTGTAAACGTCTCTGTGTGGATTAACAGTTCCTCTGTCTGAGGTTATAACTACTCATAAACAGCAGGTGGACGTGTTCATACACCAACACTGACACTATTTGTCTTTCTCACTGTATTATATTTATTTTATATCACTTTTTTTGTATATATATTTTTCAGACGTGCTTTGTAGAAAGATTTGAGTATTTTCTGGATATTGAATGTGTAGTTTGTATATGATAAATGTTGTAACAGGTACATTTCTTGATTAACTGCAGTACATCACATCTCCAAACCATCTCCAACTGAACTGTATATAAAAGGAAGATGCAAAACTGCACCTTCTCCCTCCCTCTATCTCTACCTCTATTTCTTTCTTTCTTTTGATCTTTCTCCAGCTTTAAAGGGTACGTTAGCAATTACTGAAGTCTGTCTAAGAACAATAGGTTCCCTTATGAGCACAGAAACATTTTTTCTTGCCTTAATCATCCCTCCTTTTCGTACTGGCCTCCTGCTGACCACACATTTTATCTTTATAATTATATAAAAATAATTTCAAGTGTTTAGTAAATTTGAAGGATAAAAATGTTTTTATTTCTCTCTAAGTATCCTGATTGACATTAGTAGCTGGAAATTTCATACCCAGAGCTTGAATAATCACACTTCTGTGCCCCCCCACCCCCTCACCCCCATCCTGTCTTCAGTGAGTTGAAGGATTCAGGGTTCAACATTCGGGAGCGTGGGCAGATTGAAGTGAAGGGTAAAGGCCAGATGACCACTTACTTTCTGTTGGGGAACCCGCTGCTGTCAGAAGACGCCATCATGGGAAGAGAGGCCGCAGAGACGTGTCTTTACAAGGAAGACCATCACGGCGAAAAAGGTAAAGAACAACCAGGAGTAAAGAGGAAGTGACTGCACAGAGAGGAGGTTAGAGTCATCTAGTTGGATAAGAGTCACAGAGCTTCTGTTTCAGGTCCAATTATACACCTGATTAATGAGCAAAAGTGAGGCATAGGAGCACAGTCACAGCAGGAAGTGATCTTTTATTGGGCAAGATCAATATGTGATGATATCCTCCTCATAATATGTAACAGTTGTATTATAAGTGATTCCTTCAGCCAATGAGCTGTGAATGAGGACAGCATCCATCAGGTGGTGGAGCTTCAGAGCTGCTGTGACTCCACAGAGCAGCAGGAGATGATTGGAGTGTCAGCTGAGGCACAAGAGGTCAGTCGAGGGTCACAGCCCAGGTGAGAGTTGATAAAAATGTCGATTCATTCATCCGAGTTGCCTTTTAGCGTCCATTTAGCGCAGCAGAGAGCGATGTGGGGGGGAGAGACAAAGAACGGATAGAGGAGAGAAGAGGAGTATGTTGGGCTTTCATTTGATTTGTACAATTTTCTCAGTTTTTCTACCTCTGTACACTTACAGCTGCACAGAACTGGTGATGTTAGGATGAAAACTGCACTAGAGGCCTATTGAAATGCACTAGAAGGGAACAGTGGTCACAGTGGAACGTATTAGTATCCCTAGTTGTTACTTATATGTGATTACTATGTACATTAAAACCTGTTATTTCAGCTAGTTGGAATGGTTATTAGTGATGATGAGTGAATGAAGTCTAAGGAGGCTTTGGAGCTGGTGTTTGTGCTGAAAAAATATTTGAAGTTTTGAAGCTGAACAGGGACATCTGGTGGTTTATAAGACTTATAGCAGGACAAATGATTTCATACTTCCAATCACATGTTGAATGTGAGCATCAGAAAATGAAAATTAGTTTCTTTCTGTGCTGGTTGGATTGTACAATTCACTGTTGTGAGTCCGGTTAGAACTCCAAAGAACGAGTCGCTGTAGCTTTAACAGGGTTTACTGAGCCGACTGAATCTTACAGTTTGTCCCTCATGCACTTTGATGGCACTGGGTGTGGTTCTAAAACACAAATAAAATAATATATCAGGACCTAACTAATGATAAAAAAAACATACAAGTGCAAGTACTGCATAATGGCACGAATACACATTTCCTACATGAACATAAAGCAGCTTCAGTAGCATTAATTAACTGCTCATGTGAACAGCGCATGGCATCAATTAAGTGAGAGAACAGGTATATTTACTACATAAACTGTACTACTAA